>MU227142.1:2486949-2504093 GCA_018584345.1 Thuja plicata | reverse complement strand
ATCTATCCTAATTGTTTGAGCTGTAAGGCAGTTCAGTGTATGTTGTTTTTGTAATTTCTTTGCTTATTATTGACTCTGCAGCCCTAAGGATAGGCACTGGTTCAGAAAGTTATCTGATTATCTATCTATGTCTCAGATATTCCAAGTTTTCAAAACCAAATCAATTTAAACACTCTGTTACTAAGAACACATAAGCTAAACTTGTTAAAGGACCTCTGTCAGCAGGACACTGTCCATAGTATTGATTCCTTGAAGAGTGAATCAACTAGGTTATCCCTCCTATTAAGAAAAGGAAGAAGGATGAGAATCCTTGTATCACTGGTTATTATTATGTTAATAACTATGGTTTGTATGGTAATATCTTGTTTATGGTTATGCTTGATCATCAGAAAGATACTTCATAAGTTACTTCAATAAAGATACATATTTAACCAGTGTCCACATCAACAAATACTGTGTTAACAGCCATCTTGAAAGGTAAAACCTTCCTGAGTATTTGTGGAGCTCAAAAATGAAGAAGGACCTTATCTAGTCCTTAGGAATTAGGCTTTTCTTGTCTCTGAATCAGGAGTAGAAGGTACAAGGTTCACATAGACATTTCAAGCATTGTGGTTCATACAAGAAAAATCCCTAACACACACTAATGAGGGGTTTTAATAGTAACTTATATATTAATGAATCTTTATGGTAAATTTGTTGGACTGCTTCTAAAATAGTAAGTCATACTCTGTCACATTATCTCCTACCTAACATTTTAGGAGAAGAACTTCATTTTTAAATTTTTACAGAAATCCTCTTAGGTAAAAGTAAAGTATATTTTTTAATTTCCTATTCTTTTCATTTTAATCTACTGTATTTATTTGTAATCTCTTCAGTGTGTTGACATGAAAAAAAGACCAAACTTCCTTATTTTTATGAATATAGTATGATTTGTTTCCCCTCAGTTTGAGCTGTCTAAAATCTAGGGTAATTGAATTCTATTTACAATTTTTCCATTGTTGTGTAAATGGAATGCTACCATGGTTTCCTTTACATATACACCTCATTAGTCCTTTTAGCATCTCCATCATAAGTAGGAAATATTAAAAATAATTTCTCAGTCATAGAATTCGGCAGGAGAGTGATATGTCATTAACTAGATATACAAATTCCTATTATCTTTTGTAATGGTCAGGATCATGGCATCTGACTCAAGAAAGCTACCTTGGAACCACTAGTTGATTTTTGGGATCGACAACTGACCAATGAATGAATTTAGACATTAGATTCCATAATCCATTAGGTAGATCTTTTGTTGTTCCTAGATTTGATTGTGTGAGATTTTTTTTGCATTGACATTTTTTATCACACTCCATGATCCATCATCAAGATGAGAGAATGCATAAGGAATTGTGAATTCTCTCATCTTGACAATGGATCAGGGAGTGTGATATGAAATATCGATGCAGAAAATGCTCACACAATTAAATCTAGAAGCAGAAAAAGATCAATGAATGAATTTTTATTTTTTTGCTGTCATCTAGTCTCATAATAATTGTGACAAATTGTTAAATGTCTAGATTGATATCTATTATTTGTGAACATAACAGTACCCTGAATTGAGTGTAATCTTCAAATATACTTCTGTAGGAACTCAAAATAAAATGTTTCCATTCTTATTCTTAGTTTTGTTAGTTTTTTAGCCTTAATTGAATTTCATTTAAATCAAAGTCTCTATCCAAACCAAATTCTCCATACCGCACCAGACCCCATTTGACTGAAAAAAAGTGGAAATGAATATTCTGATTGGTTAATTACAAAGCCATATGTTAACACTACTACTTGCATCACGACATCCACACTTAATCATCTGCTCAAAGATTATAAGGTGTCAGGCTAGATGACATGGAGAATTTGGTAATGATGTTATCAGTCTAGATGACATGGAAAATTCATTGATTGTCAGATGTCCAGGCCTACCCAGAAATTGATAGTGCCAAAGTAGTATGATCAAAAGAGAACACAATCCTTTTATCATGATGTTATCAGTCTAGATGACATGTAGAAAAAAATTTGAACAAATTCAGTTATTTTTCGCATGTCCAGGTGTACACAAAAATTGACAATTCCAAGTTAGTATAGTTAAATGAAAGACCACAATCCTAATATTATAAATGAAAATGAGGGAAGATGTTTTATAAATTTCTTGGTTTTTTTATCATTTCCTCCCATCTTATACTAAACAAAAGCTTCCATATGAGCTCAACTTATTTTTTTATTAAATTAAAAAAAAAGTCAACACTCATAATTTCCTGACAAAGTTCTATCTCATAGTCATCCTGACACCATATTAATTTCCATTTTTTTTCCTTTGCCTATGTTAATGAATGTTTCATCAGTCTAAATATGCCAATGGCTATACAACCGACAAAACCTATCAAACAAGACCAATTTTTCTAGCTTTGTACATGTAGATAAAAAAGCATGACACTGATTCAATTCTTTGCTATTTGGTGAAGAGATTGGTAAACACTATTATTATCATTAGCAAGCACATCTCTATTGAAAATGAAAAATTATTTTCTACCTCGAAAGGAGATACTAGTATTTAAGGAGATCCAATATGAAAATAAGTAGAGAAGAAGCTATTGTGGACAGATCACAACTTACAGAGTAAGGGCTTTATGTGCTGCTTCAATTTTTTATTTTTGTAGGCATTGAAATTACAAGACATACATGCAAGGTTTACTATCCAATAGTTCAAAAAGAGAGATCCAAAATCTAAACATTCAACATCACACTCTTAAA
Source organism: Thuja plicata (assembly GCA_018584345.1). Lineage (NCBI taxonomy): Eukaryota > Viridiplantae > Streptophyta > Pinopsida > Cupressales > Cupressaceae > Thuja > Thuja plicata. The sequence goes on along the minus strand of MU227142.1, from coordinate 2,501,306 downwards.
ATGGTGATAATACATTTCATGCGTAAATTTTGTCAAGGTCAAAACTTAGATAATAGCTAGGGGAAAAATTAGATGATAGCTATGTGTCTATATCTACAATTAGAGAGCTTCTTGGAGGAACCTAATTTTTAAGACTAATTATCATAAAATAGCTTCTACACCAGCTATACTATAATTATATGGTGTGAAGGCCTTTGGAGTGCATGGGATGAATAGTTATTAGGGAGGGGATGAAGGCCTTAGTAGTTCATGGGATGACTAGTTATTCATGGAGAAATCACAGCTTTTGTTTATTGTGCACATCTGGAATCACTGTTCAGGGAGGTGATGAAGGCCTTAGGAGTTCGTGGGATGACTAGTTATGAGGTCATAGATTAGGAGGTCATAAATTATTAGGGAGGTGATGAAGGCCTTAGGATATAAGAAGATATTCAACTTATCCTTTCAATCATTGGAAAATCATAAAGGGAATATGCATAATACTTTTCAAGGACCAACCTAAAGCCTTGGATAGAGGATGCTCTTCCAAGAAGAGGACTGAACCAAATAATGGTTAGCCTAGTGCTCTGAGTGTTGTGATCCAGTAGATGATGAAAAGATCAGGCCAATGGATTATAGAAGATCCTTATTAAGGTCATGAGCCCAACCTAGTAGACTTTGGTCAGGAAGTCCCTAAGGATGCACTCCTAAGAATTCATCTACTCCATTCTTTCTGCTAAGAAGAAAAAAAAATTTAGAAGCACGAGGACAATTATTTTCCCATGCAAGAACAGTGAAAAGACACCCACAATGTTGTTATGATGAGAAGAATAATAAGAGACATGGGGTATTGAAATAATATGCCATGATGAAAACAAAGTTGTGGATTCAGTTAATGTTTGATAAGAATGATATAATGTGTATTCCAGAATAATAATACCCAATGTCTCAAATATTTATTCAAACAAAGATGAAGTGGAGTTTCATACCAATGATAAAGAATACATCAAATAAATGTTTGGAAGTAAGAGTATTTTTGGGTGCTTTCATAAAGATTAACACTAAAGATCAAACATGGAGGATCTCTTAGCATAAAACAATGATAAGTTACAAACCATGAAAGTACAACCCCAACACAATGAAGGTTATTGTCAAAGCCATGTAGTAGAGATGCATAGATAAGATTGTAAAAAATAGTCTACAACAATGATGGTATCATTGCCACATAGAAGAACCACATTGATCAAAGATGAACAACGCTGTTATAAATGTCAATGTGATAATAGTGAAAAAAATATTCACTATCATAAATAAATTACTAGGATAGTCATAAAAGAGATGTCATTGTCCTAAATTCCAAGGGAGAAACCAGGACAATGCTACTATCATTATAAACACCACTAACATATACAAGGAAAAAATATTGCCAATAATGTGTAAAAAGGGGTCAAAATAGTGAGAAGATATCATGGTAACAATAGGAGAAAGATATTTTATTAATGGAATTCTATAAAGATGTGAAAATGATTTTATTAATGGACTGTTAGTAAAGAAATACTATATTTGCAAAGCATCTTTCGAAACAAAACTTTCAATTCAAACCATTGTTTTCTCTCTTTTTGGAGAGGAGAGGTGAGAAATAAGTTAGAGTCTTTTAAGGCTAATATATAATGCAATGTAGTTAAGTTAATCTCTGATTGAGATGCTTGTTTGAAATAGGAAATACTTAAAAGTTTCTTTAATTCATCAGCAACTTTATGAGAAAGCCCTATTTAAATTTAGAAAAATTTTGACACTACATAAGCACTTTTTTCTCCAAATAGGATACTCTCAATATATAGTATAACAACCAAGTGAAGGTCTGTTTTGTTAGTCTTTCTATTTCTTCAAGGTTTGAATTTGAATTTGTTTTGTGTTCAAAATGACATGAGAAAATATGTTTCTGAGTCATGGTAATGTTTGATATATTATCAAATATGGTTGTCTTGCAAATTAGTTATTTAGTCATTAACATTTGATTATTGACATTACACTGGAAGATGTTCTTTTTGCATTGATTTTGGAGAGAGATAGTTCGCTAGTGGGTGGTGCATTTTATAAAAGAGCTCATTCCATGGGTTGGAAAGTAAGTATTGTGTCTCATATTCTCATGTCTTGTTGTTAATGAGAATAAATGGTCTTTGTATCAGCTTGATAGAGTAAGGAATATGATTCTTGCCATTAAATTATGAGTTATTTGTTGTAATTGTTTACAGACTTGTGTTACCATTTACAGACTTTATATTACTATTGGTTATCTACATGAAAGTATTCATATAATCATTATCAACATGATAAATAGATAGTATGTTTTGAGAAATATAAAACATGGATGATAAATAAACAAGACAATTTACATATCTAATGTAAAATTTAATATATCATGTCACAACTACTAAAATGTGTGTGCTTAACATGATAGATGATGAAGTCAAGTGAAATTAGTAATGTGCTTCTAGATGCTTACCGATATATATTATATAACCAACATAGGGTGATTTTATATTTACTAATCACTCTAATAAGCCATAGAAAGGAACTTATTTCTTTGGAAGTAGTGTGATTATCAATTGAACAAGTGAAATCTCTATCCTATGTTGATTTATCATTTAAGAAATAAAACATTTACACTTTCAACATATCACTTTCACATGGCAACTTGCCAATATTATATCAAAACAAATTTATGAATAAGAACTTCCAATAATCTAGAAACTGGAATTAACTGATTTTATTGATTTTTTATGTACCTCTATCCATGCATATGATATTTTTCTATGAAATATGACCATCAGAAATCTGATTTTTTATATGTTAATCATAGTGTTCTTATGAATTTGATTGTGTGAGTTTCTTTAGAATAAATGTTTTGGATCACATTCTATGATCCATCATCAAGATGATTTTTTCCTTTCTCTCTATCATCTTGACGATGGATCATGGAGTGTAATAAAAAATGTTGATGCTAAAAAACTCACACAATCAAATCCAGAAGCACACTCTGATTAACTTATGGATTGTGAAAATATACTCAATCTAATTTTATATGTTTACAAACTGTGATATGACACAATTAAATTTTTATTTTTCAATTGAAGTAAAATTTATAAGGTTTAGGCTAAATTTGGAAGTGCCTTTGTTGGATAGAATCTTATATATAATAGAAATTTATTGGAATCACTAGATTTAAGAAGTCTTCCATGATATGTTTCAGGATAAGCTGCAGAATCTTGTTGGTACCTCGTCAAGGTACATTAAACCACTACCTCACAAAGTAAATAAGCGAGTGGAGGCATTGCAACATCTCCAAGTATTTATATGTTAAGATTTTGATTTTTTGTGGAGATATGTTCATACGCATAGATTTATGATTCTTTTTTATGTCAATATATAAAGGGTAAACATGATCTCTTTCTTTCTATGGAAGTACTAAATTTTATAGGCATTATTGTATATTTTTGTCTTTTCCAACATATTTGGTCTAAATATATAAATAGGTCTCATGAACTATGATCTAACCCCCCAAAATAGTCAATACTTCTTCCTTACAATAGGAAACTTCAGTCCCCTCCAAACAATCCATCTGCCTCCCTAGATTCAACACACTAGGGTTGAAATGCATGTTGTATATAAAGAAATCTATCTGGACCAAGCTCCCAACTGAAAATTCTCTTTTATTCTTGTGATAGTCTCTGCTCCTTATCTTGGCTCTATATGACAGTGTTTTGATCTCCAAGATGGTTTCTACTCTCTTGACCTCATAGTGGTACTTCTTAAGAACAGTCATAACACCTTCAAAAAAATGACTAAAATCTCGAAGAATAGTTAGTTTGATTTGATTGATGGCACCTATCACTAAATATCCTTATTGTACAGAATGCCTTGAAAACAATAAAAAGAGTCTATGACCTCTTTCTTTACAATCATTGTATTATAATGCATTCTCCATGTAAGCATCACTATCATCCTCATTATCTATATCACTTCTATTCTTGGTGACTGATAAAAAAAAACTGTAGATTTGAAAGTCACTGTAGATTTGAAGGTCTCTATATGTAGAAAGAAACTAATATATTCAATTTTTCAAGCACCCAAACATTGCAAAACTTAAGGCAAGTAACAACTATTATTTTGCACGAAACTCAAATTGCTAAAATTTATTTTGAAGCAGCTTGTGAATGGGCCTCTCATTATAAAGAAAAAAATAGTCCTTTGAAGACAAATAGAAAAGTTCTAAAAGCTATAACCACAAAACTTCCTTAAAATGATTACTTTTAATTTCTCAGATAAAATAGAACATAAGCCCTTGTTATATTTCCCATAAAGAAAATTTAAAAACCATCAAATTCTCCATATTTTTTGTACGAAATTTAGCTACATCATTATGGAGATGGGCACTAAAATTTTCTTCTCAAAACCCTTTGCATCAAGTGAATTTATCATCTAGCACAAGTAGAAAACAACTAGAAAATTACAAATGCTATTTATGTATTGCGATCTAGTTTTATGTTTTTTTTATCTATGGAATCGAAAATACCCATGGCTTCCTCGATTCAATTTTCTAGGGGTATTTTTAATCGTGTGATGGTTTTCCTTGAAATCAAACTATTAGGATCAAAAAATAAATTTGTGCACTTGTTACCATCAATGGAAACCTTGCTCCTTGCTAACTATTGACAGTCATTTTTCATGCTTGCAAAAGGATTCATAACTTTTTGTAGAGGATCAACCAGACCCTTTCCCTGATCCTTCATGGATAGGCTCACATCTCTGTTCATTTTTGGCACTATAGGACACCATAGTGTACCTATCAACACTCCATTCTCAGTCACTATTTGCTTGCAATAAGAATTATGAGTTTTTCCTTGAACAACCACATTCTTCATAATCATTAGAGATGTCTTATGCTGCATATCTATCCCTTCTTATTTTAGTATATAAAATTGGACAGCGTGTCATGCCATGATTATATTGTACTCTAATGTCCCACAAATGGAAATTTCTATTTTGGTTCATTGTCCTATGAAATATTTTAAATTGCAAAAATTTCTTTGAGATATTGCCCACTATATTTTTGATGCTCTTATCACTGTTTCACATCTCTCATTGACTGTAGTGGACTATTGTCTCAAATACTAACCACTATTTTCACATCTTTGTCTTTGTGTCAATTGGCTCTTGTATCATTCTATTTTGATGCTTCTTTAACATACCCATGCCTAAACATTATCATCCACTATAGCTTTCATGACTTGAATGGTATCTTTTATTGTCTATGGCAGTGTTGTCTTTATGAGCTTCTTGGCTATTATGGCCATGTTGAAGCAGGGATGTCCCTTAGCTATATATCAGGGATCTCTATCTCTTATTCACCTCTGATAAAAAATAGTGACATATCCGTTGATAATGATGATGTCCTCCATTAGTGTTCTTGATCGCCTTTCATTGTTTTTGGTCATTGTATAATTGCGTTAGAATTATCCTTGTTTCTTTATTCGTGCTCTTTGTCACTGTCTTTCAACTTTTTTCTTTCATTGCTATCATAAATTGAAATCAATGTTACTTGTGACTTTCATGAAGGACTTTGTTGTCCTCTATTTTTGTGTATTCCCTTGACTATGGTTCATAAACCTTGCATCTCTTCTTTCATTAGAATTCACTGTCAAACTTCCTATTTGACTGCCCTTTGATCCTTGGACTATTGATGAACTGTTAAGTGTTGTAATCTATATGGGTATTTTGAACCTCAATGTTCACTGTTCTGTATCCTTGTGTTGTAATTGTATTGAACAAAAAATCTATTTAGCATTATACCTTTATGATTTGTAGCAGCCATGATAGCTTTTGATTCTCGTATGATAGTCATGCCTTGCTTATGGAATATGAACACCCTTTATGAACTATCATTTCTCATATGTTCTTCATGAATGCCCTTTAGTGTTTGGAAACAAAAGCTTAATTAGATGTCATAGCTCCATGAAAATGCTTAGTCTCTTGTCTCTTAAATTGTTTTGGTCATTTTCTTGAGTGATTTTTACATTGTAACAACACTATTAATGCTCTTTTCCAAATAGTTAAGGAAAATAACAAGTTAAACTCTACTTTCTAGTTGTCCATTCACGTGTTTTGAAAGTCTTTTGTTTGAGTTGTCCAGTGTGAAAAATCAAAAGACAACAATTGGTCCAAGGGTCCTAGATTTTCTAATATTATCGAACCATTTATTTAATTGCATCATTCTATGTTTTTCTTTCTATGAAATGAACTCCTGAGTGTGATTGTGGTTTACAAAACTTCAACTTCTAAAAGAAAATACTCAATATCAATGGTTTTCTTATATATGCTTTATGATGATGTAGTTACTCATAAGGTTAGAAAAGGATGGAATTCTTTGTCCAATTCCACAGTATACACTGTACTCAACATCTCTTTCCCTTCATGGTGGGAAATGGGTATGTATGTATACAATTGGTTTATTTTAACTTTATAAGAAGAATTGGCATTCTTCACCTTTTTTGGAAATTTTCCCTACATGGATGCCTTCTGCATTTTTGGTTCTCAGTGGCTCTAAGAAGGTTTAATAACTAATCATTTTCTATATTTGTAGGTTCCATACTACTTAAATGAGGTAACAGGACGGGGATTGGAAATATCTGAAGTCAAAGAACAACTAAAAGTAGCTCACTTAAATGGAATTGATGTTCGGGCTATTGTTTTTATAAATCTTGGAAATCCCATGGGTCAGGTGAGCCAAATGTAATTCAAAGCAATAAATATGGTATCACAATTTTCTGAGATCCATATTGGACCAGTAATGTTCTAGAATTTTTAGAGGCCTAAATGCACTTTAAGCCTTCTATGATCTATCGTATAATAATGAAAAGAGATAACTCAATTGCATGTCTTCTAAATAGATCAAGCATGGTTAATTGGAAAACTGGATTTGTAATCATTATCAAAGTTTTAGTCTTTGTAACACTCTTAATAACACTTGAAATTTAATGAAGGTTCTATCAGAGGAAAACCAACAAGAGACAGTGTGGTTTTTCAAGAGTGAAGGCTTGGTTCTTCTTGCTGATGAGATAGCTCTTTTAATCACATATGACTATCCGTTTACAATTTTCTTTCTTTGCTTATCTATGATTTATTGTAAAAAATAAATTCTCTATCATATTTTGAATTGATAGTGACTCACTAGAATATGAGGACATGAAATCAATTCTTGAGTTATTCACGGTGGAATAGTCTCCACTAAATTAGAGTCAGGAATTCTTTTTTATCTAACTCTAAAAATTTTAATTGAGTTATCATTTGGCACACACAAGTTTACCAGGACAATGTTTATGCAGATAATAAATAATTCCACTCTTTCAAAAATATTGCAAGGAGTATAAGCTAAAACAAAAAAAAGACATTTGTCTTATATCTTACCAGTCAATATCCAAAGGTACTTAATTACACTTTCAATACACTCTATGGTGTCACTTTACTCAAAACATCAGACTGTATAGTCATGTAGCACAAATAATCGCTATTTTTACCTTAATTCCTAACCTTGCAACAGTGTTCCTTTCTCCAATATAGGAATGATTAGAGAATCAGTAGGGTCACTAAGGTCTTTGGATACCTCCACTGCAAGTTTGCCTATCCTTAAAGTTCATCCTTTGCAAGGACTGCATTTACACACAAAACATAATGTCTCTACCTTACTTCTATCTGTAGCAACAACAAATTTTTCTTTCAATGCCAATAATGAAGAAGGAACCAAGACTCCTTCTACTAGTTTCAAGACCTTCTAACACCATAAAATTTTCCTCATAACAGTCTTTGAAATACTTTGTTTTGAATGATTGTCATAACCATTTACTATCATAACCCTTGAACTATAGATGGAAAAACTTGAAATCATGTTTAATGAAAAGTACTAGTATACATGGTATGATTATTCTTTAAAGGGTACTAGCTCAATGGAAGAGAACCTACTTTACAAGTAGGAGGATGGTGGTTCAATTCCATCATGCCCTAATATGACTAAATTAATGACTAAATAAATGACTAAATATAGGACTAAATAAATGACTAAATAAAAGACTAAATATATGACTAAATAAATAACTAAATAAATAATTAATTCACTGAACAAATCAATGACCAAATAAATGACTAAATCAATGACCAAATAAATGACCAAATAAATGACTAAATCAATCACCAAATCAATGACCAAATAAATGACCAAATAAATGACTAAATAGATGACTAAATAAATGACCAAATAAATGACTAAAATAGTTTAGTCATAAATTTGGTCGCAATATAAATGACTGGAAATAAACTACCACTGATTACGTGACCAAATTTGGTCATTTATCTATAATTTTTTATAGTTTATTTGGTCATATATTGCTATTTTTGTACTAGTGTGGATAAGATGGATAAAATGGATTGGGACTAATGAAAAGGGAGATCCAAGACATGGTAAAGGATGAAAAAATGGAGAGATGGTTTGGAGGAGATATATGAATGGAATGGATTGATAATGATATGATGTGGAGGGCTAAAGGATGGGGAATAGGTGAAGATCCAAGAACTATGTTGTAAAGGAGTTAAATGTCCCACACTAGAAGTAGGAAAATGAAGGATGGGAAGATGGAGGATAAAGGATGCATTAAATGGAAGGATGGTGTGGAAGGGATGTGAGTGGGAGAATAAGGGAGGGGAATAAGTGGATAAGGATGCAAGGAATATGTTGCAAAGGATTCCCCCATACTATAAATGAGAGGATGAATGATGGAGATCTGGTGTATAAAGGCTTGTATTGTCCAAAGCATATATGGATGTTTGAGTGCTTCTAGTTTTAAGGAAGAGAAATGGTATCAGTGGAATAAATTTGGGTAGGATGAGGGATGATGTGGATATGATAGAAAATAATGATATCAAGGAAATGGATGGAATAGGAAATATGGAATGGAGGAAATGCATAGGATAACCAAGATCAGGGACATGGAAAGGGGGGTGGACTTATATAGGATTATGGATGAAGGAAATGAATAGGCCAAGGAATATGAGATGGAGGATATGGATAGGATGTCAAGATAAAATATGGATAAAGTGGATGGAATTATGTAGGATAATGGATATTGAACGGATAATAGATGATGAACATGGAGGATTTAGATGGAGGGAATATATAGGATAGTCAAGATCAAAGATGAGAGAAGGATGATATTCTTAGATAGGATTATGGATGGTGGATATAGGATGCAGAAGATATGTATGGTAGCATAGTATAGATGGATCTTTCCCCCAGGTGTAGAGTGCAAGGGGAAGAGGATAAGTGATTGTATATGTAAGTAAATTTAAGACAATGGATATGTGATAGGAAGATGGTGGAAGGACTCAAGCATCTAGTTCCATGGATGGTATCCCTATATATATATATATAAAATGTACAAAGGCATTTTGGATATTTTCTTATAGATGTTGGTAGAATGGTGGGAAGGGAGAGGAAATGGATGGGGGGATGGAGGGAAGATATGTATTTATGCATAGGATTGGATTAATGGGATGGAAGGATGGGGAAGGATTGGTGGATAATGGATGGGAGGTTAAAATACTTGTGAACAAATGGATGAGGGAGCTGAAAAGATCATCATTGGTGCAAACCTTGAAGGGTGGTGCAGTGGTGGAGGAGGATATTTTGAAGGAGATGGAGGAGAAAATGTGGATTTTGGGATGTAAGGATCCAAAATGGATTTGGGAGATGGAGGATTTTTAAATGGAGGATTAGAAGACTTATGAGAGGAAGAAGCTTTTGGATTAGCAAGTTTGGATGCCAATTTGGATTTTTTAGTGAACTGCATTGCTTCAATGAGTAGCATTGGAATCCATATGAACTTTGAATTTTTATTTTTGGGCCTTTGTGGCCTTTGAATTTTCCTTTCTTTTGGATCATATTTTTCTTTTCTTGAACATGTCTATTAGAGGGGACATGTTGATCGTTGGATTTTTGTGGATTGTTGGATTTATGCATTTTATCTTTGGCATCCAATTTTATTCCATTATACATCGTATGGGTGCATGAGGATGGATGGTATGGAGAGTTTATCTATGAAATAATGGAGGGTGAATTTTGGAAGCAATTCAAGAATGTGTGCCTTTTTTGATCTTTCTTATGGATTTTAGGGGATGAAGTGGTGAACTTGAATATGTCTGATGGATGTATGTAAGGACCCAAAATTGATGGGAAATTGAAGGGTTTTTCTTTGGGATATAAGGAACCAAAAGGGAGTTAGATGAGGAAGGGATGGAGTTTTGGATGAAAGGGCCCAAAATTGATTTGGAATATGGGGGATGGGAATATTTGAGTTTAGATGGGGGGAGTTTGGAAGCGGTAGAAGTTCTACCAACATCCTGAGACAATATTTTTCCAATGGGATGCGTATTAATTTGAACACAAGATGTGAGTCCATGTGAATGTAGAGGAGAGGTGGAAGGAATGATAGGATCTTGAAGGAATCCATGTTGCATAGAGGTGGAGGAATGATTAAGGAGAATATTGGGATCTTAGAAATCTTGCATCCACAAAAAATATTTTCTTTTAGTTGTTTGTCTGTTATGATTTCTATCTGGTGTTTCTGTTGGTGATAGAGCTGTACTTGTTCTTTTGAGTTTTTGTCATGACAAAGTGTGTATGGATTCATGATGGATCATTTCCTATGATTGCACCTCATTTCATTTCATCACACATGATTTATTGCAGATTCTTTGCAGGACTGTACTATTCTTCATGTTACTGATCTGTGGTTGGGTTTTTGATCATTTTCCCAATCTACTGGTTGGTTTTTCTAAGCGCAATCATGCCAAATCACTATTAAATTTGAGGCTAACCTTATTGTTTGATTTCATCTCTTATTATTTACATTGGAGGTTGATCCAATTTTTTCAGTCCTGACTTATTTATTGTAACATATTTTCTTATTCTTGGAAAATGTGATCTTTACTAGGCTGACCGATGATTGTGTTTTCTATTTAAGCTTATGGACTTGTTCCTAAGGGATAAGATATTTTTCATAATATTATCTAGTGTATCCTGGCTAGATTTTGTAAGATATTTATGATCTTAATCAAACATGTATGTCTTGCATGTGAGACTGCAAGTTGAAGATCTATTTTAATTGATTGAATAATGATAATTGATGGTTGATCTCTCATTTTATCATTGTTGGCTTGTTGCTCTTGTTATTTCCATTGTGTTGTATTTTATGCAAGCATCAGACTGATTATTTGAGGTTTCTCCATTCTTGACTGTATCAAGTGGTATTAGAGCTTAGGGTTTTTGCATTCTTAGGGTTTTCTTGTGGGTGGTGGTCGAGAGAATCTGACGTACAGTGACTAAGGATTATGGAGATGGCTAGGATAAATGGTAGAGGCAGAGAATGACATGCAGATCTAACTATTTTCATTTTTTTGAGGAAAATTTCTGCAAGATTAGAAGTATTAAAGATAGCCCAGAGGAGAGGACAACATATAGAAGATGCAAGTAATGAAGAAGGAGATGAACAAAATTAGAATGAAGCAATAGAAGGAGATAACCCTAAAGCACAACCCGAGTTAAATCAAGGAGAGGAAATATTTATTAGGGCACTGACTAATGTTAATAAAAAACCTCATTTCAATCCACCTAATTATTATGGTAACCTAGATGTTGATGAGTTGATAGATTGGATCACAGAGACAGATAAGTATTTTGAGCTTGAAAGAACTAATGAAGAAAGGAAATTGAAGTATTCTTGCACCAAGTTGAAAGGACATACATCCCTATGGTGAGAAAATTTGTAGACATATTGGAAAAGAAGAGGTAAAGATAAGATCAAATCTTGGGATAGGATGATGAAAAAGTTAAAAGTGAAGTTTTTGGCTGAGGACTATAAATTGAGTTTTTTTACAAAGTTGTAGAACTTTAAGTAGAGAGATTTAAGTGTTAAGAGCTACACTGAAGAATTCTACAAGTTGAACTTTAGATCTAGTCATGTAGATGATGAAGCTGAACAAGTTGCTCACTACCTTAATGGTTTGAGGATGTCAATCCAAGATGAAGTAAGTATAGTGTAGATTAGGAGTGTGGAAGAGGCTTATAAGTGGGCCTTAAATGCTGAAGAAAATCTTAACTGAAGGAAGGAGCAGAGACAAAGAGGCAGAGGTGGAATATTTCAAAGAGGTAGAGGTATATCTACTGTAGATTAGAGTAAAAATGAGCTAGAAGTTAAGGAAACCGATCAGTATAGGAGAAATAATAGGAGTTCCTATTAGAATGGAGGGAAAGGAAGTGGTGAAACAAAGAAGTTCAGTGACACTTGTTTTAAATGTGGTGAAGTGGGACATAGAGTCTTTAAATGAAAGCAAGTTAACTCTAAGAAGAAAGCAAAGGGAAGTAGGAGAACACAATTTGCATATGAAGAGTCCACCGGTTCAGTGAACAATAATCAAGTGGAGGAAGGTGCAACCTTGATGATTAGGAGTATCCTATATGATGGAGAACAAGAGAAGGAATCTATATAGAGGAATAATTTGTTTAGAACAAGATGTAAGGTGGAAAACAAGGTGTGTAATGTTGTTATAAAAAATGGAAAACTTGATATTCTTACTTCACAAGATTTAGTTGACAAACTGAAGTCACTGAGGATGAAGCATCCTAAGCCATATCAGATTGCATGGATCCAAGATGAACACAAGGTTTTGGTAAGTGAACAATGCCTAGTTAAATTCAAGATTGGGAAGTATTATGATGAGGTTTTGTGTGATATTATGCCTATGGATGTGTGTCATGTCTTGTTGGGTAGACCATGGTAGTATGATAGGCAAGCCATACATGATGGTAGAAGGAATGTTTACACTATTTTTTCTAATGAGTTGAAAAAAAATATGTTTCCTTTAGAGGAACCTCTTAAGAGTGAAGTATGTACCACTGAAAGAATATATTTGGTAGATGGAAGGAATTTTTTGGATAGCATGAAGCATAATAATGTATGTTTTTCTTTAGTACCTAAGGAGTCTAACGAGATTGATTTGGTAAAATAAAATCCTAAATAAATCACTAGATTGTTGAATGAGTGTGCTGACATCATATCTGATAATGTACCCGATGGACTACCACTGGTAGAAGTATTACTCATTGTATGTATTTGATACCATGAGCTATTTTACCAAATAAATCAGCATATAGGATGACACCAACAAAGAATGAAGAACTCAATAGGAAAGTGCAAGATTTGTTGTAGAGAGGGTTGGTTAGAGAAAGTTTGAGTCCATGTGAAGTACCTACTATATTAACACCTAAGAAAGATGGGCAATGGAGGATGTGTACCTATTCAAGAGCCATTAATTAGATTATAATTAAGTACCAGTTTCCTTTACCAAGGATGGATGATTTGATGGATTACTTGTTGGTAAGTTTACTTCCTGAGGAAGCATGACTTATTTTGTGTTGTCAATCATGGCAACAAAGTCATACTAAGTTTCTATCAAAGATAACTTAGAAGATAAAATGACTAAGTATAGAAAATAGGACAGACAGAGAGATACAAAGATTAACACATCATCACATGTGTTAGTGATCACACTAGAACATGCATGCTTAGGTATATACTCTATGGTGTATATGCATGCTAGATCCAAATGCACAAAGTACAGAACATCAGTACGGAAAAGTTACAGACAGATTAGTAGACCTGTAGTCCAAGAAACAGAGCATGGAAGCCGACTACAATTTTGATTAGTGTGTATGATTTATAATGTAATGGCTAAGCACCTTTAGTTATAATTTTTTAATAATTTAATTAATGTTGTAGTAAACACGCTTAGGCCAACTTGTTTGGAAGCATTGTATATTTTTGTTTTAGGGCCGACTAGTGATTTGTTTTGGGTTGCGCCTATTCGATTTTGAAGATATAAGTATGTAATGTAAAGATATGTTACAAGTGTAAATAATGATGTAAGTAGAAGTTACAGAGGAATAGTATAATGAAGTCAGAAGATTATATAGCTCTTTGAAGGAGTAAGAGCATCCGTGCATACACAAAACTAATCAAACAGTAGTGTCATTACAACAGTTCATTTTTGATATAGTGCATATAAACATTTAGAGGGTTGTAGCCTTCATCTTATTGGGCAGTGAGCCTAGGTAGTGAGCCATACACCCCTAACAGGGTTATTATAAAAGAATCCTAACAAGGTCAGACCTTTAACCAGGTCATTGTACTTAATTTGTAAAGACTGCTTCTAACAGGGCAAAGGAACTTTAACAGGTTCATTATACCTAGTACAATATTTTGTGGGTACTA
>MU227142.1:2462932-2486899 GCA_018584345.1 Thuja plicata | reverse complement strand
AATCATATCATGTGTTATGTGTTCTTGTGTTATGTTTCTTTGGATGCACATTTGATATATGTTTAATTGGCTGAAATATAATTAATAGATAAACACTAATTCACCCCCCCTCTCAGTGTTTCTAACAATTGGTATCAGAGCTATGGTCCTCTGAAAGAAAGTTTAACCACTTGAGGAGATCATGGACTTAGCTGAAGAAAAATATTTGAAAAAGAATCTTGAAGTAGCTCTTGAAGATCTTGACAGATCTGAGACGGAAAATGAAGAACTAAGATTGAAAAATGACGGCTCTCAAATACTTATTAAAAGGTTAAGAAAAGATCTAAAAGATTGTTCTACAAGTGATCTAGGAAAAATGGTCAAAAATCTTAATGAAGAGAATAAATATCTAAAGGATAAAATTGAAGATCTGGAGGAACAGCTTATAGATAGTCAGAACACCATTCAAGACAAGATCAAAGAAAGCAAACAATTGGAAGAAGAACTTCTGTAGGAAAACATGAAGAAGAAGTTGGAATCTAAATTAACAGAAGCAAAGGATAAGATTGATAAACTCCACACAAGTTCTGATTCAATTCAATCCCAACTCAATGCGCAAAGGCAAAAAGGGAACACTACTGGTCTTGGATTCAGTACAGCACAAGATGAAATCAAATCATCACAAGAGAAAGAAAAAACACTTGAAGCATCTTCAGAAGCTAAGAAAGTTGAAGATACTACAGAGGTTATATCTGAACCACCTAAAAGAGAAATCAAGCTAGTTAATAAAACTTGTTATGCATGCAATAAACATGGGCATTTGGAAAGAGATTGCAAAGAGGTAAGACATTTTAAAGGTTATTGTTACTCCTGTAACAAGTTTGGTCACAGG
This sequence comes from Thuja plicata, assembly GCA_018584345.1. Lineage (NCBI taxonomy): Eukaryota > Viridiplantae > Streptophyta > Pinopsida > Cupressales > Cupressaceae > Thuja > Thuja plicata. The sequence goes on along the minus strand of MU227142.1, from coordinate 2,486,028 downwards.
GATATACATTGCAAAAAAAGTCATAAGAATCAACATCAACAAAATCATAGAAGTATGAATCAAAACAATCAAAGAAATCAACTCTCAAGAAATTTGTAGAACATTACATGTCAGCTATGCAACTACAATGGACACACAACAAAGAAATGTAGCATGATGAGCAAGAACACCATACCTCCTATCATTTGTCGCACATGTGGAAAGGCTAGACATATCACAAGGTTTTGCAGATCCAAAACTCAGAAACAAGAGGATCCTAAAAAGTCACTATTTGAAGAGAAAGGAGAAGTCAATTTTATCAAAGTAAATGAATATTCAAGCAAGATATGGGTTGAAGTTAAGAAGGACAAAGATGTTGACAAAGTAGTTGATGCATCCCCAATGGATGCACCCTCTACTTCTGCCTAACATACCTTCTTGGTCTTAGGGGGAGCTATTATAGCTCAGAACCCCTGCATGGTTGGTGTACTCACTTCTAAGTATGCACCTTTGGATTCATGGTTAAAAGCACATATTACAACTATATGCATTCACGTATTATCTGAACTGCATCGGGATCAAAGTTTGAAAATCTCTATGTATGGTTGCAAGCATTAAATGCGGCAGATCATATAAAAAGAAGTTCATAGTCGATCATTTTCACAATTACGTTTGAGAGCATAGAAATTGAAAATAATTAGAGCACTAAGACATCAAAGAATGAAGGCATAAATATTTTGGCAGTTGGAATGAATGGATAATCAGTTTGAAGTGAAGCCCTAGCCATTGCGCTGTTTCAGAATTTTGTGGAAACCCTACATAAGCAAACTCCAAGTAAGTATGGAAACCCTAGTTGTTTTTGATGTAGTAGAGAGGAAGAGGTTCATATTTAAGAAGCATCCATTTAAATCCATACTAGATGATGTGGAAGGGACTTTCTCCAAAACCCCTCTTGGCGTTGTTCATGTGGAAGATATCTGCACGTACATTTACTATAAAAAGGAATCATTAGTTGATGATAATATAGCTTCTCACATGGCATAAATGCTAAATAAGGATTTCACATTCAAAGATGAGTTTGTGCACCTACAAGATAACCCTATTATTGAGTATTCAAATGTGCATGAGTTTGAAGAACCAGAATGGGTAAAGATTCTGTTAAGCAAAATTCATGATGATCTCTTTTGGATTGGTGATGTTCCTGTCTGTATCACCATAGAACTAATCCATCAATTAACCATAATTCTAATGACTGGACTAGTATTTCCCACTGGTAAGGATGTAAAGAGACAAATTGAGCAAGTTTTTTTGTCTAGGAGTGATAGGCGCAGAATGACAGTCAACCCTATCAAGGAGGATGACATTAAACTCATGACAATGATACTTGGATACAAATTTCAACAAGCAAGTAGGTTGAATAGTGTCTCTATAGAAACAATCCTTGTAGATATCATAATAGTAAAGGACAACACCCAATACATTCTATGTGAGATCTTGTGCGATCAATTGATTGAAAATATTAGAATTATCAAAGATGACAGAAGCAAAACATTCAGGTTTGGATCACTGATCATCTATTTGTATCACCACATAGTCAGAAAGGTTGCAGACCTTTATCTAGACAAAGGAAAACCTACAATGAATTAGATTTCTCTTAAATCCATAGTAGAAAGTAGTGCAAGAGATAAAATGGATATGGATATAAAGATATTCAGGGTCAAAATGCAGAGCACGTTCAGACTATCTGAGAAGATAGTTGACAAATACAGGGATACAATATGCTTTATGGTAGAGACAGATTGCACATGCATGGAGGTTGTTGAGCCTAGAACTAAGTGGATTCATCCACTAGGGTATGAGATAGAAGACCATGTGTTAGAAGGATATGCACATGTCTTATTGTCAGCACCTAAAGACCCTAATGAACCTAGATGGGGCACTTACAGAGAAAAGACCGACGAAGTGGATATTGAACTACAACTTGTTGTTAACAAAAGGAAAGCATCCAAAATGACATCCAACATTCTGAGAAAGCATGGAGTCACACAAGAAGATTTGGATAAGGAAAAAGAAGCCAAAATTTCTAAATTTAAAATTGAGAAAACTGTTGAAACTCAGAACAAGAAGCAGAAGAAAAATGAGGAGAATACCACTGCGCCTACTACAACCATTGATCTAGAAACATCTCCACCTTCTATACCTAGCAAGAAACCAAGAGGAAGGAAGGAAGTGGCTACAAGTCATCCATCCTCAAGAGCTACTCGAAGCAAAGCTCAGAATGTTCAAGCTACACCTGAGGTAGGATTTAGACCTAGTTTAAATATCTTGAAGAATAGGATTGTAAATGAAGGAAGACTGGATACATTATCAAAAGTCTATGATATGTATCAAGAGATGGATAAGACTAAGATACACTCTATGATCATATCTCACATGATCAAGTTTAAGAAGTCTATTCTTGAACTTAAAACAGTGATACCAAATAAGTTATGGAACATACTGGAGATAATGAAAATACATGCTATTGAAGAGGACATGAAGATTAGAGAAGAAACTTTGGATAATATTCTCCCTATTTGTTCACATGATGAGAAGGCTATTCTATTAGATCTAGTAAAGCCTCATCTCCGAACTAAGACAAGGACTCTACAAATTATGAACAAGGAGTATGAACAGATTGGTAAGGAGACTGAAAAAGAATTTGCACAAGTATTTATGGATAGACATATGTATCCACCAACGGTGCCTACAGAAAAAGTTACTCCAGCTCCTCCCAAATAGGTTACAACACCAGTAATTCAATTTTCACCTATGACAAGTCCACAGGATTCAACGCCCATAGTGACAATAACCTCTGAGACAGCTAAAGATACATATGACACTATAGTAGTTAACAATGTAAAGATATCTATGACAACTTTTGATAAAGACATGGATAAAGTTGATAAGGCATTTGAAAGCACTGAAGAAATGTGCACTGATGATACCACCGCACAACAAAATGAAGTTCCCATCAATGATCAAGTTGACATAAATGAAGATACTCAAGATGATATGCAAGGTGACAAGACACCGACAAAAGAGAAACCAGTGAAGGTTGAATGTATAGATACCAGCCAGAATACTATATTCTCACCATCCACTCAACCATCTACCTCCATTTTGTCAAGGTTAACTCCTAACTCAGAAAATTTAGATGCATGGGGAGAAGAAGACCTAATCAAGATAAGCGTCCTAGCCATGGAAAAGGAAAAAGAGAAACAAGTGATGAGGAACCCTCGCTTCTTGGAAACAGTGAACATTTTGAATGACTTAGTGCCTACTGATTAGAAAGTGGCCAAAGTACAATCAGTTGAAGATGTAGACAACATCTTATCAAACTTCAAGTCACATTTCACTAGCTTAGTAGAATCTGCTACTAAGATTGCAGAAGATGAATATAAGAAGGAGAGACTACATGACTTGGTAAAGAACTTTACCTTAGATCTAAATTCCTTAAAAAATGGGCAGGCTATATTAAAGGAATTGGCAGATAAAGGAAAGAATGTCATAGCAAACTATATGGATACAGTGAAGCTCACCTCTGAGCACACCAAAAATATTGAAGAGGAAGAAGAAATGGTGGATAGCATAAATAAATTAGTTGAAAACTCCACACAAGATATGAACATATGTAATAATGTCTATCAAGGTCAGCTGGACAAAATTGAGAAGGCAAAAATGGAAATTAGAAAGATCAGAATAAGGCAAACTCAGTTGAGGAATGCACTTGCGCCATCTCTAGTAGTTCTCAATGAGAACATCAAATAGATTGATAACACCATACAGACATATGATCAAGGTCCTTGCATGGATCTGATGAAAATGGAAAAGTTGACACATGCTTTATGCACGCATCTTCAGACTGTTGATGCAATGAAAGTCTTTTGGTAGAAAAAGATTCAATCTCTTCAAGTTGTGTACCCAGAAGTCCACATGGAGTAAGTATATTGAAGACTTATATTTTTTTGCACACCTTTGTCATTAATGTCAAAGGGGGAGTAGTATAGAATGTGTATATGCAGAGAAGTATATATGTATATGTATATATAGTCATTTTTGTATGAAGTCATTTTTGAGTAACTTAGCCACATTCCTTTGTTTCCATAAATGAAAAAGGGGGAGATTGTTGGAAAGTTGAATTCCTAAGGAAGCATGACTTATTTTGTGTTTTCAATCATGGCAACAAAGCCATACTAAGTTTTTGTCAAAGATAACTTAGAAGATAAAATGACTAACTACAAAAAATAGGACAGACAAAGAGATACAGAGATCAACACATCAGCGCACATGTAAGAGATCACACCAGGACATGTGTGCCTAGGTAAATATTCTATGGTGTATATACATGCTAGATCCAAATGCACAAAGTATGGAACATCAGTACAAAAAAGTTACAGATAGGTTAGTAGACCTGCAGTCTAGGAAACAGAGCATGGAAGCCGACTACAGTTTTGATCAACGTGTATGATTCTATAATGTAATGGCTAAGTGCCTTTAGTTATAAGTTTGTAATAATGTAATTAATGTTTTAGTAAATACACTTAGGCTGAATTTTTTAGAAGTGTTTTATATTTTTGTTTTAGGGCCGACTAGTGATTTGTTTTGGGTCACACCTATTCAATTTTGAAGATATAAGTATGTAATGTAAAGATATGTTATAAGTGTCAATTATGATGTAAGTAGAAGTTACAAAGGAACATTATAATGAAGTTAAAAGATGATATAGCTCTTTAAAGGAGTAAGAGCATCTGTGCATACACAAAACTGATTAGACAGTAGTGTCATTACAACAGTTCATTTTTGATATAGTGCATATCAACATTTAGAGGGTTGTAGCCTTCATCTTATTGGGCAGTGAGCCATACACCCGTAATAGGGTTATTGTAAAAGACTCCTAATAGGGTCAGACCTTTAACCAGGTCATTGTACTTAATTTGTAAAGACTGCTTCTAACAGGGCAAAGGAACTTTAACAGGTTCATTATACCTAGTACAATATTTTGTGGGTACTAATCTCCACCGGACTTTTCCTCTAATCAAGGTTCTCCATAATCATATCATGTGCTATGTGTTCTTGTGTTATGTTTCTTTGGATGCACATTTGATAGATGTTTAATTGGCTAAAATATAATTAATAGATAAACACTGATTCACCCCCCCCCTCTCAGTGTTTCTAACATTACTTGAGTGGAGATAAGTATTTTACCAAGATTGAATTGAAGAGTGGATATCATAAAATTAGAATCATAGAAGGTGATGAGTGGAAGAATACATTTAATAAAAATGAAGGATTGTATGAATGGTTGGTAATTTTGGATTGTCTAATGTACCTAGTACTTTCATGAGGTTAACGAATGAAGTCTTGAAGACATTCTTGGGTAAGTTTTTCTTTGTGTATTTGGATGACATATTGATCTTGTAAAAGAAAAGAGGAACATTTCTTGCATGTTAAAAACGTATTGCAGAGGTTGAGAGAAGAGAAGTTGTTGATAAACATCAAGAAGTGTACTTCATGAAAGAGGAGTTAGTATACTTGGGATTTGTGATATTTGCTAAAGGATTCAAGATGTATCCTAAGAAAGTGAAAGACATTGTTGAGTGGCGTACACCTAAGAGTATAGGAGAAAGTCAGATTATTTCATGGGTTAGCTAGTTTCTATCATAAGTTCATCTAAAACTTTAGTTCAATCTGTGGATTGATAACTGAAACTATGAGAGGAGATAGAAAAGAGTTCAAATGGAAACAGTGGAGGACAAATAAGTTTTGAGTTGTTGAAGCAGAAGGTGATAGAACAACTAGTATTAGCTTTACCTAATTTCATTAAAGGTATTTCAACTAGACTGTGATGCTAGTGGAAATGCAATTGGAGGTGTTTTGAATCAAGAAGGGAGACTTGTTGCTTATTTGAGTGAGAACTTGAATGATTCTAAAAAAATGTATTCAATGTATGATCAGGAATTCTATGCTATAATTCAAGCTTTGAAGAAGTGGAGACATTACTTGTTACCTAGAGATTTTTTGTTGTATACTGATCATTAAGAATTGAAGTATTTGGGCAACCGAGCTAAGTTGAATCAGAGACATATGAGATGGGTTGAGTTCATGCAAATTTATACCTTTGTGTTCAAACATAAGAGTGGTGTGACAAATAAATTTTCTAATTCTTTGAGTAGAAGAAGGACTTTTTTGACTGAGATGAAGATTGTAGTATTGGGTTTTGATGAATTGAAGACCTTTTATGAGGAAGATCCAAACTTTGCTGAATCTTGGAAGGCTTCACTAGTACAAAAATAGAAATATATGACCAAATAAACTACCAAAAATTGTAGATAATTGACCAAATTTGGTCACGTGATTAGTGGTAGTTTATTTTCGGTCATTTATCTCGCGAAAATTTTTATGACTAAAATATTTTAGTCATTTATTTGGTCATTAATTTGGTCATTGATTTAGTCATTTATTTGGTCATTGATTTGGTCATTGATTTAGTCATTTATTTGGTCATTGATTTGGTCATTGAATTAGTCATTTATTTAGTCATTAATTTAGTCATATATTTATTTATATTAGGGCACACTAGAATCAAACCACCATCCTCCTAGTTTTAAAGTAGGTGCTCTTGAATTCAACTAGTACCCTTTAAAGAATAATCATACCATGTATACTAGTACTTTCCATTAAAAATGATTTCAAGTTTTTTCATCTATATTTCAAGGGTTATGATAGTAAATGGTTATGAAAATCATTCAAAACAAATGGTTTAGAAGAAATATGATTGGAAAACTATTGAAGAAAAGAAGACTACGAAGTAAAAAAAACCTGATTAACTTACAAGGAAATAGATTGTAATGTTTTAGCCTGAATCTGTTCAGTCGAGCTTAAGAATATTTTTAAACTTGAGATTAGACATCAACTATGCCATTTCCCTCTACAAGATCTAATTGATAAGAAATATTAGCTTTAAATATTTTTGAAAATCCTATATTTTAAGGCAAAGCTTTCATACCTTGCTGGAATTGTTCCCTACAAGGCCACATGCTCGAGCAGCCACTCCATCACAATCATGACCTACTGCCATGAATCCAATGGGATCCAGACCAAGATGACCAAAAAAACACAACATTTGATATCAAGATCATTGTTAAGAGTTTTCTAGATGATGTAGCTAGACGAGTTAGACTTTAGGAAAAAAGCAACCTTCATCCCGGGTATTTGAATCCAATCTAGGTCAGTGCCTGTGGCCTTTGCTAGAAAATATGAAAGAATTTATTCTACAAAATTCAAAATCCTACATTTTAGACATTTGAAATTAATAAAATAGGCTAATAAAGAACATAAATGTAATCTGTAAATTCAGTTAAAAGGAAGTCAAAAATGAATTCAGTAATCTTCCCAACTACAGTGCTTGATGAAGTTACTTGCCAAATGTGTCTTAAACTTATCTATGCAGATATGTAATAAAAAACATAGAATCCCATGAATTAATCCTAACCTAGATACCATACCAATAAATATATAGAAATACTCTTCACATACCATGTAGGATTTGGGTCCTGCAATGGTGGCTGTGGTAGAGGACACCTGCTCAATCTACGTGTAAGTCTATAGTCTGAGCGTTTTTCTATTATGGACAAAGAATCTTGCATAAAGCACAAAGAATAACATACACCATCACCTTCAGCTATTATTATAGTATCTATCAATGGCAGTGAAAGAAAAGGGAGACACGAAAAGGAAAGAGCAATAACAACATAATTTGGGGGTGTTGTTTCAAACTTATACACGATCCTCAATATTACTTGGGAGAATTAAATATCTATGAAACTTTAGTAGGTTCAAGCACTGCACTATAAACAGAAAACCCAAGTTGTCCCCCATGTAAGACTAATCTATTACATTGGATAGGTGGAAAGACATAGGCCTTGAAGGCTTATAGAACACACTCCCTCTGATTATCCTACGCTTGCTCATAAATACAGTTTTGGCCATCAACTTATGGCCAGCAAAGTAAGAATAAAAGATCTCTTTATAGATTTTGCATGTCACGGTACTGTTATCTAGATTAAAGCTTAACAATAAATTTTTTGTACAGTGCATGTTCAGTGCAGGATAACCTGTCAAAGTACGCAGTCATCTAAGACTAGGAGTTTGGAAAGTCGACCCTATTTCTTGGTTAGTAATTTTTTTAAATTAATTATTTAATCCAAGATTATGTGTGGCATGCTTAAACATCTGACATTTTCTATGACAAAATTGATGCTTGTATTAATCTACCTACTTTTTGATACATTTTGGGTGGTTGGACAACATTGATGCTTGTATTAATCTACCTAATTTTGGGTGGTTGGAGGCTTTAGCTATAGTCTTGTATCAAATGACATATATATTTTTAGATGTTTGAATAAAAAATATGGGATATTTAATCGATTATAAACTAGAACAAGATTTAATCAAAGCACTATATAATAAATGAACCCACTAGATAACACACAAAGAATTTAAGAATTTTTAGGAGTGACTAATATGTTCAGATTAGGGTTGTCAGAATATGGGGAGATTGTTAGCAATATGTGTTGTGGTTTTATCATTTGACATTGATGTCAACACTCAACATTGTAGAGATCTACTTGTGGAAGACAACGATGTTGTGACCCTGGTGTTGTGGTAAGATAACAAGAGTTTTGTTGTGATGCCTTCCCTTAGCATAGATTCTTGAAGGTAGGATGTAATGTTGTGTTGTGGTGTCTATCCTCAGCATTGTGGACCAGCATTATGGTAATCATTGTAAGAGTGATGTTGTCTTGTTGAGTTGTCATAGAATGAAGAAGATACTATAGATGGTTGATAGATGAATTTATTCTTTGTTGTGGATGTCCACCTACTTGGTGTTGATGTCTACACTCAATAGATTGTGATGGTTGTGATTGATTTGAGAATAATGTTGCATGTTCAAAGAATGTGTCTATGTGGTCTACATAGCAGTAAGTGATCATTCTAGTGTTGCATTGTGTTTGGAGTTGAAATTTTTCACAAAAATATAATCTTGTGTAATAGATCATCACAACATTCGGAGTTTCATACATCATCTTTCACTTCAAATTCTTAGTTAAGTGCAACCTTCACAATTTTAATGTTTAATTTAGCAAAGAAAAGAGTGGTATATATAGCTACATCCTTCAAGAATGAGAATGTGCATTAACCATTGCAACTTTAACATGTTTAATCTCCAATCTAACTTATCAATTTATCTTGAGTGTCAAATATTGGGGAACTAGATCTAGTGCTACATCAAAATTAATGCCCTAGGATAAATATTTAGTATGTATTTAGCTAGTGAGAGGGAGGAATGTGTGAAAAAAAAATACAAAAGTGAATTGGGACCAATTTGTTGATTGATTCGAAGAGTTTAAGACTATTGAAGACTATAAAGTGACTGCATCTATCCTAGATACCCATCTCTAGACCATTCTATTAGACCCTAGTCTAACTTGATCACTTAGGCTAGTGTGTTGTTGGGATAGTTTGAAGGTTCAGGATTAGGATTTATGAAGTATTGCTCCAGATTATATCATATAAGAGAAATAAATAAAAACAAACTGTACATAAACAATAGGATAAATCATAAGGCATATGTCTAAGATAACTATCTAAGATACAAATAACTCGTCTTATAATTGTAGAAAGAAATAATATACTATAAATATCATATCAAGATACAAGAAAATGTTCTTATATCTATTTCATGAAAAAAAGATGCCTAACAGTTAGAAATTATTAGAACATACTAAGATATTTTGCCTACTCTTCCACTAATGGGCTAACTGAAAAATATATTCCCAACTATTCATCTCCCCCAACATTTTAGTGTGGGTAAATAAATCATAGTTTTCAATGGGTAGTGGATTGGGATGAAAGTCTTAATTTGGTAAAGCTTTTCCTCCTATCATAGTTTGAGCCCATGTACATGTAGCTCTCCCTACTTTTGTCACACTTTCCATTTAGACTCCAACTTCATTCCATTTATTAAAAGCATTCTCTACACAAGTTTATTTTTTTCTTTGCACAAATTTTGTTGGTTTTTAAAGAACCATGGAGACAAAGAAAGAAATTTTATTGATGTCCATATGTAACCAAAATTAGGTCAACCAAACTTGAGAGTACATCAATATACAATAGAGAATTATACAATGAGAATATCCTAGAGAGGCCCACAAAGGAGAAGGAACAAAATAAAAAATTACAATATTACTATGATTTACTAAAATATTTGGTCAAGAAACCAACACAGACAACTAGGTAGAGAGGAAAATATCCCAAAAGAGAATAATTTGAAAACTACTAGAGAGATAGGAAATGATTCCCATAAATATCTCTATTTGGGACTAAAAATGAAATCATCAATGTCACCATCAATCACTGTGAAAGTACCAAGACAAGATTTAATAGTGTTCATTAGGTAGTCTCTAATTCCAAAAGAGTTGAGCTAGGAGATACTATTAGGAAGAAATACACCCCCTCTATAAAATCACACTAATATCCAACATTAATGCAACCCTTGTTGTACTGAAGATGCTCGTGTTGTGCATTTATCCTTGTAATTATAAAATTATTGCTGAGGGAAAACCTGTCGGGACACTTTAGTAGATGTGATAAGTTTCAAGAAACATCATCTCAAAAGTATATTTGCATCTATGCATTGAAGTAGATGTATCCAAAGGTCATTAAGAGTTGTTCTAATGGATGCACTATAAAGAGGTGATAAACTTGGGGTCTCTAGTATCACTTGCAACTCTTTTCTAAGCATATGTGTTAAAGGTTGATATCCTACCATACCTAAGAGGTTTGAAACAATTAGTATGTAAATCAAAAGAGAATAGATAGGGTTTTGCCTAATATCCTACCATACCATTCTAGAAATTTATGTTGAATTATGAAGATAGTCTGATAGAGTACCAATTTTTATGGCCATGGAAAAATTAGTTCCAGATTATCATGTGATGTTGCAAAATCTATCTTGCAACACCAAATAGTTGTATTGCCTACTTTTTGTAAAAAAATTAAAGAAAACTTCACTTATGAAATAAATAGTACTATTACACATGAAACACACTCGGTTGATGTTGAAATAGTGAAGCAATATATATATATATGAAATCCATGTGTCTCTGGGCAACTTTGGTTTTGTCCCCAAAACTAGTTAAGAAAAACACACCACAGAAAATAGTCTCAAGCCTTTCATTCAAAGATCAAAAAGTATTGAGCTAAAGTGGAAGAAAATATTTCTTATTAAATGTGGAGATGGAATATCATTAGGGATAGAAAACATGAATGTCCAAAATATGAGAATATGGTAGCTTGACAACCAAAAGCAATGATATAGAGTCACTATAGAAGTTTGAACCTTCATTGTCATGGTAAGAAACAAGGACATTCAAACAAGTCCTTCATTACCATTCAAACTGGTTGCAACATAGTTTTGATTAGATACCAAGAATGAGATATGTTTTATCATGAACACTCTAGATTTTATGAATAGATTTTCCAAACATAATTATGGATGACTATAGACAAAAAAATTCAGGATTTATATGGTGATAAATGATATTACAATTATAGTTAGTATCAATTAAGCTTTCTATTAGAAAAAATGGCTAAATAAAATTTATGGTTACCCAACCCACTAGATTTTGTAAATGAGTACAATTTTTTTTAAATGAAGGATCTTCCTCACATTGATACCCACTTCAAATGTTAGTTAAAAACAATTGATTGGCATGCCAAAGTGAAAAAATGTTGCAAGAACTTAAAAGCATTTAATAAAAGGACTAGGGAATTGTCAAATTTTGTTTGAATCATTGGGTCTTGGATTAAGAATTTTTCTATAATTTTCCCTTTCAAACTAGATGGATGATTAGATAACATACAATTTAAGCATTTTAGAATTGAAAATTATATAATCTGGGCTTAAATTATTCATTAAATTGTGTTGTTCACCTCGACTTTCCATCATAAACAACAATAGAAAATTGGTGATGTCTAGATCCTCAATAGGCTTTACTATCCATGTAACAATAGCAACCTACACTTCATACTCACAAAGCAAGTAAATTCATAAAAATAGAGAGAAAGTAAGCAAATTAAAAATTACAGAGTAAGAGAAATTTTTTAGATAAGCATAAAAAATAAAGTTGAAAGTTGACATTACCTAACTAGGGAGATGTACCTTATATGCAGCTGGGGTACATAAAAAATCTTAAATTCCCTTCCTGTCATATTAAAATTTGCCTCATATTTAAATTGGGCTGATAGGCATGAGGAAAAAATAATGTGGAGATCAAAAAGATAGTAGCATAAATGGAAAAATGTAAAAGCATAGGCAACGCATAGGAATTGTTTGAAAGAATGCCTCAAATAATTGTGGTCATGTGGACTGTAATTATTGTAGGATATGCACAAAATGGATTAGTTGAAAAGGTTGTAGAAACATTCAAGAAAATTCATTTGGTGGGTGTAAATCCTAATTCCACAACCATTCCCAACATTCTCTCTTCCTGTGCTAAAATGGGAGCTTCAAAATAGGGTATGGACATCCAGTAAAGAATAATGGAAGGGCTTGTCTTTCAGACAGTATGCTTGGAAATGCTCTGGTAGACATGTATACAAAATCTATATGGATAGAAAAGGATAATTATTTGTTTAATATAATGTCTCAAATAATTGTGGTCTCATGTACTACAATGATCATAGGATACACACAAAATGCATTCATTGAAAATTATTTAAAAAATTTCATACATCTCTCATTATTGTCCTAATTTCTGAAACTTCTATAGCCTTAATATTAAAATTTTAAAACTAAGACATGCCATCCAATGATTTTTGTTTTAGATCAATTGATATTGTCTCATGAAAGTAATAGGAATATCTAGGAAGATTTTCATGAAGTTTTTAATGACTATGAACAGTAGAATGCACATTTTTGTTAATAATAGATATTTGTGTAGGTTCTAAATCATGTAGGGGATTGATTAGGTTTGTAAAAATATTAAAATTCATTTCAAATTGCAGGAAAAAGTGTTTTTTTTTTCTAGTTCTAATATCTAATCTGAGTTTTATTGTTCAAAATTGTCCCTAATACAGTTACAGTCAAGTATAATGCTCCATTGAGATAAGAATGTAAATTGTAAAAAGGTCATTGTCATTGGTATTAAAAGATGTTGATAAATTGTTTTGAACAATTGGTATGGGTAAGAAAGGAGGTTGGAGCATCTTTGGTATTGTTTGGCATTGTAGGAACATGTTTTTCATGTTAGAGGTCTGATCAGATAAGAAAGTCCCCATGTTTCAAAAGGATTGGTGAGTATATGTCATGTCAATAATAGTAGGAAACCTTTGATTTTAATTTTTTGTATGCACCTTGAACAATGAATGCTGAAAAGAGGTAAGATGCTACCAGTAAATGACAAAAGGAAAATGTGTTGTCTGATAATCCATAGTACTGACTGATAATCTGAAATAATATATGCCAAGGTTTTGGTTGGGGTACAAGGAGGCAAGAGAACAATTCAATCAAGAGACTGGAAAGGAGCATATCGCAAGAAATAACCTAGAAAGTGATAGCTATGCACTAAAGGGGACGTTCCTAGACTTAGGTTATAGTATTTCATATAGTGGTAGAGAAGACACCCCTTCTAAGGTGCTCATTCGTTCCTATTAATCACTCTGATCCATTATAAAAAGAAACCATGGTGGGCTCAAGTCATTGTCTTCTAAATATCTGTAAGGGGACTATTTATTAGACTTTGGTATTCATATAATCTCTGATTTAATTGAAGATAGATCTGATTTAGCCTCTATTGACAAAATACAATTTTTTTGGAGCTGCAGTCTATTCTAAATTTCTATGTAATAGAAGTAAATACCTGATGGAAAAATCCTAAAATCTGAATTCAATGTGTTCTGGAATATCACTCTCTTAAAAATCTATCTCTGGAAATCAATCTTAATTATCTATTATTATATATCTGAAAACTACTAGTTTTTTGGAATCATTTAAGGCTCAAAACTAGGATTCTTGCATTGCCAATTTTACAGAGTCTAGACACCAAGTCTGTCTAAATCTGGATCAAAAATTAGCTTGTTGAGTCTATGTTGATCCATAATCATGGTATATATACAAGGTATGATATAAGTCAATAAAGATGTACAATATCATCAATATTACAACTATACCTGCACCTAGACTAATGATCATCAACCCATCAAAATTATTCAACTCAATAAATAAAACATTGTATCTACAAACTAGATTTATACATGATAAACTTGAGTTTACAGTCTTCACTTGAACTTGAAGTTTAGAGTGGAAGTAACCCTCACAAAAAGATAACCCACAAGAACTGTATAATCTATATGCATCCTTCAAAATAAGTGTGAATGCATATTCAATTTTTTTTGTTTATCTAGTGTCATTAAGTTTTATGAATAGGGAAGTTTCAATTCTTCATTAAACAATTTTCCTCCAGAGCAAGAAGATACCAATATTGGCAACCTTAATGTTAGAACTTGTATAACATAGTATATTAGAGTCTACAAAATTTGAAAGGCTAATCCAAATAGAAACTTGTGGTGGCTATATGCTAATTCGAACCATTATGGGTCACCACTCATTGAAAGAACCTTTGAATCAAATTTTCAACAAAAGAACAATTCAACTTCATCAAATGCTTGAGCAATAATTTTTCCCTCCACATCACATACATCCTGTTCTTCCATGAAAAATAAAGTGCACTCATATGCCATCCCTGAATAGGATGAAGTACTCTTTTCCAAGAGTTGTGTTCAAAGTTTCAAACAAAGACTTAATCAAGAGATTGACAAAGGATACATTCTAAAGCAAGTTTTAATGAAAAACCATTGTTTTCTTATCAATTCCTAAGTTGTACAGTTGGGTACAGATCCTATCATATGATCAAGTGATCTCATAACATTTTTTGATGAATTACCTTTCTTCTACATTTGATTTGGGTTGATTTGGTTTCCATTTTTGTGAGTTAGAAGGAAGACTATTACTGTAGGTTTGAAAAGAACAATAATTGGGGTCGGTGATGAAGATGTGGCCCTAACTTACATTTTCACCATTGGCATTCGATGCCACTTGGTGAAATGTAAGTTAAGGCAATGTACTATAATATTCCAAAGGCTCAGAGTTGGGGGAGTAGATCTGTTGATTCAAAAGTTGGGGGAGTAGATCTACTGATTCAAAATTGATGCCCTAAGCTAAATATTTAGTATGTATTTAGCCAGCAAGAGGGAGGAATGTGTGCAACATTAATACAAGAATGAATTGGGACAAATTTTTTGATTGATTCGAAGAGTTTGAAAACTATTGAAGACTATAAAGTGACTGTATCTATCCTAGGTACCCATCTTTAGACCATTATATTAGACACTAGTCTAACTTGATCACTTAGGCTAGTGTGTTGTTAGGATAGTTTGAAGGTGTAGGATTAGGATTTATGAAGTATTGCTCCAGATTATATCATATAAGAGAAATAAATAAAAACAAACTGTACATAAATAGTAGGATAAATCATAAGGCATATGTCTGAGACAACTATATAAGATACAAATAACTCATCTTATAACAGTAGAAAGAAATAATATATTGTAAATATTATATCGAGATACAAGACAATGTTCTTATATCTATTTCATAAAAACAATATTCCTAACAGTTATAAATTAGTAGAACATACTAGGATGTTTTGCCTACTCTTCCACTAATATTGGGCTAACTAAAAATATTTATGAAGAAATTATCTTCTTGAATACAAGATAAAAGTGATGATAGAAAATGAATTTCAATGGTGAAAGCTAGAGGTAATCTAGGGTAGGTGGAACTAGGTATAGTGTTTCACTCATCATCTAGTTTATTTGTTAAAGGGAATTCTTTTATTTTCAGGTTATAAAACTCTCATTGAAGCAGAAAATTTTGGTTCTCTCATAGTAATCAAAATAGCTATTACGTCTACATTAGAAAGAATAGAGGTTAAATGGGTCTATCTTTTAGTAATAAATGGCTTGATGAAGAACTAGTTATAGGAATTAAGATTGGACATTATCATTGGTGAAGCATAGCTCTTGTGTAGACATTTAAATTTAGTTTTGGTGATTGCTATTGGGAATGCACTATGGCTGCTAATACATTTCTAATGTTGGGGAAAATTAGTGTCCCTTTCCAAATCAATAAAATTGGTGATGATCATGACAAATAGGTCTTGTGACATGCATTGGAATAAGTTTCAACTCATGGGAAACAAATGAATATTCCCAACTATTCATCTCCCCTAAGATTTTAGTGTGGGTAAATTAATCATAGTTTGCAATGGGAAGTGGATTGGGATGATAGTCTTAATTTGAATGGAATTCATAGGTGTAATGACAAATTCCACAACTTTTTCCACTATCCTCTTTGCCTATGTGAAAATGGGAGCATTGGCACATGGTATAGAAATTCATTAAAGCATAATGGAAGGAATATTTTTTCTAGATATTTTTCATTGGAAATGCTTTTGTAGAAATGTATGCAAAATGTGAAAGAATAAACAATACACTTAAACTATTTGAAAAAATGCCTAAATGAGATGTCATCTCATGGAATGTAAAGATTGCAAGATATTCACAATATGAATATGTTGAACGGGCTCTAGAAACATTTAACCAAATGCAATTGGCAGGTATAAAGCCAAACTCCATAACTTTTTCTATCATCCTCCCTTCATGTGCAAAAATGGGAGCTTTAGAAAAGGGTATGAAGATCCACTGAAGCATAAAGGAAGGAGATTTTTGTTAGATGTTATGGTTACAACTTTTGCAGTATATTATGATGGTAGATTTTAGAGTTTTAATTTGAAAGTGCCTCGCTAGATATGAATTTGGTTAATAGCCACAATGGAAGTGAACCACCTCACAATAGGTGTGGAATAATCATGCTCAAGGCATTTCTTAGGAATAGTTTATTCAATCTAAGGACTACTTCTCCCATTATGAGGTGCATTTAACTTGTCAACCCAGGGATGTATACTTGAAATGGTCGGCATGATATGTGCACTAGGTTCCTTAAGTATTCTTTCTGCTTATGCTGCAAGAAGGTTAAAATGCATAAAAGAAACCTACACTAGTGCTATAGGAAAAGAATACACTTATCTCCTTACTGAAATGAATGATAGAAATTGAAAACTCTACTTAAACCTATACTTTCAACCTAGAACATCCATTATAACTATTCTTTCAGATGTTGCAGGAACATTCACAAGGTACAATGCTGCAGGAAGAAATTGTAACTTCTATCTGAAATACTAGAAATAATAGAAATGCTGGATGGAAATCTATTCTATTCTAACCTATTCCACCTCTCAAGTGGGCCCCCTTGGTTGGTTTCTACTAATCTATTAACACAGAATGTAAACCAAGAATTACTTCATTGCATTTCAAAAACTCATTACATAAAAACAATACATGAAACTTAAAATAGTTTTCTGTAAGATATAACAGTTTTCTTCCAAAAAATTCTTTCTCTAACTTTCCTCTCTAACTTCAAACTATCAATCCAATCCCTATAAATAGAGGATCAAACACTTATTACAAAATAGAAAAGAAACTATCTTGCTGAAAACATGCCAGAGAAGAAGATGGAAATGCAACAGCCCGTGGTGTGGGTAATAAAGCTTGGGCGACCAGTTCAACATAATAAAGTGTAGAGGGAATATAGCAACACTACATCCCTGTGTCCTAGAATAATGGCTCCTCCATTGTAGCAGTCGTGTCTCCTGTTGTTGTGATGATCACTCCACCGTAGCTGGTCCTCAACAGTCTTCCTTGAATGTTGTTGACCACTCTCCAGCCGCTTTCTTTCCTGACAAGTTAGTTGTGATGCGAAAATATTCATGCAAAAAGTTTAATCAAATTAAATCCAGATATTAGAACATATATTCTGATGGTTATATGAAATAATGCACTATATGTATAATATTAGCAAAATATGTCACAAATATCTACCCATGGTTTATTAGTTCTATCTGGACTTTATCACAAGTTTTAACTGGCTAGGTTCACAAATGTTTTGTCAGAAACTAGAACAAAGTATTTAAAATTATACAAAATAAAGGCAATAATTTGGCCTTATCATCTGTCCCTTGGTTAATCAAATGCTTGTCCTCAAGTATTGCATCTTCTAGAAACTGACCTAAAGTCACCAACTTTAGTTCTTCCTTGCCTTTGGCTCTTGAAGGAGTTGTAGAATCCTCTTGTTCTTTCCCAAACTTCCCTTCTATGATCCTCCTATAGCCTGTCAAGCCTGATAGTGTTGATGTCATACAAGGGCCAAAGGAGTATGGGCAGCAGCATTGTGAGCGGACACCAGAGCTCCTGCCTGATTTTCCTACCTAGCTCCATGTATTTTGGTGCTTAGTGTATGGTTGCTTCAAGGTTAATGGGGCTGTGTGGTTCTAACCTTTTGAATTCCTCTAATAATCTGCCCCATCTACTTTTGGCACCGATTAAGGCTCTTTAGAAGACAAAATAAGACATGTTGTCATATTTTGCATACACATCTGTTATGAGCTTGAAAATTTTATCTCTTATTTCCTTTTTAATATTCCCATATATCAGTTTGAACCAATCCCTTAGGAATACTTCTGGTTGACTGCTTTCTTCTCTTAATGGCAGGGGTTCCATTTTCTCAAGTTCTCTATAATTCTCCAATTGTCTATCATAGTTAGCCTCATTGTGCAACCAAGACATTAGGGCCCTTAGGTGTATATCCCCTATGTAAAATAGGGGGTTCCATTCAGTCTCTATAGGGATGATGAAATTATGCACATGCAACTCACAGAGTAAATTTTGTTGCCAAGATGGAAGGGTTTGGTATAAACTATAAAATTCATGGGCTATTTTGAACTTTGTGTTTACATCTTTGAGGGTCATCATCAACTAGAATAGGAGGAATTGTTCTTTTAGATAGATGGTATAGACCCTAGGTGGAAGTCTACAAGCAATTATCTGGTCAGTCAGCTTAAGGGCATGTTCCATTCTCTGTTTCTGTCTTGCCAACTAATCTTTTAATTCTGCAATTTACTCTCCTTGTTTTGCTATTACTTTCTACAATTTATTTTTCTCTTCTACCCATAGAGTGGTTGTCAGCACATGCTTATTATATAAGTAGAAGAGAAGCATTTGTAGAGTAATCAGACCACTATTTTCATCCTGGTTATTATTCCTCCTTTGTTCCCTCCATAACTGCTCTAAGAAATTTATTAACCAAGTTTTCTTATAGAAAACTAGGGCATTTCTTGTGCAAGCTAGCTGGTGATTTATAAGGGTTTCTTTTTCACAGGTTGGAACATCCTGATGACTAATTCCTGGGTCATTTTGACATACATTTGGCTTAGCTTCACACTCCTCATCTATATTTTGAGGAATGTCTAGAATCTCAGACTGGCTAGGAGAATCATCTGGAATAATATGAATAGGAGTTTCCTCGTCAAATTGTTTGGGGGAAGTGGACTGGCTTTCGGTGGGTACTTTAGGAATCTTCCCTCTCATCCTAGAGCTTCTTCTTATAGGGATTTCCTTAACCTTTATAGCCTTTTTCTTACTAACCCTTTTTGTTTTCTCTGCTGCAAGAGTAGTGGCTATAGGAATTGACTTCATTTTCTTCCCTCTCGAGACTGTAGGGTTTCGTGGCTCAGCTGCAGGAACCGAAGTTTCTCACACTAACTTCCATTTTCCTTTTGTTCAGGTAGAAGTAGGTATATTTCTCATGTGAGTGGGTAAAGGCACATTTTCTTGTAAATTTTCAGTTTCTGCCCCTTGGGTACTTTGCTCAACAACTGGGTCAGGGGGAACTGCATTATCTTGGCTAATTTGCACATTAAGGGCAATTTGAGGCTGCAGGGTTTTATGATGGACAAATTCTGCCCATGGCATAGGAGAGATGTCCCTAAGAGATCTTTCTATGAGAAATTTAATTAGGGCATGGTGAGTAATAGAATTTTCATTTCCTTTCTAGGTTTCCTTGGCACTAATACACAACATATTAAACATTAAATTGGGGGCATTCATTGGGATATTATGTTGTACATAACTAAGCAGCTTAAAATGATGCACATGTAAATTAGAAAATCTTCCTTCACAGGTGAAATACCTAATAATGTGCATGGCCAACTCATTATATGGTGGAGGAATGGACATTCTTTTGCACCCCTATTTAGTGATCTCTAGAGGAGGGTCACCTGGCAGGGTAAATTGGGCCCTAGTTGACCTGGCATCGTGCGCATTGGGGTAGTGTTCCCATGCTGCTGGAAAACTGGCTACTTTTTCTATTCACTCCTCTATTGAAATGACTGCCAACCCCCATACCGATGCTTGGCCTTCATCAAATGTGTTTGCAAATTCTGTTGCTGCTTCCTCATCAAACTCCATCAATTTTAAGAAATATCCCAGCCATCCACAGGCATTAAATCTTCTTACTACCTCAACATCAGAAAGTAAAATACTATGAACTATTGATTCATGCCACTGCAATTGGCCCCCCATTTGTGCTTACCAAATTCAACCTCTGCTCTATTCTTGACAATTACCTTCTTCTCTTTTGAATTTTAGATTACTTCTTGTAAAACCACAAACCCTTTTTTCACATTCTTCTGGTACTCTTGGTATGAACAATAATAATGTACTTTAATAGAATAAATTATAGATATTCATGCAATATTTATGTCATGGTTTTAATACTGGGTCACATCTAGTCTAACAATTAGGGGTTTATTTGGAATAAAGGTATGACATTTGACACTTGTGTGATGCAGTCAAAGTACAAATTTGAGGATCTTAACAAGTAAATAGAAATGACATTTTAGGAATTGGCACACTTTCCTGCCCCCTACAAAACATTGACAAGTGTCCTCACTTGTCAAACTTGGTAGAAGGTACAGAACTGGATTAAGGCAGCAACGATACATTTATTGTAGTATTCAATATAACCAATGAAATATATGCACTAAAAATAGAAATTAATTTGAAAAGATCGTACCTGTTAATTGATCATCGCACGTGCCAAGAAAGGTTGGCGAGAGTGGAATGACAGCGTTGGCAGTCAGCATGCATCAATGCATGATCTCTTTATTGAAAGCATAGAAAAGTGATGATGTGGGAGGTGGGTGGATGGAAGATTAAGGAATGAAATGGGTTGAAAAAGAAGAATGTAGAAAGTGAATGGAGAATTTGAAATTTATGTAAACATAAAGTTTTTATTATGGTCATGCTTCGAAGGAATTCTTATTGAAGAGCTGCAGGAAGGAGGTTGACACCACTGCAGGAAGTGTTAGATGTTGATCCTTTAAAACTAGCTGGTTCAATTGCTATAGGAAGCCTTCTTTCATCTGTGGCTAGTGATATAACTTTAGTCTATGTCCATTGACTAATAGCTTGAAGTGTACAGGGTCAATTATGGTCAACTGGACTACTCCATTTGTAAATACATGGCTTATTTCATATGGACCTAGCCATCATGTCTGCAGCTTGCCTGGTATCTCTTAGAATCTAAAATCATATAACAATGCCCAATCTCCAATTTGGAACTTCTTACTCTTAATATGGGAGTCGTGTCGCTATTTCCTTTGCTTTTGGACAATTTTTGTGTGCTACAAGGTAGACTTGTGCATTTCATCCAAAGAATTGAGATGCAGCAAGTGCTCTCTTTGTGCTGCAGGAAGATCAATAGTTAACTCCAGCATTGTTCTTAATGTCTTGTGTTCAAATTCATCGGTAGCATTTCTTCTTTACCATATAACAGTTTGAACAAAGTGAACCCTGTGGTGCTCTTCCATGTTGTTCTATATGCCTAGACAGCTTCTAATAGTCTACTGCTCCAATCTTAGTGATGCAAATGAACTATCTTTGTTAAGATTTCTTCTAGTTCTCAATTTGTAACTTCTGCTTGTCCATTGGCTTGAGGGTGATAGGGGCTTGACTTTCGATGTTTGATATTATATTCCTTCATGAGCTTTGTTATCATATTGGAAGTGAATTGAGTAGCTTGATCAGTAACAAGTTCTCTTGGCACGCCATATCTAGTAAAAATTTCTTCATATAGAAATTCAAAAACTTTATGATCTCTGGCATGCTTCATTGCTCTTACTTTGACCCATTTGGTCAGGTAATCTGTGCACACCAGAATGTATGACTTCCCATTGGATGGAGGGTCTATGGGACCAATAAAGTCCATGCCCCATTTATCAAATAGTGTTACCACCACCTATGGGTTTAAGGGCGTTTCATCTGATCTTGTTTGTTGACCCATTCATTGAAATTTGTCACACTTCCTTGTATAACTAGATGCATCTTTGTGAAGTGTAGGCGAGTAGTAGCCATTTGTTAAAATATTCTATCCTATTCTTTTGGCTGCAAAGTTTCCTCCACATGGTTCATTATGACATGCATGCATAATGTCATATGTCTCATCTTCTCTCACAAATCTCCTCATGACTTGGTCAGGTCTAGCCTAAAATAATGTGCTATCTGTTGGTTCTTTTTCTTGCTGATATGAAAATATTTCTCAGAGAACTTGCTCTATTTATCCCAGACACTGACCAAGCAAGATGCAGAACCACAGACACAAGATTTTGAAACCTCCTACACTTTGAGCTCCACTAACTCAGGTGGGATTACCCTTCAAACTTAGAATAATGAAATCACTGAATTATTCTAATTAACTGTGGATGAAATTACAGGGGTTGATCAATGTAAATTTTATTAAAATAAACCAGACTAAAAGTAAAGATTAATTTTAATAATGATAGTCACTTGATTAAATGGAAATAGACTAGTGCTCAATTCTAGGGCATGGAGTCACTTATGAGAAATTTTAACCAGCTTGATCATGAACAAGACTTAAGACAATTACAACATCTGACATAAACATAGATATACCTTGTACATCTATCTCAATACACTTAATCAAGTTAATTCATCAAATTCATTTTATACCCTGAATCTTATTGAAACATTCCTAAGGC
>MU227142.1:2447764-2462882 GCA_018584345.1 Thuja plicata | reverse complement strand
ATTTTATACCCTGAATCTTATTGAAACATTCCTAAGGCATTTTAGTCTTTCCTTGAAAGAACCCTAGAAGTATTTCATAATCTGCCTGACAGACATATAAATTGAACATTCCTTAAACATTCAATTTTAACTAAATTCAAAATACTAAAATGAAGACACAATACTCATTATATGCTTCAGAAACTGTGAACTAGATTTTATTCAAAAATCAGAATCGCTTGCTACATTGAACAAATAATTCTCCAAAAACCTACTATATATTGGTCTCAAACCTAGAGTTTACAATTATATTTTGCATTCTCCAAATGAAATGGCTATCCCTTTCCCAGTAGTCTTGGAATCCTTTTATAATTAAGGATGCAACAAGCTACCGACATACTGGGAAAGATTTACAAAAATATTTTGCAACAACCTTGCAATAGACAAGAAACAAAATTTTGTAACAAAATATAGGTGGCATCTATTTGCAAAGTCTGAACAAGGTTTGTTTTTGTTGTTGACAATGTCCTCCTCATCCTTTGAACATTGCCTCCCACCTGTTTACCTCTTTGGCGGTGGGCCAATCAAAGGTCTTTTCTTCCTCGAGCTTTGCAATAGCTTCTACCCACCTGGCATCCATGGTAGTTCTGGCCTCAAAAACAAATTTAGCCATATCTCTTTCGATTTTGAAAAGGCTATCAATCAATTCATTGCAATATTCTACATTTGTGTCCTTTTTCAAGCATTGCTTTATATCCTAGTTTCCTCGTATAGAATCAAAACCAGCTACCCAATCTGATTATGCTTTCAACACACCTATCTCATCATAAATTTTTGGGATCAATGATGGACACTAATCACCAAATAATTGCAACTTGTTGTCTATTAAATCAGATTTTCCATTGAAAAAGGCAAAGGTATCATTCAATTTATTGACCATCTCAATGGTGTCTGTCACTTTATCTGGGAAATCATCACTGTACAGCTTAGCCATTTTTAATTTATCCAAAATTCTTTCCTTCCCTGGCCATAATTTGAAAGTAGGCTCTAAGAACACCATAGTTTCTGCAGCTATCTTTGAGGCCTCTTGTAACAACCCATACAGTGTGTACACTATGTCAATTTTTTGTTTTAGGACTTCAATTATGTGCTACAATATGAGAAATATGACAGACATAGCATTCATGCCATGTTCCTATGATATATCTTTTGATTGTGTTTCTACCAATGTAGAGTCTTCCTTAACTCCTTTGACAACATCTATCACAACTTTAGCCACCTCCTCAAGGGTTGGAGTTTTTTCCCTTTTACTCTCTATTAACTCCTCTTTTAGTTTGGCAATTTCCTTTTCTAATGTGTGGCTCTGGACCACCACTTCTTCATGTTTCTTTGCTAGGGCCATCATTTGGCCAAAATTTGTCTCATACCTCTTGTATAGGTCATCAACTTTCACCAAGTTCATAAATGAAACTTGTGTCATTAACTGAGCTATCTCAGTATCTGAAGTATTTTTCAAGTTCCATATCATCCTATCTACCCTTTTTTCTTCTCTAATGGTCATGACTAAGGGCTTCTTTGTGGTAGGATCTAGTGACCATATTGCTAGGGTTTTGGATTTAGGATCAAACCCTGATCCTTTCAAAACTTCATCCACTTCAAATTTTGTCTTCAATAGAGGATCTTCTTGCCACCTAATTTGATCAATGATGAAAGTGGACTATAGGTCCTAACCAGGCATCAACATCACACCACTATTCTGCACCAGCACCCTGGCTTGTTCCACCATAATCTATTCACTCTCAGGATAATAATCCTGGAGTGTTTGTACAATTTCCTCATTCTTATCTGCATTCTCTTCTTCTGCAGTCATCTCTTGTCTCAAATTATTTTGTTTCAATTTAACCAAGAAGGTCTTGAACTCTTCAAACTTTATGAACTCATCATCTTTCATGAATTCATTGGCCATCATGACCCTCTTGTCAGCCTTTTCAAATAACACCATCTGATTGTCTCCTTGGCCCTCAGCCTCAGGCTCCTTCTGCAACTGTCTCTTCAATCTTCTGAAGTACTTACCATGCTCTGATATCATGGCTTTTTCCATACTTTTCCTATCTTGCACCATTTTATGCTCTTTCTTCTATTTCTTTCTTGGTGGCTCTCTAGCTGAAGTAGCCTCTTCACTGGCTTCTTCCTCTACCTCTTCATCTTCATGTTGTTCTTCCTTTTGTTGTTCCTCCTCCTATTTTTCTTTGTGTTCTTGATCATGTAGTGCAACTGGAATTGGGGACCCTTTATATTGTGCATCTTCAGCACTGAATTGTGGCACTTGTGACATTAGAGTTTCATAGGATTTTAGCATTTCCTCTATCCTTTGGAAATATGGGAGATCAGGGAAAAAACTAGAGAATGAATTATCTGATTCTTTCCACTCAGATTCTGTTCTCAGGAGGTCATTCCACTTCCTTCTCCTATCCTAAACTTCCTATTTATTTACTTTGTTCCTCACAACATCCTCATCATCCAATGGCTCATGGTCTCTAATTTTCTGGCAAGGAGTCATTCTTTTTAGGGTTGGCTGCACAAAGTTCTCAGGATCACAGAATCTAGCAATCGCTGTAGACATTCTGTATTACTTTAAGAAATCATTTATCAAATCAAACACCCTTTTCCCAATGGAGAAATCAAAACCCACCCATAACCTGGGGATAAAATTTCCCCTCTTGTGCCCCTCTAGAAATTCCTTATCAATCCAAGTAATTTTCCATACAAATTCTAAGAATGCAATCCTAGGAGGAAAAAACTTGGGAAGAATGTGAGGAGGCTGAGTACAACCATATACTCTAATGATAGTAATCTAATCAAAAAAGAAGAAATCAGCCCAATTATGAGAGATAGACCAGTTTGGGATATACTCCCAAGGTCTTAGAATCTTTCTAACCTCAAAAAGAAGCCTATGCCTATCTGTTCCCAATAGATTAAAAATTGGATCTACAATCCAGTTGTAGAAGCATACAAATGATGAATTTTTGGATGAAATATCCCATACCTAAGTCCATCTTTGGATTGGTGCATCCACACCATGCTCTGAGACAAATATTTCAAGCTCTTTATCCATTGATGCTCTATTATAATACAAAATCATATACATCAGATGAGAATAATTCTTAAAAGTAGGTGTTGGCACATTTAACTGTATCTCTAATGGTGCAGCATGGATAGCATCAACTATATATCCAAAATAGTCATAATCAGTGTTGACCTCTGGGTGCTGGATGTTCATGGACATCATAAGGAAATCTTGAGACATTGTGGAGTCTCCATCAAAATCTAGAACTTTGCTCAAACCATAGACTGTGCATTTTACATAATGATGAAATAGGGATAGGTCAAAAGGTGGTTTGAAATTGTCTGGAATTTTTACCAGGTGCCTATCTACTCTGGGCATGAATTTAAGCATTTCACATTGCTTAATCAGATGCTCTCTTTTGACATAGTCTTCCTTAATTTTCTTCAAATCAATGTCTGTGCATAATGCACCAGTGATTCCAAATACCTCTACCACTGACCTCCTATCTATGGAAACTAGGGTCTCTGTGTTCCTTTTCCTGATTACCCTAGCTACTGGGCAATAGTTTTTTGCTAATTCCTTAATAAGACCTATGTCAACATAGACATCAGGCATAATCAATTTTTCCATATTCAAATCCCATGGATTACAAATTGGGACTAGTTTTATCCTATTATTCCAGAAATAATGAAACAAAGTACTACTAGAATAATTTGGGGTTACCGGATTTCTGCATTGACACCATTTGTCTTTCCATTCATCCTAGTTTGTGCTGTTTGTATTCAGAGTTCTAGGAAGCAACTCAAAAAATTCTTCTGTATACTTCTTCAATGTGACTTCTTTCTTCTTCTCAGACCCTTGTGAGGTAGCGGGAACAATAGCTTGACTCATCCTTCTTTGAATTTTACTGTCTCAGATAAAATGCTCCACACTAACAAGCCTTTTCGCTCTTCATAGAAAATCTCAAGATGCAGAAATGAGAGTTGTACAGAATCAAACTCAATCATTTAAACTTATAGTCATTAAATCCCATGTCTTGTCCACTTGAATGCCAAATTCTTTCACTTGCACTATCATGAAATCATCATTCTATCACTAATGCTGCCATTAATTCACACTGTTTGATCCTAGCTAGAAAAGAGTGTACACTTTTCTCCTTTTTGCATTCGTAAGCCTGAAACTAGCCACTTATCAATCTGGTGCCAACCCACTATACTTTACTCATACTCAGAATAATCCTTGTGAGTGAGCGATGTGACCTTCTACTTTAACCAGTCACATACTCGCCGTCTATTTTTACCTTGGTTTTCATCTTCTGTGAGTGAGCAATGACCTAATCTGCACTTCATCATTTGGCAGTCATATACTCGCTATCTCTCTACACTTTGCTTTTTGGGTTCATGCAAGTGTGCGATATTACCTTTTCTTCAACCTATCGCATACTCACTGCTCAACATTTAACTTCATCTGAATCTTCATGAGTGAGTGAGTACACATTCATTTCTTAATCATTCCATAATCGCATACCTGCTAGCTTTCAAATCATTGGTTTTGGATTTGAGCGAGTGAGCAACGTTCATTTTTATCATACAATTTATCCGGTCGCTCGCTCGCACTGCAAAACACTCCAACTTACAACACTTAGCGAGTGAGCGATGGCCCTTGTTCTTCATTTGGTTGCAAACTCGCTGTTGAAAAATCTCTATGGCCTGATCCTTCGTGATTGAGCAAGCTTCTGCATTAAAATCTTAAAAATTTCCTATCGCGCACCCGCTGACCCCTTTTTCCTTTTTCAAATCTGTGAGCAGTTAAGCGATAGTTTCATTTTTTTCCCATCGCACACTCGAGAGCTTGAAAACTTAACCACGTTATTGATTGCGAGTGTGCAACTATCAACCTTCTTTCTTTAATCACATACTCGCTAACAACTTTCCTTTTGCCTTTATTCATGGGTGAGTAAGCGATATCCCTCTTCTTTTCCTTATTTCACACTCGCGAGCTCACTTTTCAAACTTTCAAAGAATCTGTGAGTGAGTGAAGTGATAAATGATCTCATAATCGCCCACTCACACACCCTTTAGAACTTTGACAAATACCTCTGTGAGTGAGTGACAAGCCTTCAACTTAATAAATCTTGCATGCACTTATCGCTGACTCGCACTGCAAAATACAAATGAGTTAGAACCTAAGTGAGTGAGCGACCTCTACAATCTAACTTCATCACATAGTCGCTAACTTGAAAGACCAACATGGAAACTTAACGCGGGTATGCAACAACTTCATTTTATACAAGGCTCGCTTGGTTGCAGAGTATAAAGTGAACAACATAACTTTAAAGCGACTGTGCGATACACAAGGTTTCAAGTCATTGCGGACTCGCTGGACCTATTTTTTGAAAAAGTTAATTCCTCAAGAGTGAGCGATAAAAAAAATCATTCCTAACCCGCTCAGTAGCAAACTTACAACCCGAATTTCAAAAAACATCGCGACTATGCAATTTACAATCTTTAACACCCCAACCACTCACTCACACAAATGATCATGACTTGACACAATCTTATCGCAACTGCATGATTTTACAATCTGACGACTCGTCGCCCGCTCACACAACTTGAAAACATGTTAAAAGACCAACGTGACTGAGCGACAAATACTTAAAACAAATCACAATTAATGAATTTTGACCCTTTTAACATAGTAAGACATGGGATTTTAAACCATAAAGAGAGAGAAAATAGTCAATGCTAGAAATTGGAAAATTTTCTTGGTGCAATGCTAACACTATCAATCCAAGAGAAATGGAAGCTTTTCTCTACAAGCAACTTCTTATCCTTATAAGAGAAATGTGTGGGCATTTTGTTAGCTACTAGGTAATTAGCTATATCAGCATACCATATATTTTGGATAGAAATATGAAATAAATGTTCATCTGGAAATGCATCATCTATCAAAGTGGTATCTTCTTCAGCATGATGGATTTTGGATAGATTATCAGCTACCACGTTTTCTTTCCCTAGCTTGTCAATGATTGTTATATCAAATTCCTACAAAAGAAGAAGCTATCTTGCCTATGATGGCAGGTTTGTTCATGAGATACTTAATTTCTGTGTGGTCAGTATGAACAAAGATAGGATAAGCAGTTACATAATGGAAAATTTTGTTCAGAGCATAAACTACTAATAGAAATTCTTTCTCAGTCACTATATAGTTTAACTCTAGTCCATGTAAACTCTTACTGATATAATAGATTGAATTTTCAAGGTTTTTAGACTTTTGTCCTAAGACACCACCGACGGCATATTCTGAAGCTTCTGTATGTATGTGAAATAGAAAAGTCCAGTCAGGACCCCTAAGTACTGGTGTAGTTGTCAAAAGTGACTTGACCTGTAGGAATGATTCATCACATTCTTTTGTCCATGCAAATTTATCTTCTTTGGTAAGTAAGTTGTACAGAGGACTAGCTATTTGACTAAAGTTCTGGATAAACCTCCTATAATAGCCAGCGTGTCCTAGGAAAGATCTGACATCTTTTTTCTTAGTAGGAATAGGGAGTGTGAGAATTACCTCTATCTTCACAGGGTCTACCTGGATTCCAACTTCAAAGATAAAATGTCCCAACACCACTCCTTCCTGCATCATCAGAAAGCACTTTTCACTATTGAGAGACAGGTTATGTTCCTTACATCTGATTAGTACTTTCTCCAAGTTCTTCAGAGCTTCCTCAAATGTGACACTGAATGTAGTGAAGTTGTCCATGTAGATTTCTATGCAATCATGTGATATATCAGCAAAGATGCTGATCACAGCTCTATGAAAGGTAGAAGGTGTATTGCATAATATGAATGGTAATACTAAATAGGCCTATGTGCCCCAAGGACATGTGGATGTGGTCTTTTACTGGTCTTCGGCGGAAATGCTTATCTGATTGTAACCACTGTATCCATCCAGAAAGAAAAAGTATTTCTTTCCAACCAAATTATCCAAGACCTGGTCAATAAAAGGTAAAGGAAAGTGGTCCTTCTTTGTAGCATTATTTAATTCCCTATAACCCACACATATCCACCACTTACCTCATTTCTTAGGTACAATGACCAATGGTGATACCCACTTGCTATCAGAGATTGGATAGATGAATCCAGCATCCAACAACTTTTGCAACTTGGTTTTAACTATTTCTCTCAGTGCAGGATTTATTCTCCTCTGAGGTTGACAAAGTGGAAAGCTTCCATCACTAATGTAGATTTTGTGGGTGTAGAGTTTAGGGTTTAGTCCCTCCATATCGCCATAATCCCATGCAAAGGATTTTTCACGCTGAATGAGGAGCTTGGTTAACAATGCCAACTGTTATTGGGACAACTTGTTGTTTACATGGAGGTTAAGACCAAGGGAAAGTTCCACTATTGTTGTGAGCTCTACCATTGATACTTCGGGCACTGGACTTGTAGCTATTTCATTTGGCAGTAATTGATCAATTATTTCAGGGGTTGCTGGAAACATATAGTCCTCATAGGTACATAGCTGTAAAACAGAACTCTCTGAAACATCTTTAGCCACAATACATTCATTGGTAAGAATGCTCTGTATCACATCATCTTCCTCTTGCATCTTTAGAAAAGATTGCATATGCAACATCATGAGTTGGGTTACTGAATTCAGCTCTTCCTCCTCATCCCCTAAGTCTAGCCAAATAGGTTCTCGCAAGTCTGGCTGGGGTTGGGTAGGAGGATATAGGGATAGCTTCCTTATGGCTTGACCATTTGAAATTGTCATACTGCCTGATCTACAATTAATTTTGGCATCAGTGGTGGCTAACTAGGGTCTTCCCAAGATTACAGGATAGACAACAAAGTTTACTTTAGGTGATAGGATAAGAAAATCACCAGGATACTCCCATGAATCTAAGGTAACTATCACATCTTCTATGAGACCCTCTAGAGTAACAATTGAACTATTAGAAAGTTGTAACACTGTGGCTATTGTTCTTAAGCCTTCTATGCTTAGCCTATGCATTGTATCTTTATTCATCACATTTATTACTGCTCCCAAATCAATTAGAGAATTTTTCATAGTCTATCCATTTATTATCAGGTCGATTACTGGGTTACCAGGATCTAAATACTTTAGTATCCTTTCCTAACATGATATTTGATAATTTACCTATAACATGTACTATTTGAAGCTCTTTCTTCTTCCATCCTGGCTTCTTAAGGCATGCTTCCTTAATAGCCTTCCCATAAACAGGTATATCTTTGATAGCTTGGAATAGAGGGATTTGAATGTTCATATTTTTCAGCTTCTTTAATAATATCAAATGTTTATTCCTCTTGGGGTATAGGTTTTTCTTTGTTTAGCCTATGTGGAAAGGGTGGATTTATTGAAGTGTGGATAGTAGTTCTATTGGGTATATCAGTTGGTTGGCTGGTATTTGGCAATGTGGCTTTTGGAAGTAGTGCTATAGGAGTGTCTACAAATTCTGTGATAATAGGATATTCAGGTGTAGGTAGAGTGGTACCAGACCTCAAATGGATATCAACTATCTCTAATGAATAAGTATGGCACTACTGAGTGTCAGTAGTGTACATTTTATGCTTTTGTTGTTTGTTGTTTGGATTTGGCTGTGGTTGAGCAGGCAATTGGGTTGGCTTTGGATTAGCATTAGTTGCTGTAGGAGGTGGCATTATTGTAGGTGGTTTCACTGGAGGTGGTAATTGTGGACAACCATAATTTTGGTTAGGCCACTGTGGAGGCCCCCTCCATTGATTAGTTTTCTGCCAAATTCCTTATGGTGGTTGCCATTGATTCTGCTGATTAGGCCACTAGTTATTTTGTGGGTTTTGCCACTGGTTATTCTACTAGTTTGGCCATTGATTATTTTGTTGGTTAGGCCATTGGTTATTTTGCTGGTTTGGCCACTAAGGTTGAGAGTACTAAGAAGTGTTCTAATAACTTTGATTTTGCCATTGATTATTGTTAGAATTTGAAAATTGTAGAGGATCTTGTGGCATACCTTGTTGTGAAGCCCATGGTCGATGTTGAGCAATGAAGAACACTTGATCATTATCTCCTTCTATCTTCATGTAGTTATTTGGCAAATGTTGTTTTT
Organism: Thuja plicata; assembly: GCA_018584345.1. NCBI lineage: Eukaryota > Viridiplantae > Streptophyta > Pinopsida > Cupressales > Cupressaceae > Thuja > Thuja plicata. Next base: position 2,453,733 of record MU227142.1, on the reverse strand, counting down.
CCAGGTTTGCTACCAACTTACATCCATAACCTTTCTTTTGTTTGTGGCAGTGTGGACAGTACTCAACCAATTGTGATTCAGCTTCTGCATGCTTCTTCTTGGTAGTCATTGTGTCAAGATGTGTAGCTACATCATTTATATTATCTTTCTTGAAATCCATGAGAAAATTAGATATCTCCAGCTTTGAAATGCCTGAACCAATCCCTTTTGTGATTGTGGGCCAGTATCCTCTGCCTTTCTTCACAGTTGACCTTGAGTAGTTGAGACAGATTTTCTTGAGGTCATCCCAAGAGGATTGGGATATGTCTCCACTAGCCATCAAGTCTAATGCTTCTAGACAGTTGTCATTTAACCCCCTCAAGAAGACTAGTTTTTGTGAATCATTTGTCAGTACATGCTGGGGATTCTTCTGCACTATGTACAAAAAATGTGAAACATAGTTCTCCAATGTTTCATCCTCCTTTTGAGACATCCTAAAGATATCATCTCCTTTTGGGTCACTCCCTTTGCAATAATCTTTGTATTTCTGTAGAAACAGCGTCTGCATCTCATCCAAGGTACCTGTTGCATTAGCTCCTAAGTCCATGAACCATCGTAAGGCTAACTCTTTCAGTGTTGCAGGAAACAACTTGAGCTTATGGGCATTGGTATTACAGTCGAAGCTTCGACAGAGTATGTCAAACTCAAACAAGAAAGTGTAAGGATCCTCCATTATAAGACCATAAAACTTTGGAAGAGCAGCTGTGGGTATATTTTTGAGATTAGCATTGTTTATAAGGCTTGGGAGAGGAAATAGAAAAGTAGGTTGTGCCATTACTGGAGGTATTTGATTATGGGGTTGCTGCTGGAAAGGAGCATTAGCTATGGGATTGTTAACAATAGGTCGATTTGGGCCGAAATTATCTAGAAAGCTGGCCAAGATTTCTGCAAAAGGTCAGAGGCCGCTTATATCAAGTGGTTCTACTCTGGAGGAAGATGCTGCATGAAAGTCGAGACTTGCATCTTCAAAGGGTAACTCAACTTCTTCAACTTCCTCATTCAAATTAGTAGACTTTGCTGGGAGAAATCTGCCATATTCATCTCATCACCTTTCTCTTCGATGCATGCAATTGAATTCTTCATGCTTGTGAAGCAATTTTTAGGGATACAAATCTAAAAACTAACTAGGAATGAAAAAATGACTCAAAAATGTTCCTAGCTTGACACCATCCCCGACAGTGGTGCCAAAAATGAACCGCCTCACAATAGGTGTGGAATAATCATGCTCAAGGCCTTTCTTAGGATTAGTTTATTCAATCTAAGGACTACTTCTCCCATTATGAGGTGCATTTAACTTGTCAACCCAGGGACGTATACTTGAAATGGTCAGCACGATATGTGCACTAAGTTCCTTAAGGAGTCATTCTGCTTATGCTGCAGGAAGGTAAAAATGCATAAAAGAAACCTACACTAGTGCTGCAAGAAATGAGTATACTTATTTCCTTATTGAAATGAATGCTAGAAATTGCAAACTCTACTTAAACTTATACTTTCAACCTAGAACATCCATTATAACTATTCTTGCAGATGCTACAGGAACATTCACAAGGTACAATGCTGTAGGAAGAAATTGTAACTTCTATCAGAAATACTGGAAGTACTAAAAATGCTGGAAGGAAATCTATTCTATTCTAATCTATTCCACCTCCCAAGTGGGCCCCCTTGGTTAGTTTCTGCTAATCTATTAACACAAAATGTAAACCAAGAATTACTTCATTGTATTTCAAAAATTCATTACATAAAAACAATACATAAAACTTAAAATAGTTTGCTGTAAGATATAATAGTTTTCTTCCAAAAATTTCTTTCTCTAACTTTCCTCTCTAACTTCAAACTATTGGTCCAATCCCTATAAATAGAGGATCGAACACTTATTACAAAACATAAAAGAAACTATCTTGCTGAAAACATGCCGGAGAAGAAGATGGAAATGCAATAGCCCGCGGTGTGGGTAATAAAGCTTGGACGACCAGTTAAACATAATAAAGTGTAGAGGGAGTATAGAAACACTACATCCCTACATCCTAGAATAATGGCTCCTCCATGTAGCAGTCGTGTCTCCTGGTGCTGTGATGATCACTTCACTGTAGTTGGTCCTCAACAGTCTTCCTTGAATGCTGTCGACCACTCTCCAGCCGCTTTCTTCCCTGACAAGTTAGTTGTGATGTAGAAATATTCATGCAACAAGCTTAATCAAATTAAATCTAGATATTAGAACATATATTATGATGGTTATATGAAATACTGCACTATATGTATAATATTAGCAAAATATGTAACAAATATCTACCCATGGTTTATTAGTTCTATCTGGACTTTATCACAAGTTTTAACTGGCTAGGTTCATAAATGTTTTGTCAGAAACTAGAACATAGTATTTAAAATTATACAAAATAAAGGCAATAATTTGGTCTTATCAGGAAGAAAGGTTTTGTCAACCCAAAATCTAATAGAGTACCAATCAAGATCATGATTATTTCCTAGTTCATTTGTATCAAACTACTCATACATTTATTTTTAATGGGTAATTGGAGTATCATTTATCTATTTATACAAGGTTGGACTGCATGTTATGGTTTCAATTTTCACAAATTGATTGAAGTATTACTGTTGTTGGGCAGTGAGTTTTTGACATTATAATCGATGACATAAATTTATACTATATATATATTCAAGGAAGTAGGAATCTTATTGTATTTCATTGGTAGCACATTGCTCACAATTAGTGATTCCTAGCATATGGTCAATGATCAATAGCAAGATGCAGGTCACTCAATGTGGTGAAAATTAGAATGGATCAAAGACACTCATGAATATGTTTCATGACAATAATGTTTAAGACCAACATAATAACTTCATGAATATCAAGTTTATGAATGTTGTAATGTTAGGAAAATAGTGATGAAGGCCACAAAATAGTGATATTTTCTATCATAATAATAGCAAAATTTTGTGAGTTTTAGACCCAAATCAAGTCAATTTATGGACAATGTCAAAACAATGTTGTCACATACAAAAATAAAGCAGACATGATTATTTTAAACAAATCTATATAAGATATTTTAGTTACAAGGATTTCAGTCTAGATGGCTTTTCCATGGCAAAGAAAGAAAACCTAAAAAGCTCATATAAAACATATATTAAAGATAGGGTTTGTGGTATAAGAACTGGTGGGAAATGCACCATTATCATGTATGGACCTATTGGAATTGATAAGAGCCATACCATGTTTGGAAATGGAAAGGACCTTGGGATTGTATAAAGAGATTTTTAATTCATATTGGATGGTGAAGGCATTGTAGATGACCTCATTAAGAAGAGATTGAGGGTTAAGGTCTTTGTTTTGGAGATATACACTAAGAAGGTTTTTTACCTGATTTCCCCTGGTGCTGTCAATATTGGCTAGTTCAAAAAATGGAAGATGCCAGGTTTAAATTCTTCCCCTCTTCCCCATCTTATTGTTTGGTCCTTTTTTAATGAAATATGAATATGTAAGGGCTCATGTTCTTTGGTTCTTCAAATGAATGCGACAATTAATTAGAAACATACCCAAATAGAAAAAAAGGTTAAGACATGCATATGATAAAACAATCAATGACAAAGTATTCTTTAAAATAATTGGTGTATCAGTACCACAGTACATTGAGACAAAATTCAATGAGCAAGGTTTTCAAGCTCACCATAGAAAAATTAAGCTACCATGACATTAATGATGAAAGGAGGGAAGGAGATTAATCACTCTGTTGGTTGTTTTTCAGGTTTTGCCTTTTTCCTTCGGTTCTGTGGTCTTCCCTTTCCAGGTTTTCAAATTTTCATGTCTTTCAGCCTAAAACTTGTGAAAATATTCAAATTCTTAAACCCTAGCTCTGGTTCAACGTTCAAATTTGAAGAAAACCCTAAGTCATTGTTCATTTTATATTTCTTAGTTACTTTTTGTTCCACTTAAGTCATGAGCTTTATTGCAATCACTTAGTCGCACAACTTAAATCAGCATATTCCTTTTTATCCCCGACTTTGCGATTAGCCTGTGTCACATTGTCTCTTTTAAAAATAGAATATTCCTTGTTCTTTCCCAGACCTCGTGATTACCTTTTGTCACGTAATCACTAAATCATTTGAACAAAGTAGTAATATGTCAGTGGACCCACAGGTCAGTCGGGTGATCGCAGGATGTTTTCTACAGTTAAGGAAGTATCACGAGACACCGTGATTACCTTTTGTTGCATAATCGCTGAATGAGTATAATAAAAGGTATGATGCAAAGCCTTCAGTCACGCAGTCTCTAGAAAAGAGGCTGGTTAAGTTGAAACTGCCGAGACTTGGCAACTAACCTTTTATGGTTTGTAATGAAGCACAGTCGGGTTGTCACCGGATAACCCAAGTTTCAAATCAGAATGAGACATCTGTCAGAAGGTGAGTGGATTCCATAACGATCGCTTAAAAGTATAAGTGTGTTTAGAGACTATGAGACTACTTAAGGGAAACTGCTAAGTCGTAGGAACTCAGAATATTTTAAAGGTATGATAAGTCATTTGGCAATTAAGTGACAGCCGTCAGATGAAACTATGACAAGATCTTACGGTGGTCACCAAGTCTTAGGATAAAAGACCCTAAGGAGAAAAGTCCTCATGACTCGGTGGCTAAGGGTATGTCAAGTAGTCGCGAGATGAAGTCTTTTGGCATTCAGTATTTTCATTTGGTGATCAGGAGACTAAGGGTTGTCGCACAGTCTGGAAGAAGAAAGTTAACATTGGGCGACTAAGAAATAACTGCGAGAGATAACACTAACTATTAGTCACATAGTCTGAGAAAAGAATGTGGGTTAGTAATAACCACTGGCGACTTAGATTTGCTTTGTGTCGCGTGATCGCCAAATATTGACTGTGGTTAGTAAAGGTAAGGAAGTTGCACATTTTCTATGTCTTCGGATAAACCACAGGTTAGGGATGGGGATCAGCAATAGAGAAAATGAATGTAGTCGCATTGTCGCTTAATGCTGATTTTTTTGAAAAGGCGCCAGTCTTAAATATGTCAGTATATGTTATTCGACGGCCAATCAGATCTCCAAATTTTGATTACTGTGCAGAAAAAGGGTAGCTGAGATGTATGATAGAGGGCCAATCCCAGGTTGACATGTCAGCTCATTCAAATTTTATAAGGTTTAGCCAAGGATTCAGTTTTACAAATTTGATTTTCCTGTCACACTCAGGAAACTACGGCTAGGTTTTCAATTATGTTCACAGTATGTGGAATTTAAGACAGAATTGATTTTCTGAGAATTATGAGCTATGTACCTTGAATGGTTACTATAAGGAGATGATTGCTTGTTCATGTACAGTCACCTTGCTTTCAGAGTTTCTAATTTAAGAAGTTCAGTTTCCAAAATAGAGTAAATTCAAAGGTTTACAGTGTTTTCTATGATTCTAAGAGTTCATTGTTTCGAAAATTGTGTGCAAGATAGTCTTTGAGTCCCTATGATAGATTTGTTTCAATACCGGTGACGAAGAAGAGATTCAAACACTGTAAACATGAGCAGAGCTGTGAGTGTAGCTTTGACCAGTGGAGAAAGTGAGAGGGTGGAGGACGAAGCAAAAGGAAAAGTGAACTATTCAGATGAATTCCTCCGTCTCCTTCCTGGTTCAACACAAAACAAGAAGGTTAATGCTAATGTCCTCATCGATGAATATAAAGATATTCAAGATGCTATGATTCCAGGGACAATAGGTTTTTCTCTCTTCGATTATTTTTATAAGAATTATGATAAGCCCATCCCAGTATCAAACCCTTGGACGTGTGGTTTAGTTAGGTTACTTGTTCCTGATGTCTTCCTAGATGTAGACTTGTTCTTAGACCTAGCCAGTCACTATGATGTTTTATCTAAGACCATCAGGAGGGATGATGGCACTGCCCTATTAATTTTGAATAGAAAT
>MU227142.1:2414507-2441826 GCA_018584345.1 Thuja plicata | reverse complement strand
ATACATATATATACATATATACATATATATATATACATATATACATATATATATACATATATATATGTATATATATATATATGATACCAACGAAAACATGTCACAACTGTGACACTTGGACATGGAATGGTGTGACAATTTAAATAACCTCCCTATTATTATTGACAATTGGTCACACAACTGATTTGTCACAGAAGAAGCACTTGAAATGGTCTAGAAACTGAAATAACCTTCCTAATACCATTGGAAACTTAAATAATCTTCCCAATACCATTGGAAACTGTCACAAAAACAACATTTGAACCTAGAAGAGTGTAAAAGTTTAAATAACTTTTCTGATACTATTGACAATCTATTACAACTACAATAGTTGAAATATAAGCACGTAAATCTTAAATAATTTATGTGTCACAATGTCAACTACAGGGTTAATGTTAGTTACCCAAAACCTGAAAAAACAAAAATCAAACAAATGTATGTATACATATATACATGTGTACCATAACTACATATTATCTAAATATATATAGCCAATTTTATGTTTTGTAAGTTGTTGTTCATCATTGTAAAGCTTAAATCACAAACTAGAGTCCTAACATGATTTATCTACTCAAAGAAGAATAAAGTTTGCACATCCTTTGGTCTAATAGTGTGATGAACTAGAAGAGTTGAGAGAATGAATATTTTGGTAAAGACAAAAAAAGAAATAATACATCATAGTCTCCATAGCTTTTGCCAATGATCTCAAAAGAAAAATAAAGATACACATTGAACCTCAAACATATAGTTGTCATAGTCAGAAGCCATCCTAAGTGAGTTTCACCTTTAGTGAAGAGATCAAACCATATCTTGACGTCTAACTCCTCCTCTTCACCATGCTTGATATTATCTAAATGAGTTTCCTGGTGGAAGATCTTCCCTCTCTACCTCCCCTCTGACTTATCCTCCCATCCTTTGTCATGGCTGCCTTGAGTGCATTGAATTTATAGCCCACACCTCCACAAGGCATATTTTTTCCTCTTCCTAGAGTGTTCTTCTTTCTCTTTCTCAGCACGAGAAAATATAGTGATTGAATTAGAATGGGTCGAAATATAGGAGAGTAATTTGGGGGAAAATATTGAGTGCGAGAATGTCAAAATACATTTTTGAAGTTTTGCATAATTTTTTGGGACTGGTTCACGCTAGGTATCAGGGTAGAAAGTAAGTATGAATGAAGTATTTGATTTTGTATTTTAATGTTGAATTTTTTGTGTTTATGTAAAATAAGTAGTCGATTGTATTATTTATTATTTAGAATTTTAAATTCTTAAAATGATAAATAATGTGTGTTTAATTTTTATTATTAGATATACAAGTTACATAGCTTCTTCATGTTCATATAATGTAAATTTTTAAGAAGGTGAATTCCTTATTAATGAATTTTATTTAATCTTGTGTTGTGAATTTACTTTGATGAAACATTGATTTTGAGTTAAATGTGGTTTGCAAAATGTAGTTTATTTAAGACTATGGCTTTATGAAGGTGGTTATTTAAATTTTCTTAGAAAGCGATTATCTCACCAAAATTTCAAAGCAAATGCAATTCAATGTAATTATGTTAAAATTTATAATTGTAGAAATGTTTGAATATTTACATACTTTTCAGATCATTTTTCAAAAATACCATGTAGACTGGTGTCATCAATTGTAGCATCTGGGTGTAGGTTGAAGAACAGTAAGGCATCCCATTTGTTGGGATTCACTGTGTACAAAAAAAAGGTTTGAAAAGAGAAGAGAACATTGAGAGCATTTGATAAATGTATCTGAATATAACAGATAATTAAATTCAAACTTTTAATGATAACACATGAATAGCCACATTTGGCATATTCTGACCATGAATAATCTTTTGGCTACTCGACCTTGCCTTAAAATTAAACATATGTATCAACAATATTTGAATAATGACATAACTACTATAGTTCACCTTGGGATACAAAAAAAATAATGAAACATCTAAAAATTATAGAGCACATAGAATAGTTAATGTGAAATGCAACAATAAGTCTATTGGCAAACATAATATTAGAGCACATAGAATAATGTTCGCACAATAAGTCTATTGGCAAACACACATTTTTGGTGAAATGCAACTTCTAAGAATATAAGCATATGATATTATCAAACGTTAATGTGTAAAGGAGTATTAATCATTCATTTAGTCATTTTTATTATTAGGGTGACTAATTATTTAGTCATTTACTTGGTCATTTTATCTGATGACCAAATTGGTCATTTATTTAGTCATTTTACCCGATGACCAAATTGGTCATTTATTTAGTCATTTTAGTTGTGATTTTACCCGATGACCAAATTAGTCATTTATTTAGTCATTTTAGTTATGATTTTACCCGATGACCAAATTAGTCATTTATTTAGTTATTTATATTTGTGAATTGCAAAAAATGGATAGAACATGATTATTTTAGTCACGTGACTAAAAGTTTTAGTCACCTGGTCGTTTATTGCCCAAATTATACAAGTGCTTGTAAGGAACCTACTGTTGCAGATAGAAGTAAGTGGTTAGATTTTTTCATTCAGGATGGAATATTGTTTAAAGGTAATCAGTTATGTATACCTAGGAGTTCCATGAGAGAGAATCTAATTGAGGAGAAAAATAGAGGAGGTTTAGAAAGACATTTTGGCATTGACAAGATCGTAGCTTTGTTGAGTGAGAATTATTGTTGGCCACAAGTTCATAAGGATGTGATGAATTTTGTACAGAGTTGTAAGGTATGTCAAATTACAAAAGGAAGTAGTCAGAATGTGGGGTTGTATATAGCTTTGATAGTACCAATTAGACCTTGGGAGGAGATTAGTATGGATTTTGTGCTTGGTTTTTTGAGAACACAGAGAGGCTATAAATCATTTTTTTGTGATTGTAGATAGATCTTCTAAGATGACACATTATTCCTTGTAAGAAGACTACACATGCAATGCATGTAGCAGATTTTTGTTTCAAGGAGATTGTGAGATTACATGGATTACTTAAGAGCATTATATCAGATAGGGATAGAAGATTTGTTAGTTATTTTTGGAGGACACTTTGAAAGAAGTTGAAAGCTGATTTGTTTAGTTATACTTTTCATCAACAAATTGGACATACAGAAGTTGTGGACATGAGTTTTGGGAACTTGTTGAGATGTTTAATAGGATATAAGTTTGGAAATTAGGATTCAATTTTACCTCAAGAAAATTTTTCTTATAATAATTTAGTAAATAGGAGCACATGGAAGATACCATTTGAAGTGGTTATTAGTTTTAACCCTAAGGGAGTGGTGGAATTAAGGGATATCAGTCATGAATTTAAGAGGAGTGCTGAAGGAGAGGAGTTTTATGAGGTTATGAAGTTATTTCATGATGGAGTGAGACATCATTTGGAGGAAATGAACCTAGTTTATAAAAGGAGAGAAGATAGGAAGAGGAGACATAAGGAATTACAAGTGGGATATGAAGTTATGGTGTAATTGCAAAAGGGTAGATTTCCTATTGGTACTTATAATAAGTTGAAGATGAATAAGTTTAGTCCTTGTAAGATCTTGAGGAGATTTGATTTAGGGAATACATTTGAAGTGGAATTACCAAAGGACATGGATATATCACCGATATTCAATGTTGCTGATTTGTATGAATATCATGAATTAGGTTGCGATGGCATTAGGGATTTAGAGATTGTACAATAGTATCCTAAGAAGCAATTGGAAAAAATAGAGTAGATTTTGGATAATAGTGTTGTTCAGAGTATAAGAGGTAATCAGTAGCTGGAATATCTTGTCAAGTGGAAAGATAGATCAGTGGAATATTCTTCATGGATTTATGAAGCTTTGGTTGACCAATTTGGTTTTCCTTTTTCCCTAGCAAAGTGAGGGACTCACTTTTTATTTACCCTAGGTGTATGATATAGGAGCATTTTGGGATCTTAGAAATCTTGTATCCACCTAAAACATTTTATTTTAGTTGTTAGTATGTGATGCTTTATATTTGGTGTTTCTGTTGGTGGTAGATCTGTACTTTTTCTTTTGATTTGTGGTCATGACAGAATGTTTGTGGCTTTGTGATGTATAATTTCCTATGCTTGCACCTCATTTGGTTTCATCATGTGTGAGTTATTGAAAATTCTTTGTAGAACTATATTTTTCTTCATGTTACCGATCTGTGGTTGGGTTTCTGATCATTTTCCTAATCTACCAGTTGGTTTTTTCAAGCACGATCGTTCTAGCTCACTATAATGTTTAAGGATGACCTTATTGTTTGATTGAATCTCTTATTGTTTACATTGGAGGTTGATCCAGTTATTTTTTTTCCTGACCTAATTGTTGTAATATATTTTCTTATTCTTGGAAAATGTGCTCTTTACTAGGTTGACCAATGATTATGTTTTCAATTTAAGCTTATCAACTAGTTCCTAAGGGATAAGAGAATTTTCATAAGATTATCTAGCACAACTTGGCTAGGGTTTGTAAGAGATTTCTGATCTTAATCAAGCATGTATTTCTGGCAAGTGAGACCATATGTTGCAGATCAATTATAATTGATTGACTGATCATAATTGAAGGTTGATCTCTCATTTTCTCATTGTTGGCTTGTTGTTCTTGTTATTTCTATTGTGTTGTGTTTTCTGTAAGGATCAGAGTGATCATTTGAGGTTTCTCCATCCTTAATTTCATCAAGGAACCAAGCTTAGATGTATGAGGTTCATGGATGGATTGGATAGGTGTGATGATATTTTGTGGAGGATTAGGTGTTGATTGTAGAATGTTGGTAGATGACATTGATGATGATTTATGGAGTATGGTTGTCATTGCTGGAAATCCATCACATAGGTGAGAATGTCTTGTGTAAGTACTTGAAGTTAGACCAACTGGTATATAGTTATATCCAATTGGTAAAGAGAAGGTAAGCTGTAAAGGTAATCGTGAATAAAATAATAGGTGAAGGACAAATTGATATAGGGATACAAGTTTTTTTATCATTACATTGGAAGGTGTAAAGATAATAGGTGAACTATGATTTGTAACTGCAAATCTTAGGTCACACCGGTATAGGAAAAAGTGAAGATATTATTAACCGGTCAGCGTAGTGAACATGTAAAAGCTAATGGTATTAATCAGTTTTGATTAATTGGCTAAATTGGTTAGGTTAGTGGAAAATTCAGTGAATCTGGACAAGATGAAAAATGTATTGCATTGTTTGAGGAATTGAATGAGTCAATTCTTAGGCAATTGTGTATAGATTTGTGTATGAATCTAAGGTATGTTTTGGAAAATAAAACTAAAGAAAGATTTCACATTGGGAATAACAACTTAAAGTTTATTATGGCTGATGCGGTAAGGATTTCAAGTTTCTATGAGTTAGTTAAGATTGATAAAGCATTTTTGGAGGGAATTGGAGACCCTAATTAGGTTTACAATTGAAGGTAAATACATTATATAAGTTTATAAGATGATAATTATTGTTTTTGAGAAATAGTTGAAGTGTTGTTGCAAAGTTGATAAAGTGTTATTGTTAGAAATATCTTAAGCTGCGATTACAAAGCTATTTCCACAGAAGCTACAGGATTGGATTTAGAAAAAGTATAGAGCATCAAGGATCTGATCAACATTGAGTAGTGCATATCATAGGTCAAATGTTCTTGTTGTTTTCCTAATAGTTTCATCAACTGTAAATCCCCTAACAGGGTAGTCTATAGCAGGACTTTATTGTAAATACCTTAATAGGGTGAACACTGTATAAGTGGGATTAAAATACTCTAACAAGGTAGTCTATAATAGGACTATTGATACTTCTAATAAGGTATCAGTCACTCCTAATAGGGTGTCACCTAGAAAGTGAAAAATTGTAAGCTCCTAACATATCACTCTTTTCTACTACAGTGAGAAGATTGTGGGTTTCATCCCCACCATGGTTTTTCCCTCTAACCTAGGGTTTCCACGATAAAAATTAGAGTATTATTCATTTTTATGTGTTGTCATTTGGTTCATTTTAAACTTACTTTATAGTTACAGTTATATGCTTCATATTTTGGAATTTTCTTTTGTTGATATTTAAGGATATCAGTAAAAGTTTGAAAGTTTTATTAGTCCCGATTCACCCCCCTCTCGGTACCTATTATTTCCAATGATTAGTATCAGAGCATAGACTCTCTAGAGGAAATTTTTGATAACTTGGGTAGTAGGTACTAGGAGATGGAAATCTATAGGTATGGGAAACAGTTGGAGGTAGCCAACAAGATGATTGGGGAGTTGAAGAACAAGCTAAAGACTTCATTGGAAAAATGAAAAGAATTGTCTGAATAACTGAAATAAAGTTTGGACAACATTGATGAACTATTTGAAGAAAGTGTTAACTCTGAGGAAGTAGAGGCTGCAATAGAATATTTTAAGTAAAATAACAAGATCACAACTGAAGAAGAAACCAAGATGAAAAGAGACCAAGAAAGTCAAGCCGTAAGGATGTGTAAAGTTATTAAAGGAATGAGAGATACTGAAGATGAAAAAAGGACTACTAAAACTACAAAGAAGAATGTTGAAGAACTGAATAGAGAAAAGGATGTGATACTTTAGAGGTTGACATAGGAGAACCATGCATTGAATGAACAACTTAGTGACATCAGTAATGAAAACTTACAAATGTGTGCTGAAAATGAAACATTAAGGAGTGAGAATGAAAAATTGAAGGACTTGAATCTTGAAAGAAAGAAAAATAAAAAAATCAAGTAATATGAACAAAGGATATAGAAGATTGATGAGAAATTGAAGAATCAAAGGCGATCTAGGGATACTTCTATCCTAAGATATACTGGTGATAGAAAATTTGAAAAAGGAGAATCGCCCAAGTCTGTTGCTGAGCAACAATCAAATATTACAAAGGATTATACTAGTCCACATGGTAAGAAGCCTACTAAACCCACTTGCTACAATTATGGAAAGCCTGGACATAGTAGTAATGTATGTAGAAAAAAACTGGTAAATGTTCCAAGAACTAATCATTCTGATGGTTATTGTTAAAATTACAATAAGTATGGTCATCAAGCTTATGAGTACAGATTAAGAACTAGTAGTAGATCATCTGAAGGGAGTTTCAATGGCTAGTGTTACACATGCAATAAATTTGGACACAAGGGAAAATATTGCAGATAAAGGATACCTAACAAACTGGTGAGTGTTCTAAGAAGATAAGGAAACATGAATGTCACATGCACTATTTTTCAGAAACTATGGACACATGGCTATGAATTATTGATTGAGGAATCTTAGAGGTAATGTTGGACCTTGGAGGACAATAGGTATGACATGCTTTTATTTTCACAAGGTCAAACATCTGGAAATATATTGTAGGTACAAGAACTGGTCACCAAGCAATGATAATAGGAAAGGTAAAAAGACTGTTAATTCTGAAGAAGTGAGGAATGAGATGAAAAAAACCATGGGTGAAGAAGGAAGAAAGAAAATAAGATGAAAATGCCTCGATAGATAACCCGTCATCCTCTAGCTTAAGGGATTCATCCTCAAACTAAGAAAGTAAGTTTTTCTTAGGGACTGAATTTCATTAGTATATCCAACCGGTCCCTTATAATAATAAGCAATAATATATATTTGCATAGTGAGATGCAATGATGTTAATTTTGATGAATTACATAGAGTTGAGTTGTTATAAATCACTTATTTTATCATTTACAATAATTTATGTACCAATGCCACTTTTCGCATTAACTGATGGAGGTTGTAATTGGTAAATTGTGACATTAGTGAACTGCATTAAATATTTAGTACCAACTAGCCATTGGAAAAAAAATTTGGAAAAAAAATTGAAGGTTAATCTATTTATTATTCACCTTGTATTTCATGGAGCATTTACATGAGCTGAGTGTGATAACCTATTGTGATCGATTGTGTGAACTATTAGTGTTGGATACTTCTAGAGGATTATAATATGAATTTTAAAACCCTAACTATGTTATCTAGCAAAGAAGTGGTTAATCTTGAAGGCATTCAGTGTGATTGAGTTTGAAATTAGTAAATTTTCTTAATCATTATGGTATCAATGATTGCAACACCAAAATTGATCAAGATAAATAAGGAAGTAGAACCAGAACACAAGATACATCTCTTGAAAGCTGCAAAAGTAGACATAATCAGTTTCCTATCCCCTATTCTACCTTGTGTTTTGATGATTGAAGACATAAAGACATTTATTCATTGCAAAATTGTTGAATTAGGAGATGAATAGATATAGAAGAACACTTGGAAATGTGCAACAATGGAGAACTTAAGGATGAGTTCATACATCATCAAACAAAGAGTTTGAAACATATTCTAGACTTAACATAAATCTTTAAGGAGGAGTGGATTCGATATGTTTTGATTCATTTTCATGATCAATTCATATGGGTGGACCAAACGATCAAGATCACCAAGAAACTTATTCATTTGATCATAGGATTCTCAGTAGATAGGGAACCATGTAACCTAAGGCAAATATCCACAAAGATAGTTGCACAACGAACCAAGTCAAGGAAAGATCACAAAGAAATGATGATAGATGACATAGAAGATCAAGAGGTTCAATTTTTAGCAATGATTGTTGGATACAAGGTCTAACAGTCGAGTCGGTTCAATAGTGCACCCTGAGGAACTATTCATGCCTCTTACCAAATAGTGAAGGAAGGTACTGGGTATGACCTAGAAGATATGGTGAGAACACAACTATTGGATAACCTAAAAATGATATAGACCGATAATAATAAATCACTAAAGTATGGATCTCTTTTGGTATGTATGTTCTTTTATTTTAAAAATTTACTCCCTATTAAAGGAATGATAACTTGGAAGAAAGATAGACCTACATTGTATCGAATAAATGAGTACTTAGGTGAACTAGTTGAAAACCTAAAGAATGTTAGTGGGGATACTTCAATGATTTTAAGGATAGAATGCACAAGCGGTATAGAATTCCCTCACACATTGTGGATAAGAACATATATACTATTTTTTTATTAGGTGACACTAACACTTGCAAAATTCAAGGGTGGTAGATCCCATGATTTCATGGATGCCTGAAATGGGATATGAAACTGATGAAAAATTGTTAACCCTGAATATAGAAGTGTTGTTGAAACTACCAGTTAAAAAATAGAAAAAAAGGTATGGCACATTTGAGGAGGCTTATGAGAGAATCACCTTAGAACTCAAAAATCCTAGAATGGAAAGAAAGATAAAGATCATAAGAAAATTAGAAGAGAAGTTTGTAACTGGTGAAGGTATTAGTTTCACTAGTGAGAAAAAGAAGAGCATTCTAGATGCATATGCAAAGAGAAAAAGGAAGCAAGTAGAAACACAAACTAAACTCTTTAATTACCATCGGTGGAAGAAACTAATGTGGAAAATATTAATGAAGGTAAATCCTCTGACCCTAAGCCACCTAAGCTATTAGAACCTCAAAAAACAAAGATTTATGAAAAGATGAAAACTCAAGGATAGATCAAGGCCTCTCCTAGCAAGAAGAAGAAGAAGACAAAGGTAGATAGTGAGAAAATTGATTCAGAAAAGGAGATAACAGACATGAGGAAGTCTGGAAAAAAAATTAATATCCCTAAGAGTTCTACTAAAGTTCCAAATGCAATAAGAGAACATGGAATGATAGGTAAAATTAGTAACTTCAAGTTCTCTAATTTGTCTGATGAAGACAAGAAAATAATTGAGGATCTATTGTATTTCAATTTCACAAATTCACTAGAGTACCTAGTCAACTCAAAGATCATATTGATGATGAATTATATGAAGCAATCAAGGTTAGATGAGAGTGTGTAGTGGAAAATGAAAAGGAAATAAGAGAATGGACACTTATTTATACTATGATACACATGAAAATAAAGGAAGTGGATGAAGAACTTGAAAAGTATAAAGATAGATTCAATATTGGTCACAGGGTTGAAAGACTATTAGTTGTAAATTAGGACGTTGAAGAAGAAATAGTGGTGATATGGAAAAGGATATACAACATAGATCAACCATAGGTAATAGACAAAGTAGGTACATCTCAAGTAGATGATACTTTTACTTTGAAAGAGTTAATGAGAGATATGTTAGGTAGTATTCCCAATGTTGCTACTCACATTTACCTAACAAAGGACTCAGTGGATGATGTTATAGTTGAAGATCTTACTGATAAACCCACTTATCTAATGGTTGAAGATGAAGCTAAGGATATATAAATTTAGTCCACACTTGATTTAAACCCTGTTAAGATTAATAACGATGTATTTGATATTGAAACAAAGAAGATTGATTAAATAGAGAAGGGTAAGGAAACATAGCAGGTGAGATAGATTACTAAACAATCAAAGGACACAACAGAACATGCCAAAGATATTGATCAAGGTGAAGCAAATCAAGAAAAACAATATGTACAACAACAAGAACAAGAACAGGACAAAGAAACAAAGAAGGAAACAAGTAACACTGGAACAGGTGAGAAAAGTACTAAAGATGGAGTTGAGACACCAAAGGATAACACCACTAGTGATTCACAAACCAACACAAAGGATACCAGTGAGGAAATGAAAAGTAAGAGAATGGAAGAAGGTGAAGAAGAAGATGATGAAGATGAAGAGGAACAATATGCACCAAAATTTGCAATTCTTAAGAAATATGTTAACAAGTTAGAGCCAAAGAAACAGATATTGCTTTCAAAAAAAGCTGGATGAAAAGGCTAAGAAGAATAGGATAAAGCAGAAGAAGTTCAAAAAGAAAATATTTAGGAAATAAGTTCCTATACTTGCTGATTTAGTTCCTGATGTAGAACTTGATGAAGAAGAATCTTTGATTTATCAACTCATAACTTTGGTTGATGAAATCACTAGTCTAGATCATGACATGGAAGAGGAGATGATAAAATGAGTAGAGAAGAGATTAGAGCAGGAGATGATGGAGAAGTTACTACAGAAGATTTCTTTTGAGAAGGTTTCACCATTTGAACTGGTCAAGGAACTCAAGGAGTCATTACTTGAAGTTGGAAAAATCTTCAACAAAATATCTATTCTGACCAACTTCACTGCAAAGATCAAGACAAAGAAGGAAGAGCTAGAAACAAAGTTGGCTACAATTGTCAACCAATTGGACCCATTGAACAATTCTATGATGGATCATAATGCAAAAATAAAAGAATTGATACACAAGGAAAGGGAAATCAAGGAAGAAGATGACAAGGTAAGGATGACTTTTTTGGAATTGCAAGGATTCCTAACTCCACACATGGACATCATAAAATCATATCTTAAGAAAGCTGAAGTATTGATAGGTACTCCAGACATTAGCATAGTTGACAGTATGGAGGTTCTAATGTTAGGTTTAAATGGTCTTCACATTACTTTTACAAAATTAAAGGATTCATGGGAGAATTATCTTTACATTGCTAAGGTACATGTTAAGTTTGTGTTTGATAAATTGTAAGTTATGAACTCCCTTGTACATAAAATTTTGATCATAGTCTTTGGCATTGTTTCTAAAAAGGGGGATTATATAGTCGATAAAAAAGGAGTATATAGAAAATTCACAAGGAAGGAATATATAGTCTATGGTACAAAGGGGAGTTAAAATTTTTGGGGGAGTATGTAATTAGACATGGAGTATAGGTTGCAGTATAGTTTTCAAAGTTTTGAAATTAGCATAAATTTTTCCCATCAATGAAAACAAGGGGAGAATGTTGATTGTAGAATGTTGGTAGATGACATTTATGATGATTTTATGGAGTATGGTTGTCATTGCTGTAAATCCATCACATAGGTGAGAATGTTTTGTGTAAGTATATGAAATTAGATCAACCAGTATACAATTATATCCAATTGATAAAGAGAAGGTAATCAGTAAAGGTAATCGGTGAACAAAATAACAGGTGAAGGAAAAATTGGTAAAGGGAGACAAGTCTATTTATTAGTACATTGGAAGGTGTAAAGACAATAGGTGAAATATGATTTATGACCATGAATCTTAGCTCACACCCATTCAGGAAAAAAATGAAGATACTATTAACTGGTCAGTGTCGCGAACATGTAAAATCTAAAGGTTATTAACCATTTTTGATTAATTGGCTAAATAATTTATGTTAGTGGATGATTCAATGAATCTGGACAACATAAAAAATATAGTACATTGTTAGAAGAATTGAATGAGTCAATTATTAGGGAATTGGGTATAGATTTTTGTATGAATCCAAGGTATGTTTTGGCAAATAAAGCTAAAGAAATATTTCACATTGGGAATAACAACTTAAAGCTTGTTATGGCTGATGTGGTAAGAATTTTAAGTTAATATGAGTTAGTTAATATTGATAAAGTAATTTTGGAGGGAATTGGAAACCCTAATTAGGTTTATAGTTGAAGGTAAAGATAGTACATAAGGTTATAAGATGATAGTTGTTTCTTTTGAGAAATAGTTGAAGTGTTGTTGCAAAGTTGATAAAGTGCTATTGTTAGAAAGATCTCAAGCTGAAATTATAAAGATATTTCTAGAGAAGCTACAAGACTGGATTTATAAAAAGTATAGAGCATCAAGGATCTAATTAGCATCTAGTAGTGCATATCATATGTCAATTTTTCTTGTTATTTTCATAATATTTTTGACAAGTATAAAACTCGTAAAATGGTAGTCTCTAGCAGGACTTTATTGTGAATCCCTTAACAGGGTGAACACTATATAAGTGGGTTTAATAACCTCTAACAAGGTAGTATATAATAAGACTTTTGATACTTATAAAAAGGTATGAGTCACTCCTAATAGGGTGAGTCACCTAGAAAGTGACAGATTGTAATCTCCTAACAGAGCACTCTTTTCTACTATAGTGAAAAGATTGTGGGTTTATCCCCCCCGTATTTTTTACCTCTGACCAAGGGTTTCCATGATAAAAATCAAATTTTTATGTGTGTGCATGTCTTTTCATTTGATTCATTGCATATTTACTATATAGTTACAGTTATATGCTTCATAGTTTGGAAGTTTCTTTTGTTTCTATTTAAGAATATTAGTGAAAGTCTAAAATTTTTATTAGTCCTGATTCACACCCCCCTCCCGGTACCTATTATTTCCAATATTAGGATCATTTAGAGGATTGGGATTATGAGGAGGGATAATAAGGATAATAGGATATTAAGATGGATTGGGATCATGACATGGAGATGAAGGGGTACTTTGATCTTGACTTTGGAGAGGATTATGTGGTGGAATAGAAGGGATGAGTGATCTTGATATGGAAGGGGATGGAATAATGAGATGAAGTAATTTGATCATGAAATGGAGGGGGGTTAGTGGATTGGATACATTGAGTATCTTCCTAAAGTGGAGGGTAAGTGGAGGTTGAATATTGACATGGAGGGGAATCATTGATGGATAGAATGCAAGGGATGTCTTGATCTTGATTAGGAATGAGATCATCAGGTGGGTTAAGGATGATAATTTGATATTGATAAGGAAGTTTGGGATATTAATATGGAAATATGTCATAAGATGGAGGAATGTTTAGATATAGAGGAGAAGAGGAAACTATATTAGCATGATTTGGAGAAAGGTCTTCACATGTTTGGACTTGTGAGGGTGATGTGATGGAGGAGATGGAAGCTTAAAATTGGGTGGATAGAGGGATGAATGACTCATGATACTTAGTATACTTAGATGTGTCTTGATTAGGAGGGGATGGTGGTGGGTTCACAACTTGAGGGAATTGAATGAATTAATTTTTAGTTGGGGATTTATACTTCTCCTTTATCCCTTGGATCCAATCAATGGAAAATTTATTTTAGGGTGGGGATGATGTGGTTTTTGGAGGATTATGATTATGTGGAGGATTGGGAGTAGATAGAGGATTGAGATTAAATGACAGTTGAGAATTATGGGTTTGGACAAAGGGGGAATGTCATATGTATTCAAAGGAAAAAAATTTCTTCTGACCCCCATTTTGTAAGCTAAGAAAAATGTTTTGAAGTTCTTGAATCTCTTGGGAAAGGTGGCTATGGAGGGAATAATATGAGGGATTTACTTTGTCAAATGTGGAGGAATTATAAGAAATGGGAGATGGATTGGAATGGGATATGATTTTTTGAGGTAGAATGGATGGGGATATCGTAGGTGGATGTGAATTTATGAGATTTACTTGATAAGTGGGTTGAGGTGAGAGATATGAATAGTTAGGAGTTGGATTGTTGTGATTCATGTATGGGTTGGATGGGTGTGGTTGAGTTGGAGGTATGATTTGAGGATTGGGGTTTAGCATTTGAAAGTCCTCAACCATTTTGTGAAACCAATCCATATTCATGATGTTTAGATGAGGGATTTGTGGATTTGGATTAGAAGATGATGTGGATGAAAATTTAAATTAAGAATGGATAAAGTGAAAGATTTGATGATGGATGAGATATGAACTTAGGACTAGGATTTGGTTTGGGATTTATTTTTATTGTGAGGGCAGGGCCTCAAAGATGTTGGATTTTGATGATGGATATTTTATATGAGGGCATGGCCTAAAGGTTTTTTTTTTTTTTTTTGATGATTTTATTGTGAGGTCAGGGCCTCAAGGTTTTATTTGTTGGATTTGGATGATGATTAAAGTCCAAAGATTATGAGGGTGCTCCTAATCCAAAAGTGGAATTTTTTTATGAAAATTTGAATTAGAAGATGATGTGGATGAAGATTTGAATTAAAAATGGATGAAATTTGAAGGATAAATGATGAATGTTTGGAGATAAGTGAATGAATAATGGGTGATTGGTTTGGACAAAGGGGAAGATGAGTGTGATTAAGGCTTGGGTAGTGTAATTCCCCCGCTAGGGAACCCAGGAGAACTAACCTAGACATGCAACCAAGTTAATGGAATAATTTTTTTTAAATGTTAATAAACAATAATGTTAACACAAAAGAAACACAATGAGACAAATGACATATACATAAGTACAACTCAACAAGGTTAAAAATATTGAGGGTTCCTTGACATAGAATTAATTAAGAAAACTAATCTATGAAGAAAAACTATAAAGTACATAACATAAAGGATATATCAACTGAATACAATAATATACATCTCATATAATAAGACCACATATACAACTAAATCAACATCCACTGCACATGTTGCAGGGTATACAATAATACATAACAATACAATACAATACATCCTCCAAAAGATGTCACCCAATAAACACATATGGTACAAATATACAACTCATGAGACTGTACAAGTTTCCAGAAGATGAAGAAGATAGAAGAAGAAGAACTGCAACAAGGATCATCAAGGCATGAAGACGAATGTCAAATCTCAATGGTAATATGAATCACTACCAACTAACTGCGTGGAACCAAAGGTCTACTCCCACCATGCTGAGGAGATAATAATAGGCCCACACACATGGGTATACAACAAGAATGCAACATCTAGGGTATACAACCATCATAAAGAAATGCATAGGAAGATCCTAGAAGCTCTCTGAATCACAATAAGGAAATCTACAAAATACCAGAGGTAACCGACACATGTAGGATAACCTAATTTGTATATAGGAAGGTGTCATCATGTACATCTAACCCTTGAGTCTCATCCTAGAAATCTCTCAATGGATCCTATGTGTAAGAAAATACACCTTCATTAAATTAAGATTAGAGAAAACAATTCTATGGAAAGATAAAACGAAGTTAATCTAAGAATTGAAGCTAAATCTATATCATCTCATGGTTCTCTATCCAAACTTTGTTAAGAGAGCTCTTAGGCTTAATCCCTCTCAAGGACAATCCTAGAATGAGATATGTATGAAAAGAATGCTCAAATCTAGCTAGAATGCTCAAAATGCTCCAAGATCATATGAGAAAATAACAAATGCTCCTAAACATGATATGCTAGATGTAATGAAAATTCTAAAATTTCTCTCAAAAAGGCTCTCAAATGCTCCTCATATGCTCTCAATATGCCTATAATAAGGATGCTTTGCTCTTGAATTTTTGGATCCCAAACACAAAGGAAATGGCTTGTATTTATAGCATTTTCCCAAGGGTAGGGGGTAGAGTGATTTGATCGTGATCAAAGCTTGGTTAAGTCAAAAGCTTTGAGGTGTTTTCAAATGGAGGGAAAGTTGGTTGGTTGTCTCAAAGAAATTAGGAATTAAATAACCCCATCATTTAATTAAATTATCCATGGAAGGGTGATTGGGTTGGATTTGATCCTTTTTTATTTGAACTATATAATTGAAAAATCAATTGTATAATTTGATTAATCCCTTTAGGCTTGAATTTAATTATTTTATTTCATGATTATTTGATCTTTTAATTTGATTTGAATTTTGTTCCTTTGATTTGATAAATGTCCATTTGATTTGATCTATTTGTTTTGCATTGATATTTTGAAGCATTTGGTTGAGATTTGTAATTTGGAATGCTTGAGATACACCTGGTAAATTTTAGGTGTCTACAAATGTCTCTCTTTGAATTGATGTACGAAGTGCATTGATTCAAAGAAAGCTTGATTGTCCTAATCATTGAGCTGATACTAAGGAGCTGATATGAAAACCTAATATGAAAATCCTGATATGAAACTCCTGATATGAAACCCTGATATGAAACCTTGATATGAAATATTTGATATGAAACCCTGATATGAAACCCTGATATGAAAACCCAATATGAAAACCTGATATGAAAACTTGATATGAAAATCTGATATGAAATGCTGATATGAAACCCTAATATGAAAATCTGATATGAAACTCCGATATGGAACCCTGATATGAAATCCTGATATGAAACTATGATTGATAAAGTTTGAAATTTTAATGCCCCAGATTTGATACAAGATATGCTACAGAATCCCAGTTTGATGATATGATGATGCCCCCTCAGAAATGGAATCATCTTGATCGTAGGTAAAAGTTTTTGATGAACAAAGCTGATAGGATAGATCCAAGATGATTGAATTTTTGATAAATGATAATGTGAAAAGATGGTGAACAAATGCCCCAGTGAGAGGAATATGCAGATTAGGTTTAACTGGGTCAAAAATCTCATAAAATAGGTTAAAATAGCTTAAATAGGTTGAAAAACCCAAAATTACTATTCATTTTCACTTTTCACTATTGAGATTTTTCTCTGAGCCTCTGACAACTAATAGCGATGGTGGTCCTCATATGAGAGAATAGGTTCAAGTGGGCATGCCGATATCAGAGACCTCCTGACTATGGGTCTCTGGTGAGTGATTCAAACCCTCTCAGTGCATTTATTGCTTTGAAAATTGCATTTATTGCATGTTTTTAGTGCTTTTTAGCAAATTTTTTAGCCAAATGCCACATAGGATAGGTAAAGTGCTGCTTAGGCCTGTTAAAGGCTATGTCCACGCTGTGAAAAGCCTCATACATGCAATCTGTAGCCGCGTAGGAGCTAGGTCAAAATTGCTATCCAAAATAAAAAATGCGCCACCTAAAAACACCATGTTTTAAATTCCATGTATGATGATTTAAAAGCCGCATAGGCCTACAAAAGGCCACCTAAATAGTAAAGCACTTCCTCTGTATGGTTAAGAGCCACTTTTGAAGATTAAAAAGCCATGTGGCTTAAAAAGCCACGTACACTCAGTTAAGTGTCGCCTACCATAAAGTTGAAATTTTGACATAGGAAAATAGATGAACTCAGTTCGATTGATCATCCAGATAACTCAATTAGGTTCCAAGCTAGAAAATGTTCATCCAGAATGTCACGTAGCGTTTAGGATGTTAGAAAATTCATAATGATGAATGTTTGATAGGTCAATCAGATATGATTAAAAATGATTATAAATTGTCCTTGTGTCTCACAATATAGAGGTTAGGAGCAATAAGTTGATATGCTCAAGTTAGAGGAAAGATAGATTTAATGTGTTGTGATTGACTTAGAATGGTTCATCAAGAGAAAAACTAACATGATGCACTTTGTTTCAAAATGTAGGAGCATTACTGCAAGTTGCGGGTGTGAGGAGTAGTGTTATGGATTTTTTATCTAGTAGATGAGCTTACACCACCTAAGCGGCGTATTATTGAGACTTGTGGTCTTATTTTCCTCTTGGATCTCCCTCAGTTTTAGTTGAACCAAGGTTTATTGATAGCTATGGTAGAGCGATGGCACTCTGACCATAATACCTTTCACTTACCTCTTGGAGAGATGACTATTACGCTAGAGGATGTATATAGACTACTGAGGATCCTAACTCATGGAGAGTGGGTGTATTATGATGTAGTGTATGATAGCAATGTTTGCAAATGGGTGTTTAGAGATAACACCATTGTAGATGATTACATTACTTGGGTGCAATTTGCCTCATTTCCCACCCTACCAGTGTTATTAGGAGCTGTGATAGGAGGATTATTATTGCCAGATAGATGAGGATGTGGTTTTGTGGTTGGATGGGGCCAGATTATAGAGGACCTGATTTCTCATCCACAAATATTGGATTGGGGTTCCTATGTATTGGTGTAGTTGTATCATGATTTACATGAGATTGTATATCAGTGCAGTGCAGCTATTTCTACAGGTGCAGTTTTGTTATAGTTGTGGACATGGGAGCATATCCCTATTACTAGGCTAGTGTTAGCATGGGTCCGGGATCACGGTTACCCAAATGCATTTCTATATGATGACATGATTGTCTAGCATCATCTGGGCAAGGTTTATTTTTGGAGAGACACGATTGATGATATTGATCAGGTGGTTTGGAGGTTGTACTTGCAGTGTGAGAGATGGCAGGAGGATGATGATGAGTTACCCTACATGTTTTCACCTTGATGGATGATAGGCTGGTCATCTTTGGTTATTGAGAGATTTTTATACGGTAGATTATTATGCTAGTTTGGCTAGATGCAGGATATGCCATAGGGTATGGCATTACATGCTAGAGTACAGGCAGAGAGATCGATGTGGGGAGCATAGGTTAATTACCAGTTAGCTTGCTTATAGATAGATCAGCTTGAATATAGGATGTGGGATATGCTACCACAGGTTGCAGATGTAAGGATGTCAACAGAGTATCAAGAGTGGTTCATGCGACATCATTTCATGAGATTCACGGATCCGGTGGAGCCTATCCCTGATGTTGATGAGCTTTCTAAGGATCATGGTGATGGTGGAGATGGTGGGGATGATGGTGGTAGACCACACTGATGTAGAGTCCAGAGAGCACCCAGAGTGCCATAGGTACAGAGAGAAACTAGGGCTCAAATGAGATGCAGACATGCGAGAGGTCGAGGTGGTTATTTCAGATAGCCGAGGCAGAGACTAGTAGGTGCACAAGTACCTCAAGGTCAAGCTCCATTGAGAGAGGATGCAAATTGGGCCAAACACAGGCACAGACAGGTCCAGGAAGTGAGAAAAGATCTTGGATAGATACCACAGGTTAACCCACAGGTCAGCACAGCATAGGTTATACCACAGGTACCCATAGCACCTCAAGCACCATAGGCTCTGGTTTCATTTGAGATAGTGCAGGATGTTCGGGGGTTACAGGCTGGGATGACTACAGTTACATCAAGAATAGATCAGGTCACAACCATGCTGCAACAGTTTCTTGCTACTCTGGCTCAGTTATCGACCAGTGCAAGCACTAGTCAGGCACCTCCTGGTGCACAAGATAGATCAGGTGATAGAGATCCTGATGGTGCAAGTGGGTTAGGCACAAGTTTCACCGGGGATGGATCAGGTGCCCCTACTGGGTCATGAGACAGATATGGATCTAGGATTTGTATCATATGTATTCGTTGATCAGGACTTTGATGTACCTTTGATTTACTAATTTATATTGATGTACCTTTGATGTACTGATTATGCTATATACATTGATGATGGACTTCTATCTTATGATGATCTATGATTTATCCTTTGATGATGTCATGAGATTTCCTTTTATGCATGTCTATATGTTTCTATGATGCATTTATTCCTATTGTGCAATGGATGCAAATGTCTTAGAGTAGGACAAAGATAAATGGATGCAAATGATGTGAATTCAATTTATCTCTATATGTTTTTCATTTTAACAATGTATGGATTATGCAATGCAATGAAAGAAATACTTAGTGTTTATGGTAAATGAAATGCATCTATCTTTTGTGTATTTGAATGTATGCAATTTAATTTATGATATGCAATTCTAAATGATGATATGGAAAATGAATAATGAATAATGTATCTTTTTCTTGATTTTCACCTGACATGAATGTATAATGAATAATGATTAATGATGATGAATGCAAAGGAAAATATCATTTTTGGATGACTTGAAACCCATATGTTTTGATGAAGTTGTTATCAACCCTTTGTCCCCCCTTTGAACTTTGGAAAATTGCTAGAAAGACAAGCCATTTTAGAATTAATCATTTGAGAACGCAAGCGAAAGAGCAACAAGAAACTAATCTAACATGAAAAATGTGATTACTCTAACATGCAAAATGCAATTAATCTAACATGTAAAATGCAATGCAACTAATTGTCCTTGAGGTTTGCAAAAGGAATGCAAACTGAGATGTATTTTCGTCATAGAGCATTGTGGAACTAGGAGTCAATAAAATTCTTACTGGTGCCACTACAACCATATGAATATGAATATGACTTTCCTGTGTGTGGTAACCCTTCCTACGAAACAAAGTACAACCCTCACTAGTTGGAAGACCAACTATGGGAGTATGAATACCGGTTTAATCAGATTCAATGTTGCAAGTGGATGTTGGTATTAAGATATGAAAAATCTAAATAACCAAGGTATCCTTTTTTGTAAACAAACAAAGGTTAACCCTCCATCCTATATGAATGTCCTCTATGGTTCTTTGATGACCATGTCTTTAGAATAATTCACACAAGTTAAAGAATCTTCCCCAAAATAGTCACTCAGAAGCTTAAGAAAACATCATGTCTTTTATCCTTGCCAATCTAGCCGAAAAATCATTGATTAGCTAAAAAGAACATGACTCAAAAAATGCAATGAAAAACTCATAAAAATTCCAAGTGTTTGTGAAATGTATCAAGATTTTCAAATAAGAATTCTACACAATCTGATCATTTAAGGTGTGTCAAATTTTAATCCTGATAAAATAAGTCAAATGAGATTCTACGATCATGTTATATGATCAAACTGTGTAGGGTTGAACAATGATAGTGATCAAAGGTTCCAAAATGCCTCTCTTGAATCTGAAAATCTGCTTCTGACATGTGACCAAAATGTTTGCGCTATTGAATCTGGTTGGTACCAAAATCTATGATGTGTGCCCCCAAGTGATAAATGTGACCAATGTGATACTTAGGGAAACTGAACCTAGAATGTGACAAAATGTAGCTCTGAGACTTTATTAGGGTAATGCATGAATGACGGATGTAATGAGGATATGGACAAGTGAGATGAAGAAAATAGCAATATGTACAAATGAAACTAGGAAACACCTAAAGGACAAAAGGTGCCTGTTTCCAGGTTTTCACCTCTTGGGATTATTGCTCTTTTTCTCTTTTTCAAATGTTTTTGGCTTTTTGATTTTTTTGATTTTTTTGTATTTTTGATCTTTTCTCCCTTTTTTGTATTTTTGAATTTTCTCATGTACAAGGGTGATGCTTGACTCATCTGATACTCTTCAAATTATACTCTTTAGTCTGATACTCCTTTTTCTAAATCAAGTATGGAACCTCTTAAGATGAATGCTATTGATAGGTTCTAACAATTCATCACCATCACAATCAACTAATTTGTAGGTCCCCATCCCAAATGAGGAAACAATGACAAAAGGACCAAGCCAATTTTCTTCCCACTTCCCTTTCTTTTCTCTATCAGCCTGATTTTTTGGATTTTCTCTCAATACTAGATCTCCTATTTGAAATTTTATTGGCTTGATATGTTTTTTATAGTTCCTGGAAATTTGATTCTGATACACTTTCAAATGATCATAGGCTTGAGTTTGATGTTCCTCCAACAATTCCAATTGTTGAAGGTGGGAAACTCTATAATCCTCATCCGTTATTAACCCATGCAATGAAACTCTGAGGGATGGTATTTCAACTTCTAAAGGGAGAACAGCTTCGGCCCCATAAACCAAAGAAAAAGGTGTAGCTCCTGTCAGGGTTTGAATACTAGTCCTATAGGCCCATAATTTTGGATTGATTTGAAGGTGCCAATCCTTTCCTGATTTTCCAATGGATCGCTTAAGTATTTTCGGGATGTTCTTGTTAGTAGCTTCTGCTTGTCCATTACCTTGGGGATAGTAAATGGATGAAGAGTGATGTGTAATGTGGAATGTGTCACAAAGTTCATCAATATCTTTTCTCTTAAACTATTTTCCATTATCCGTGATGATAGCATGAGGAATTCCATATCTGCAAATGATATGATTTAGGATAAACATGGAATTTTGTTTTCCTGTTGTTGTTGATAAAGGAACAACTTCAACCCATTTAGTAAAGTATTTTGTCGCTGTGATTATATACTTGTGTCCATTTGAAGAAGGTGGATAAATCATGCCAATCAGGTCAAAATCCCATTGATAGAATGGCCATGGTGTGACAAAAGGGTGTAATTCTTATGCTGGTACATGAATCAAGTTTCTATGGTATTGACATTTCTTGCAAATTTTAACATATTGACAAGCGTCTCTTTCTAAGGTTTTCCAAAAGTACCCCATACATAACATTTTCTTAGCTAGGTTTAAACCATTTGAATGTGACCCACAAATCCCCTCATGGACATCTTTTAAAGCTAATTTCGATTCATCTTCCTCTAGACATCTAAGGAGTGTTCCGTCAAGACCTTTACAATACAATGTGTCAGAAAGGATAGTATAACGGGCTGCTTGTCTTATGAAATTTCACTTTTTAGCGTGGGTTTGGTCTATAGTTAAGGTTTGATTTTTGAGGTAAGAATAGATAGGGCCATACCATGGAGAGTCATGTCCATGTAAAAGGGCAATAATTTGGGTCTTAGGTAGGTCAAATGTGGGTTTCACCAATTCTTCCACCAAGAACTCATACTTTTCATTTTGATCGAGTAGCTGAAGTAAAGATGCTAAAGTAGCCATTGCATCTGCTGCTCTATTCTTGTCTCTTGGAATTTTTACAAAAGTTATCAAAGAAATGTATTTCTTCCAGATGTCCACCAAGTTCTTGTAAGGCAACAATTTTTCATCCTTAGTATTATACTCATCATTAACTTGATTAATGACTAATTGAGAGTCTCCATAGACTTGTAATTCTGTGACATTCCATTCCAAAGCTATCTTGATACCTATGACCAAAGCTTCATACTCTGCTATGTTATTGGTGCAAGGGAACAATAACTTGTAAGATTTTGGGATTGTGTAACCTTGTGGTGTAATCAAAATAATGCCTGCTTCACTGCCATTGTGGGTATATGATCCATCAAAGTATAAATTCCATGTCTTAGCTTCGACATTCACAATTGTAGAATCCAAGAATTTGACTTGTATAGGATGTGTAGATTCTTGAGGATATTCAGCCAATCGATCAGCTATAACTTGACCTTTGATTTCTTTTCTATCAACATATTCAATGTCAAATTCACTAAGTACCATGACCCACTTCACAATACTTCCAGTTAAAGTTGTTTTGCTAAGTAAGTATTTCAAGGGATCAATTTTAGCTATGAGTTTCACCTTATGCAACAACATATAGTGTCTTAACTTTTGAGGGGCAAATACCACTGCTTGGAAAGATCTTTCCATGAAGCTATAAGTTAACTCATATTTGATCAAGGTTCTACTCAAATAGTAGATAGCTCTTTATTTCCCTTCATCATCCTCTTGTGCCAATAAGACTCCTAAATATTTTTCTGTTGCTGAAATGTAGAGTAATAAAGGTTTCCCTTGAATTGGTGACATTAAGATAGGAGGATTCATTAAGTATATTTTCAACAATAAAAAGGCTTTGTCACACTCCTCATCCCATGTGAAGATGGTGTCTATATGTAGTAATCTAGTGAAAGAATGGCACTTTTCCACCAATTGAGAAATGAACCTTCTAATAGATTGAAGTCTTCCTTGAAGTGACCTCATTTGAATAATATTATTTGGAATTTCCATGTCCTTTATTGCTTGTACCTTTTCAGCATCTACTTCAATGCCTTTTGCTGAAACAATGTACCATAGGATTTTCCCAGATTGTACCCCAAAAGCACATTTCTTTGGGTTAAGTCTCACCTTGAATTTTTCTATCCGTGTAAAAATCTTGTAAAGTATGGATAGATGATCTTTTCTTTTATGTGACTTAGCTAAAAATTTCATCCACATAATCTTCCATAAAAGTGTGCATCATGTCATGGAAAATGGTAGTCATGGCTCTTTGGTAAGTGGCTCTGGCATTTTTGAGACCAAAGGGTATTACATTCCAACAAAAGGAACCCCATGGGAATGTAAAAGCTATCTTCTCTTGATCCTCAGGTGCTATGCAAATTTGATTATACCCACTAAATCCATCCATAAGTGAAAGCATAGAATGACCTGCCGTGAGGTCCACAATAGCATTAATGCTAGGTAAGAGAAAGTCATCTTTTGGAAAAGAAAGGTTTAAATCTCAGAAATCTGTGCAAAATCTTATTGTTTTATCATGTTTGGTAACTGGTACAATATTGGAGATCCATTTGAAACATGCTATTACTCTTATAAATCCTTCTTTAAGTAATTTCTCCAATTCAGCTTTGAGTAATATGGCTATGTGTGAATGCATTTTTCTCAACTTTTGCTTTACGAGCTTAACCCCTGGGTTCACATTTAAGCAATACATTATGAAACTTGGATCTAATCTGGGCATGTTGGCATATAGCCATGTGAAGTTGATTTGTTTCACTTGAAAGAATGCAATGAACTCTTCTCTTTCCAAAGAACTCAAAGATGCTGGTAAGTGAATGAATTTAGGATCCTTTTTTGTTCCAATGTTGACCTTTTCTTTGGGTTCAATAAGTATAGGTGATATTTCATCTTCGTGAGCTAGCAAGGTGTCTAACCTTTCTCCCTTAGGTGCCACAGTTGGGTTTTCACCTTCGGAAACATCCTTTATTTTTCCTTTTTTGTGGTCTAGCACTGCCACATGGTGGTTTTCACCACTAGACCTTCTCATTTTTTTGTATATTTTCTCTTCATTTTTTGGATTAAAAGGTTGAACACCCACCCCTATCATCATGTTCGAAGTGAGTTCATTGGTGGAAGAATTGGGTTTGACCGCATTGAGGTATAAGGCCATTAAATTGTCATTTGGGAAGTAGAGTAAGTCATTTGACTCAGACAGATCCCAATCAATAATTTCAGGATGCATTAGGGACAAAGAATCATTGAATGGGTTTTCATTTGAAGGAGTTAAGGACATGAATTCATTATATGGTTCATACATTGTATCATCATGGTCTATGACATGTGCCTCTTCTAGATGGTCCATGGAAGAAGGATCGAAATATTCTCCATTAGAGTCCTCTAAGATTTCTATGTGAAAGAAAGCATGTGGATTAAACACTAGGGTAGAATCTCCCACCCACAAAGGTACCCAAGGTTCACCTACCCATTGAGTGAAAAGAGGTGCTTGTTCTATGTTGACTTGTTGAGGTGCACTTGATGTTTGAGTTGAATTCGACCCTTGAGCCATATGTTCTGCATTTTCAACTTTAGGAGGAATTGCATAAGTGTGAATGGTATCAACCTCTATGTCATGACAAGATTCTTTAGACAAGGAATCCCACTCATAGTCTCTAGAATCATCTTCTCTTTCAGAACCTACCATATGAATATGTGCACGAAAATCATGCATGGGACTTGAACTTTCTCCTTTATGTTGAAAACCTATTATGGATTTCTCTTCTTTGGCTCTCCAAATGGGTTCAATAGGTTCTAACAACCCTCTATGTCAAACTCCTAAGGGTCCTCTTCCCTTATACCCCCTTTTCTTCATGATATCAAAACCTTTTCCTTATTATCAGTTTGGATATTGATATGTTGCACCCTTTCATTGGGATTAGTTGAATTATCATCCTCTTTATAGAGCCATTGTAATACCTCATCATCTTCTTTGTCTATTTCTTGTTTTTCACATTCCCTCACAAAGTGGGCATTGTACTTATGAGGTTGATGATCTTTGGATGGTTTCCCATGTGTCCTTGGAGATGTAGGTAAATCAAAGAGGGAAACAGAATATTCCCCTACTCCTTTTGAGTTAATTTTACATTGTTTTTCAAATTGATGCATTAGGTCACTCATCTTTTCATAATGATCTTTCTTAGTTTGTTCTCTTTCTTCCTTAGTGGTTTTAGAAGATTCCAATCTCAATGTTGAAGTCTGAACTGAAGTTTCCTTTGAATTTGAACCCTCATAACTCATCTTTTCTTTTCCCTTAGTTGATGTAGTTGAGTTAGTTTAAACAGGGTTAGGAGTAGATGTGACTTTTGATGTTGGTTCTGGTTTTTTTTCTTTGGCCTCTTCCATGATGATATCAGGAAAAAATCTTTCCCTATTATGAGGAATATACAATTCATGACTTGGTTTCAAAGAATTGTAATATTGGAATGGGTTTGAATCTCCTCCAATTGTGATCTCCTCCCCTAGGTATGGAAATTTCATGCATTGGTGATATGTAGAAGGTATCACTTGCATCTCATGTATCCAAGGCCTTCCTAGTAAGATGTTGCAGGTCAATTTCATGTCAAGGACCTAACATATAGTGTCCTTTTTGATATGTCCAACTTGAATTGGTAGAACAATCATACCCTTTGAAGATATTTCCTCTTCATCATAAGCCTTAATAGTTATTTGCTTCTTTGGATCAATGGAAGACTCGGATAAACCTAATGACTTGACAAGTTTTAAAGTGCAAATATTTAGACCAGCTCCACCATCTATGAGAAATCTCTTAACCCTATGTCTTTGGATTAATACCTCTATATGCAAGGGTAAGTATTGAGGATGTGTGATAGACATGTCATCTTTCTCTAAAAAGGAAATACAATGAGGGGCGATGAGGTGCCCTACCATGTTCTAAAATTTGTCTTCGTCCAAGTTTATAGGAACCATGGTCTCACACAAGGCATTTTATAGAATCTCCTTGTGATTAGGATATAATTTTAACAACTCCAAAATGGATATTTGGGCTTGAGTATTTTGCAATTGATCTACCAAACTATAAGGCTTTGTGGTGGGTGGTGTTTGTTTAGCCAGAATAGTTGGTGTCTTGGGACCAATAAGAATAGGAGTAACTCCTTGTAAGGTAACCTTTGAGGCTTTCCCCCTTGTGATGGCATTAGCAGATCCTTGAATAGG
>MU227142.1:2369523-2409500 GCA_018584345.1 Thuja plicata | reverse complement strand
GATTAATCCCTTTAGGCTTGAATTTAATTATTTTATTTCATGATTATTTGATCTTTTAATTTGATTTGAATTTTGTTCCTTTGATTTGATAAATGTCCATTTGATTTGATCTATTTGTTTTGCATTGGTATTTTGAAGCATTTAGATGAGATTTATAATTTGGAATGCTTGAGATACACCTGGTAAATTTTAGGTGTCTACAGATCCTGCACTCAAGTGACCATACACAACATCATTGACCTCTCAAACAGATGAAGCCACTAACTAGAATAATATCTTATTAGATTATAGTAATGCATCCTAATAAATTATTATGTTATCACTTGTTACAATTACTTACAATAAATGATCCTAGTAGCCACTTGTGAGGTCCAACAATTTATTGCAAGCCACCTCCTACTATACAATTAGGTAACCTACCCTAGGTTCACAAATGAACATCATAAAGGTATATCACAAACCTCATCACTGATTCTCGCTCATACAGGGATACACCCTCAGAGAATCATAACAATATCAAAGAGAAGAATACAACTCTCAAATTTGCTTCTTTCCTACACAAGATATATTGGTTCTTAATTAACCAATACCACATAAAGTACTATCACGTGATCACATAGGACTAGTTGAGACAACTCAGGTTGGGTAAAAAGATCGAGACCCAAAATTGATATCCATATAAACATGCACCAAAGCACATGAAACATCATAGAATTGAAACCCCAAAACCCTCTGGTTTTACCTCTTGATAGCCAACTAATCCCAACACACGACCGACACATAGTAGTTTCATATTAAAGAGAAACACACAATCCATTTAACATTCATTTAAAATAAACACATTTTGATATGATAAAAAATGATTCTAGAAAGGCTAATAAAGGTTCAGTGATAAACTAATTTATAGTAAGACTATGAAAATTAGCTTATCAGATAAAAATTACTAACAACAGTATAATTCAATTTTCCAACGAAAATGTACATTAAGCCTTTACAGATTAATTTATAACATTCACATCATATAAATTAATCTAATAAATAATTACTAAAAAATAACTATAATTACAAGTAAACGTTTCTAGAAATAAATCACAAGGGATATAGTGACATTCCAAAATCATCATCACTGTCGCATTTTTACTAGAACATTCCAATTGTCTTAAAGAATTCATGTAACCAAAGATCATGTATAATCACGGACATAAGCAGCTGAAGGTGGTCATCCATCAATAACAGTGTTCAATTTAAGCACACCAGGTTGTCACTATAGATAACTAGGGTTACGCAAACAGAATAAGTCAAATATTCCCATTTCTTAACTCTTATAAAAATACCCCTATCCGACGACATTAATAACAAAACAACTTCATCCCCACAATTGTTAACTATCAATATTACTAATAACAACGGTTATAAATTAATCATTATTATTTTCTTAATTAATAATCTCTATTAATTAAAATAATAACATTAATACAATATTTATTATTTAAGTATTAATATTACTAACTATAATATTAATACTATTGCTAATACAAAAGAACCTCTTGAATTAAAACAATTTTAAATGCACTTTAAATAAAGAAAATTTGATTACATTAAATAAACTTTATTAAAAACATAAATTTCAATGTTAAATAAAATAAATTAAGTTAAATTAAAAATTAAATACATTAAAACTATCAACAAACTTTAATTTAAAATAATTTTTTTATTTTTTAAATATAAAATAAAAATAAAAACTAAACACTTAAGTTGGGGGGGGGGGGGGGGGGGGGGTTGGAGCCTACGGGCTTCCCTGCGGGCCCCCCTTCCATTCGCTCCAGCCTGCGACAGACCTTGGGCTGCGCAGTTATGGGAGGTGTGGGGGGTGCGGTGGCCCCCGCAACCCACCTCCTAACACTTAATTTTTTTTTAAATAGTTTTTTT
The DNA here is from genome assembly GCA_018584345.1 of Thuja plicata. Lineage (NCBI taxonomy): Eukaryota > Viridiplantae > Streptophyta > Pinopsida > Cupressales > Cupressaceae > Thuja > Thuja plicata. The sequence continues at coordinate 2,407,571 of MU227142.1, read as the reverse complement.
TAAATAATAAAACAACATTTTATTTAATAATAAAATTTGTTTATTATTATTTTTATTTTTCTTTTTAATAGTGAAAATAAACCAGTCTGTATTTTAAAAAAAAAAAAACAGCAAGGTCCTTTTTTTTCATTTTATTCTTTTTTATAACCATAATAAGAGTATTATTTTCTTCTCAACAATAAACTAATTTAGAGCATATTTTCTAACATTAGGGATATATTTTCTCAACCAAGCTCAATACTGGAGTAAACAGGGATTTCTTTATATATATATTTTTCTCATGCAAAATGATAATACAATAAACATACTAAATTTAATATTTTAAATTATCTTCTCCAAGAAGAGTCTTGTTTTCCCTTAACATGCAAATTAACCTATTGTTCTTATTCCATGCAGATTTTAGCCAAGAACCTGGTAAGGCAAGGTTTCTTCTTTCTAAGGTGAGTTTTTCACAGATTTGAGGGTTTAAAGACAATTTTCATCATTTTTCAATCAAAGAAGACATTTTAACAAATCAAAACACTAAGGGCAATATTGAGGACATAATCATTCCAATTGAAAACCCTTATACCCATTTGCACCTAATGCCATAAAATGAAACCCTTTATGCCCACAAGAACAAATCTGACATGCAAACATAAATGGAGACACCAAATTGATCCAAGAACACATTTTTCCAAATTTAAACAATAAACCACACAATGATCAATCAAGGAAGCTTCACACAAAGGATCCTAGCTTTTCAAATGCATAGAAGACAGGGATCTGAAAACTAGGATTGACAAGAACAAGATCCTACCTTTGTAACTAATGAGAGGAACAAACCCACAAATCAAAGCAAGAAGAATCCACAAATGCTCTCAAGCTTTCTAAAATTCTCCATCACCTGATTTTCCTTTCTCCCCTGATTGAACAACCTCCAAAATGGCTTTCAATCCAAGGATATAGAAAACTAAGAAATTAGGTTTTCAAAAAGTGAAAGCCCTAAAGGGAATATAGATTATCTAAATAATAATTAAAATAAATTCTTTATTTTCAATTTCACTTAAAGCATGCATAACTCAACTTTAGAATATAAAAGCAAAGTGTTAAATTGAAAATGCATGCGAGAATATTTCAATTAAATAAATCAATTAATCATGCAACTTAAAGCAATATTTGATAAATCAATTTTGTACAACTAATTACAATTAATTGAATTTAATATTCATTAAATCTCAATTATTTAAATCAAGACTTAATAATTAAATCAATTAACTAAATATAGGCATTTAATTAATATTTAATTATTAAATATCCATATATTCCACATATCAATGTTTTAACCTTATTATAGGAGCAATAATTAACATTAATATTTTCCATAAATAATCATTAAATAAATCAAGCCAAAAGCATCATTAAATCACCTGAAAACCATCTAAACATATAAACCATTGAAATAGACAAATAACTGAAACAGAAATCCAACACACACAAATAGGCTCACGAATCCACGTCACTTGACAAATTCAAACACTACAGTAGTCAATCAGATTCTTGTCCAATTCTAGGACAAAATAAAGGTTTAGGGTATGGATTTGGACCTGAATATTATCTACCCTCTCTTACCATTGAGATACTGTGATAGGGCACACCCACTCCTACCAATTCAGGGAAGACATAGCCCAGTACCTACAAACCTGTCATCACAAAGATGAGCATATATCCATGCAATATAGAAAACAATGGTTGAGACTAGTTTATCACGTGGATCTCGTCAAAACAAGTAACTATGACTCTATCCCATACCATACCAAACATAGCAGACAAAAATGTAAATCATCACCATGATCCATGTGCATATAAATATAGGGTCGGTATTGTCAGAAAACCTTAATCAAAATGACTTCATAACATAAACATAACCAACATGAAATAATCACAAATCATATACAAATAGATGATATAATAAAACTAATAATGGATCATTAGCATAATGAAAAGAGATACATAAATATCCTTAACATCACCTGAAATAGCTAACACATACATACTAAGGTCTAATAGAGTTCAGAAACTGACATAGACAAGCAGACTAAGGGGTAGGTATTACAGGTAGAATGGTGTTAGTTGGAAAATAAGATTGGATTAAAATATGATGATGTGATTAGATGAAGAATGAATGATGAGATTGGATTAAGAAAGTGGATGTTGATGTGGATTAGAAGGATCATTAGGATGAATATTGGGACCTTTATTAAATGATTAGGAAGATGGTGAAATCATTAGGATAAGATGGATGATTAGGACTTGTAGACATCCAAAAAATTCTTAATTCCTCTATTAATTAAATTATTGATTTAATTAATCCCTTAGTCTTTTAAAATTAAATAAATTTTATTTATTTAATTTTAAGCCTTTTCCTCTATTATTTAAATAAATATTATAATTTATTTAGATAACTTATTTAGCATTTTCTCTTTTAAATTAAATAATTTTTATTTATTTAATTTTAAGTCACTTTCTTCTATTTATTAAATAAATATTTTTGTTTATTTTTTAAATTCACTATTCCTTTTCTTCTATTTTACTAGCCAATCATTTGCAATCACATAGATCAACTTAAAATTTTTGAGCTTGTGACACTTGGCACATATCTCTTCATTTGGCTTTTATTTTAAAAGTCAACACCTCTCTTTAACCACTTAATCCTAGCCACTCATCCTTTTTGCCTCTTAATCTCTTTCACTCCCACCAAAAACTACCCAACCTTTAATTTTAGCCACTCATTTTCCACCTCTTAATCCCAACCCTTCATTTTCCATGTAAAGTCCATAAAAGGAGACCTCACTCCTCATTTTGCAACTAGTGATTGTATTTTAGAGAATTCTTGAACACTCTCACTTGAGCACTTTAGTTTTCATACTAGTTTAGTGTTCATCTCAAATCTAGATATTACATGTTAGGTAATGAAAATAATTTAAAGCTTATTTGATCTTGCATTTTCATCCTAGATTTTCTATTGGAGTTTCATCTTCATCTTGTGAAGCTTGGGGAAAGTTCTTCATACTTGATCTCAATCCCTTCACTATCATCTAAATTGCATCATAGTGAGATTTATTTTATTGTGTTGGGAGAGCACACCTACAAATTCTTTAAGATAAAATCAAACAAGGTTGACTGGGTGCCCTTGTTTTAGCTCATCGGAGGTTGTATTGAAAATCTAGTTGTATTTCAAGTTATTAGCATGATTTGATTTCTTTGTATTTGTTATATTTGCATGATTTGATTTGTTGTACAACTACACATATTTTCATTGCACACATGACCTTGATTGGAGTAGGAAAATTGATTAGGATTAGGGTCCTAAATGATGGATTATGAATGAAATAGGTATGATTAAGATTAAAGGAATGAATAATGATGATTAGGAAGAATGAAAGATGATTATGATGATTGAGAAGAATATGAATGATTTTGATGAAGTGATTAGGATGAAGGGAAAGATTAGGATGAAGAAGGAATATATTTAGGATGATTAAGATAGAATGATGAAAGTGAAAGATGACTATGATGATTAAGATAAGATGGATGATTAGGAATGATTGAGATATGAGGGATGAGTAGGAAGAATGTGATAGGATGAATTATGTATGATTAGGAGATGGTGATTTGAATGATTTGGAATGATGTGGATAGGTTTAATGGTTGGAATAATTAACAGGGTTGATTATGATGATGAAGAAGAGGTAGATAGATTTGAAAGGTTGATGTGGAGATGATGTGGAAAGCTTGACTTGAGGGACAACTAGACTTAAAAAAAAGAATGTTTTTTTTGTTTATGTTTTTGCAATGTTTTGATTATTTTTTTGAGTTTTTATTTTATTTATTTGGACTTTTAAGTTTTATGATGTTTTTGGGTTTTTTTGAATTTTATGCTTTATTTTTATTTTTTGAAATTAAAATACAATCAAATAATGAAATTATGTACAAACAGAAAATTCCCAAGGCTTAGGCTTAATTTGGATGGCGTGTCCCCTTTTTGTTTCAAATGGGGAAGACAATTTTAAACATTCAAACACATAAAACACACCAACAACCCTATTCAAGTTCAACTAGGATTTACAAACTCAACTAGGTGATGTCCTTAGTATACGTAAGGTACATGAGGCCCAAATCCGTAGATGGAAGAAAATAATGCCCAACAACTAGGAGGAGACGGTAACCCAAATATCTACCTTCACTTCCCAAAGTTATAAAGTTATTTTGGGCTTAGCTAAGAGTGACAAAATTCTACTTCCAAGAGAGGTGTCTTTGGATCCACCTCCTGATATTTATACTTCGCTGGAACATGGGAGTTGAGGTCATCCCTTGGGGTGATCAAATACCCAAGAAGGACTCCTAAAAAAATTAAAATAAGACCATGTATTTCTTGTGCACTCAATGTCACCCGAAGGCACGGGAGGAGAGAATACCTATGAGATCTTGGGGTTTAAAATACACTTGTTCTTTTTAGTTCCAAACCCAAATGTGAAGGTTAATTTTAAGCCCAATTTGAAAATGTGTGGAAAACACTTCAAAAAGATTTTATAAGGATAAAAAATATTGCAAAATCAGATTCCTTATGCTTTTCTGATATTTTTTTTTAAAAATGAGTAAAAAATGATTTCGTTTGCTAAAGATATGAGCATTTAAAGATTGCAATGAAAGAAAAAATTCGAACACATGAAAATAATTTTTGAATAGGAATCTAAAAAATGGTTTTTTATATTTGAATAGGCTCCTAAGTCATCTTTCCAACGCTTCTTGAATCATCCAAATTTGATATCGTATGTGGAAGTTATGCACGTTTTCGTAAAATTGATTCTTTATGAATTCGCAAGGAAGAAAATGGCTAAGTTAAGCACTTAAAGGCCACCCCCTGGGTCCCACCTAACCAATGGCTAAATGACAGGGGGATAAAATCTCAGTGGAGCCCCTAGTCGCCCATGTGACTAGGGGTTGAACCTACACAGGAAAGAAAAAGTTAAAAAAAATTATTTAAAAAAAAAAACTTTTTAAATAAAGCCGATTTGAAGCAAATTTAAAAAATAAAAAAAAATTTAATTTTTTTTTTAAAATTTGCATTTTGATAGGGGTTTTTTTTTGTTATTTTATTTTAATTTTTTTGTGGGGGCCACAAGGGGACAGTGCATAGTCCTATGGTTGTACATACTTGTAGACCGTCACAGTCCCATGACTGTCATAGTCATGCAGATTGTACTTGATTTTTTTCTTTTTTTTAAAAATGTTACTTTTTATTATTGTTTTATTTATTTGTTGATTTTAAAAAAAAATTAATATATATATATACACACACACACATATATAAACAAAACAATGAATTTAGAATAATTTTTAAAAACAAAATAGATTTTTGTTTTAACTACAAGTTTAGAAATGTAAAGAAGAAGAGGAAGTTTGAGACATATATACAATGAATATATTCCTTAAACTTGTAATAAATAAAAATGAGTAAAGTATGGAGAATTATATGTCAAAATTCATGTCTTGGATGCTCCAAGTACAATGGTGAAGCTATTTTGTTATTTTGAGCCTTTTGCAAAAGTTGACCTCCACATGCAAGCCTTCAACCTACAAGCTTAAAAAACTCAAGAAACACTCAAAAACACTTTAGAAAGTTAGTAAGAACCCGTGAAGTGTGTCCCACTGGGCATACCAAAATGTAGTATGTAAAATATAAATAAAGAAAAAATTTAAGAAAATAATCTTATTCCTACATTATCACATACACCTCAATATGATATGGAAAGCATGCATACAAATGTAATGAAATAAAGAACAAGAAACTAAATTACAACACCAAATATGCAATGCAAACCTAAAAAATACTAAGTGTGGATGATTATTGTTGGAGAGGTATGTAGTTTGTCACAATCCTGCAACATAACAATGCATCGAAACTTCCTTATAGAAATGAGGAGGAAAGATCTCAATTTAAAGGATTTTGAGGGCAATGAATGGTTGGGATTCAAATTTGGATGAAGGGCTAGGATTGCACATGATCAATGATGTGGCCATGAGATGGAGGTCAAGTGGAGGCCAAGTGGATTAGGGTTTGATCATTCAAAATGTGAGAGCTTCTATCACATTTGTGAGCAACCCTTGATAGTGATGGGTTAATGATAAGGTGTAAGAGGGTTAGAGGAACAAGGTTTCTCACACATGTGTGATAAAATTTGGAAAGTGATGGCTCAATGACAAGGGTCAAAAGGTGTAAGAGAGTGAGATGACCAAGGTTTCTCACACATGTGTGAGAAACTTTGGTTCACATGTGAAGGGGGACAAAGGTATAAGGGTGTGTAAGATGTGTAAGAGTTTGTAAGAATGTGTAAGAGTCATATGTGGCTTGGGTTTGCTAATCTATTTGATTAGGATTGTGAAAATGATTAGGGAGTGATTAGGTGAGGGATTTGGATTGATTAGTTGGCAAGTGGGTTGGTTTGAGTAGAATGATGGGTTAGGTTAGGAAAGTGAGGTTAGGTGAGGGTTAAAGTGAGTATCCATGTGCACAAATAGATCTAAATGTAACATTTAGTTCTAAGTGGGAGGAAAATGATTAATTAAGTAAATAAAGTCATTTACTTAATTAAATGAATGGTTAAGATGCAAGTGGGATTGGGATAGGATAATATTAAATAAATGTAAATTTATTTAATTAAGGATAGGGGATAAAGAAGATTCTAATTAAATAAATGTGAATTTATTTAATTAAAGGTAGGATAAGGCTAATTTAATTAAATAAAGATAAATTTATTTAATTAGGGATAAGGTTAATATAAATGATTAAATAAATAAATAATATTCATTTAATCAGCTAGGATAATGATAATGGATAGATTTTAGTGTCTACAAGAGCCATTTTAGAATAAGCCTCTATTGGATGAGGTCACTCATCAAGAGATATGAAGGAAGAAGCTTTGTAAAACTTGTAAGGATCCCTGGGAATTGTGTCACCATTTTATTTTCAAGGGGAAGATCCATTACATTGAGGTGGTACTCGATGATGAGGAAGAAATAAAAGAGTTTGTGGTGCAACAGGAAGAAAATAATAATGCGGTGAGGATCACCATAATTTATGAAAGGGAGGATACATTACTACACTTTCTACAACTCCTAGATGTAGAATATTTTTGGTCCATGGCATATTTTAGGGAGAGAAAGTCACAACCACACTCAATTTCATTAGTTCATTGCTTGCCACAAAGATGAGTTTACACATGATGAAGCATGATGAATTTGAGGTCAAGGTACAGGGAGTAACTTTAATACCATGCACTCATGTGATTCCATAGCTTAGCATCACCATGAGGAGCTACATAATGACATATAACTTTTTTTTTGTAAAATTAGATATCATAGATGTGATATTGATCATCTAATAGATGGAGACCCTTGATAAATGCACCCAAAGTTTCAAGAAGATGGAGTTCTCATTTAGGGTAGATGGAAAAAAGGTAGTGCTTGTTAAAAAAAGAGACACTACTTAGATGCTCCTTTTGTTGTCATTGATGGAAACTAAAATCATTATACACATTTGCATAACTTTATTTGATCATACTCAAAGTTTGAATAAAGCTTTGGCTGAGTGTGGCAGTGAGCAGAGTACATTAGTAGAGTTCAGTGTTTGGTCCGATGAGTAGTCCCAATTCAATATTTTGAGGTGCAAAACTAGAGGAAACTACATGAATGTATATTTGATCATATCCAATATTTGAAATATCTAGTGTTATGTTTTTCTCTAGATACAAAGTTCTATGTAGTGGATTTTGGTTAAACTATGAAGAACAATAGTAGAGTATAATATATCCTTATGTGGATCTATCAGATTGACTTTTTGGTTGTGTATGAAAAAAAGGATATTGAGCCGACATATGGGATAGCATGTGAGTAATTAATTTAGGTCCACATTATATTTTACATGTAGATCTAGCTGACTAACTATACACATTTCATTATTTTGTTAAATGTTCCCCAGGCCACCTTGTGGATGATGAATTCATGGTAGCAGAGATATCAGATCATTTAGGTTGATCATATTGAGATATATAATGGATGTTGGTGCAAAAAGTATGTTTATTTGAGGTCTGAGTATTAACATAGAAGAGATCTAACATGAAGTGTATTGATTCAGTATATTGTGCTTAATTGGAACTGTTTATGGCATTTTCATATGTTGTGAATCAATTCAAGTTATTTGTAATTTTGTAATAATCATAGGCAATAAGCCTTATTGTAATTGAGTAGTGAGCTCTAGGCAGTGTGTCTGAATGCATGTACATTTGTTTTTGTAAACTTTTAATAGGGTTAAATACTTGTGTAGAGCATTTATTTGTGGGTTCCATCCCCACCATGTTTTTTTCCTTAATCAGGTTTCCATGATAAAAATCTTGGTGTTATGGTGTTGTGGATGTTGTTTTTATGCTTTTGCACTTTACTTTTCATTTCATGTGGTTTATGGTTTAATAACCATCTTAATAAGGTTAAAAATTGTAGAACACTGATTCACCCCCCTCTCAGGGTTCCTTAATACCAATAATTGGTATCAGAGCCTTGTTCCTTGGAGGAAGTCTAACATCTTAAGGAGGATCCTGATAGGCGATGCGATAGATTTTTAGACAATATTCAAAAAAAAATCTTGTTTCACTTGATGATCTTGATCAGTCCAAAGCTAAATTTTTGAATTTGAAGATGAGTCTTAAGGAAGTTGAAAGTTTCATTAAGACATTGAAAGGAAAATTAAACAAATCCATGGATAAGAAGAAGGAAATTGTTGAGAAACTAAGGCACAAAGGAAGAAACGATGATTCTCAAGCCTTGAAGGAGAAGACATATGAATGTGAGCAGCTTGCAAAAGACAAAGAAGTTCTAAAGCATGAGATGGAATATGTGGTGATGAAGCTAACTAAGGAGATTGAAGAAAGGAAGAAGAATAAGGAGAACCTTGATTAGGACTTGAAGGTGAAGATATAATAATGTGAAAAGACAAAATATAAGATGGAAACTAGGGTGAGGGTACCAAAAGAATAAATTGAGGAAGAAAGAAGCATGAAGATTATCTTATTCAAAAAGCCAGACACACTGATAGAGAAATTAGAAATGAGATTGAAGCTCTTGAGAATGAACTTTCTACTACAAATGAATACATAGATAAATTCATGAATAGCTCAGCTAAGATTGATGTGGTACTTAAAATAAAAAATATTAACGGTGACATACAAGGTATTAGATTTGAGAAAGGAGAAAGTTTTTAATCTTATCAAAGCAATCCCTCATCAGAAAATAAAAATGGAAATTCTAATAGGGTTCCGGTAAGACAACCTAATGCTCAAAATTTTCAAGATAGATTCTTTGTATGCAATAAATTTGGTCAAAGGGCTACACAATGTAGAAATATAATGTGAGACCTACCTCAGACAGTTCTCGTTTTACTACTTTATTTACCATGCTTTAAATGATATTATGCTTAGTCATACTTTGACCTATTGAGACTCTTATGCATTTGAGGATCTGTTGAATCCTATGTTATATATTCAGTACCTGAGTATGTAATCAGGGTACACTTGAGATACTATATGTTTTGATTCAGTTTTAGTTTATGATGATATCATATATGGGATTAAATGTATGAAAGTATTATGATGAATTTGGTTTAGGAAACCGGTGCTATGCTTACTTAAGTTTGAATTCAGACATAGTTATATGCAATGAAGTATTGATGTCATATTATGCTTTCATATCATGTTATTTTGGACCTACTTATTTGTGCAATGAGTGTGCAAGGATAGTTGACTATGGATCTAAATCGGGGACCCAGTATTAGAACCTATGCAAAATTTTGTGCATTCCAAGGTCATGTTTATATAAAGAAACATGGACCTCATTGTATGTGTGATTTATTCTTAAATGTGGTTTGCATGTGTATATTTAAATTAGTTAATGCTAATGTGAATAAGCCATGTCATTTATTTTAATTTATTGTGTGAATTTTGGCAATTGTTGCAATTTAATGTTGACATGGCTAGTTATGTGAACCATGGTTAGATGTAGGGTTAACCTAAGGTTAGCTAAGTATAGTACCCAAGCTTACCTAAGGTTAGAAGTTTCTAGATGGTCAACTTGACTTAGAAATCTATGGGTTAACTTTAGGTGTAGTTTAGGAGGGTCTTTTAGGCTCCCAGAAGGTAACTTGGGTCAATTTTAGCTACCAAAATTGGTATCCTAGGGGTTAGAGGTCATTTTCAGTCATAAATGAGCCTCTAAAATAATTTATTTCTCCCCTAAAGTCTCATTTTAAAACTTGAGAGGATTTGAGGAGTTGTGTAACTTTGGTTAACCTCTATCTTCTTCCCAAGTTGAATTTAACTCCATTGATGGAGAATGAAGGCAAGTGGGAAGAAAGGGATGGTTAGATTCACCCCACCTTTGGGTTAGTCTTGGTCATGTTGGAGGTTTTCCTATTTAGGGAAGGTTTTAGGAGGATTTGGGTGTTCACCCACTCTCTGCTCTTAGAGACAATTTTCAGATTTGAAGGAGCTTTTGGAGAAGGAGACTAGGTAGGATAGCTCATCACCAATCTTCAACTCACTTTAGCTTTAGAGTAAGGTTGGTCTTCTTTTAGAGTTTTTTTTTTTCATTTTTTTGCATGTTCTTGAGCTTGAAACTCCATTAATGGAGTCCTATGTAAATTTTAAGTTATTTTCGAGTTGAGTTTTTAGAGTTTTATTTTGTTGTGTTTTATTATATGAATCATTTTGGATGGGATTCTTCAAGGCACACTCACCCTTAAGAGGGTAGATTAACCTTGAAGGGGTGGTGGAAATGACTCTAGTTTAGTGTAAAGTCTCCCATAAGTGGAGGGAAAGACATGGGGTTTCATGATACCCATGATGCCAAGTATGGTCTGAGGGCTTTTGGGGGGCATAAGGAGGTGTATTTTATAACTGCATCTTGTGTAGATGGTCATTCCAAGTCCATGTGTGGCTTGAGGTTTCTATTTTGTATACTTGGCTTTCTCGTACTGTGAGGTATACCACTACCCATGTTTTCAGGAAGGCCTCTTGGAGACCTTCCTTTTTGTTCTACCATGTGTTGGAAAGTTTTAAATGTGGGTTTTATATAAATGTTTATTTATGTGAGTTTGTGAGTTCCTGTTTGTATCCCATTCCATTCTAGATCCCCAAGCTTGGGGGTGACCTTGAAAAGGCCTAGGTTGGGAGGTGAGCCTCCATGGTCAACCTCATCTTGTTACATGTATCTGATGGAAGAAAAAATTTGTATATTACCCTTATGTGGGAGATGGGTATTACTGGAAAATCATCATTCGTAACCTATGTTGTTTAAACGCTTTCATTTTTGGAAAATTTATATTAAGGACATTAAGGAGATTTGTACATTTCATAATTTTGTAACCTTATTTGTTTGAAGATTTTATTTTTTTATGATGTATAAAGTCTTTTATGAATTTGTGTAATATTTTATTATTCAAAAATTTACCATCCATATTGTATCATGGAGATTTAATAAAAATGTAACCATAATTCATTTTATAATTGGAAAAGAAATTTGAAATTTTTACTCATGTATATGTTTACTATATTCTTTAAATAAATCCTTTGAAATTTTAGTAGCATAGCCTATTTACATTACTATTATATCTTAAATTAAATAGCATAACCCTCTTTATCAAAAGAAATGAATGCCGCGAGTTCGAAAAAATGTAGTGCACTTATTTTAATGTTATTATATTTTTTGGGGGGTTTTGGGGTGTTAACGAAGCCACCCCTATACTCCCCTTCCTTCCCTTGGCACCGCGATCGGTGGCTACGAGCCGGGCGGTGTCGACCCCCCCGGCACAACCACTACATAAACCGTAGTGGTGGGACGAGTGGGGTGATGGTCGCGCCGCACCCCAAGCCTCCCACTTGGTTTTTACTACCCCCTCTTCGGTGGGTGGTTCCATTTCCTGAGGCCACCACTGCCCCCTTCCACCCCCACTTTTTTACCCTGCGACCAAGTAAAACAAATAGCGCCACAGAACTTTGATTTTTCTGCCTCTTCATTTGGCTTTTATGCCTAGCAAAAACATAGGGTTAGATTATATTTTATTTTAAAAATCAAAAGGAATTTAGGGTTTAGTATTATATGCAATTGGAGATGTAACTTTTAATAGATTATATTTAATTAGATAGTTCCTTTAATGTTTAAATATATTTGTTGTCCCTAATTTTGCATTCCCCAAAATTGGGGCAACCCTACACAATTCTCAGTTGCTTGCTAGGAGTTTTTCTCTAAGCGTGTCGATGTTACGGAAGGAGTATTTTTCAATGGAATCAGTAATCCTTTGATTTCTGGTTGTTCTATCTTCTAACTAAACATCAAGTCCTTTTCTTTTTTCTATTTTTCTCTTTTCGCTTTGTTTTGCGTCTTGTTTTTGTTTCCAGTTTTGGTTGGCGTCCTTGGTTTTTTTTTTTAGTGGCGTTGTGAGCGGTTTTCCACATTCTTCCAAGGTCAGTAGAGAAATGGTCTTTTCTGGTTGATCACCTAAAGTATAAGCTTATTTTGTGTGTGTGTGATAGATTTTAAATTCTATCTTAGAATTTTGCACCACTCTGTGAAATTTTGCTTGGAAATTTTAATGATAGCGCAATTTTGAATTAAATCCGCATATCAGATCATTAAATTCTAAGATGCATACGAATATTTTAAGTTCTTTAGTGTTTAAAATAAATTCTAAAAATGATTATTGCATATGCATATATTGTTTAAATAAATTTGTTTTAAAAATGACCAGGTAAAGTTGAGATTTATTAAAGATTACTTGCTTGATAAATTTCATAATCTATTGATTTTATTATTTAATCATAACGACTTATTATTATTATTATTTTAAAAGAAAATAATAATAAATTATAAATTATAAAACAATAATAAAATAATAGCTAATGATAATGTTTATTTATGATTAGTTATATTATAATATTGTTTGTTTTTTTTTAAATAAAATATATCTTAGGTGGGAGGCATCGGGATTAATTAAATAGCATATGCTATGCGGTTCATATTACATATGATATTCTATTCCATAAAGCCCGCGATAGGCAAGGTAAATGAATTGCATATGCTAATAAAATATATCTTAAGTGATGACTTATCCCATGCACTGGCTGATACCAAATAACATATCGCATATGTATTAAAATACATATGTCTTTTGTTTCCCATAGCCCGCGAGGCAATAACTAATAGTTATCGTGCTAATAAAATATATATTAAACTGCCGATACTAAAGTATATTGCATAGCGCATATATAACATATGCCATTCTATTCTTAACAGCCCGTGGTAATGATAACTAATGGTTATCGGGCCTGCATAGTATATGTTATTAAATCATCAGTTTAAGTTACACATTACGTATGTCTAAACTGCCATGCTATCAAAAGGAGGCATATAATGGAAAACGCAGGCAATGTCTTTAACTCAACACATATAATATGTTCATGGATGTTAAAGCATCACTTCTTGGTATTACTTGGCGTTAACAAAAGATAGTATTACATAACATATGCCATTCTATTCTTGAACAGCCCACGGTAATGAAATGCATGTGCATTAGCATATGCATTGAAATACATATGCTAATGCATATTTTATTTCATTTAAAAACTGCTGATAGCTGTTAGTTATCAGGCATCATTATCATGTCATGCAATCAACTCTTGGCTTTAATATACTGTTGTTCATCTACAGACATAACTTATTCCTCCACAACACACCACAGTTAGTTAATGAGCAGCTTTTAAAGGCTTCTTATGTGGAGAACTGACTGTGGTGTCTTTGTAAAGCCTTGGAATTCTTCTTTTCCAAGGAAATGGTCTTTGAAACTGTAGTTAGATGGATTATTTTTCCCTCTCAATAGCAATTTTGAAATTCTTTCTTTGATGAAGTCTTGTTTCTCTACAAGAGGTGGAAGACATGCCATGATTATAGGCCATGTTCTTGAAGGTTTCTTCATGCTTTCTTGTTGTTTATATGCTATTTTTGTTGCATGATAAACATTTGTCTTTCCCAAAGCCAAGACCAACCATGTTAGCTTTAGTTTTGACAATATTTTGTCAAAACTAGAGCCTATATAACCTTGTAAAAGTCCTCTTAATAGCAATTTTGAATTTCATCTCTTCTCTCAAGTTTTGCTTTGAAGAGGAATTTTCTCTTTATTTTTGCATCCAAGGAAGGTAATTTGGTCTTTTCTTTTCTTGTTTGTTTTCTTTTGGTTTTTTTTGTAAATTCTTTCTTCTTCTCTCATCATCTCTGAAAGTTGCATATGAGAATATTATCTATTTTTATATGCAGTCAGGATTAAAAACCCCATTCTTATGAAGATCTTCTTGGAAGATGTATTATAAAAAAAGTGCGTAATGCTGCCCACCATGCAATCAGCCCATAAAGTCTCATCCTTTCATTTTGAAGAAGATGAAAAATTTGCACATACCATCATTAGAAAGTGTTGTCCGCATATGCAATCCATCATGTTTCAAAACATGAATATTATATCCCATGTCTTATCCTTCCAAAAGTGCATTAATCTCATAAAATCCCACTTCTATGCATATTTTTCCCACTTTTACAAAGGGTTGTCCTTTCATTCATTTTTGCATAAAAATAGATTTCTTTCTTCTTAATGATGAAATTCTTTGTTACAGTTACAGTTGCTGCAATCCAGGCCATGTCGAATAAAGGATCTTCATCACCAAAGAATAAAGGGAAGAAAAAGATGAAATACCAATATAATAAATCTCAAAGTTTCATCATGACATCTCAACTTACATCTTATGTAGAAGAGATTTGTGACACAAAAATTGGGCATTTAAACATGGAGGAGTTTCTAGAAAGGGTGAAAACATCCACCAAGCATGACATGATCAGCATTCCTGAGAGCTACATCCATCATGTTGCTACTTTTCCAACAGCCACAATAGAACCTGAATTTGTGATGGCATGTGTGATGAATTTTGATCCCACTTCTAAGATGATGAAATATTAGGACGGGAAGGTGGTGATCAGTCTCGATCCTGATACTATAGATCAAGTGTTTAAAGTACCAGCCGCCCCTGTTGTTATGGATCTAACAAAAGAAAATTCTATGGAAAAATGGGAGAATGGTAAGATGGCTTACTTAAAGTTCATGAATGATAATTGGTTGGTTACTAAGAGACCAAATGTGGTCCGATGGCCAAAAGGCATGCATAGATCTAAGTTTAAAGAGGAAATCCATGATCTTATCACCTTGCTAAGTCATGTAGTGGGTTTGAAAGAATCTAATCTTTTCAAATCCTGGATGTACAAGTACTTCTCCTTGATCCTCAAATCAAGGCAGCGATTATTTTGGGGAGAGTTGATCAGCAATTCCATTTGTGGGAAACTAGTGCAAGTGCCTAATACATGCACTTTCTATATGAATTCGTATCTCATCTACATTTCTATTGCTCTGGGATCTTTCTCATGGTTGTCTACTAAAGGAGATCGAATGCAGTTACCTGTGTGGGAGTATTATGACCAATTTCCTTTGAAGGCAAGCCACATTCACTTCAGAAGAGTGCAAGATGCATTCTTTGGACACTACAGGTGCATGTTTGACAAGGAGCTTCCAAACATAAGAGTTTCAGATGAGGCATGGAGCAAGGTTAGTGAGTATGGGTGCATCTTTCTACAATTTCCAAACTTCACCTATCTCAGGGTGGGGTATTTCTGGGAAGAGCCATATACCTTGCCTAGGTATCCTATGGATAAGCTTATTCTCATGGAATTGGCTCACCAGCTTATTTTTGTACAAACACATCAGTCTTCTCTACATAGATTAGGTGTGGGTATCTCTTCATGCAATCCTTTGAGGATCGGCAGATATTCACTTGACACTATGCCTAAGGTGAAGTCCATGGAGTTCAAGCTTTAGGAGATTAACTTGAAGAGGTTTATGGCATGAAGTTCCTTTGACTGGAGAGGGATGAATGATAAGATTCAGAGGTAGTTCACTCACATTCATCACTTTGAGGATATATGGATTGATCTCCGTACAGAAACAAACATTGCTAAGATAGATTATTGCCGCCTCACAATCAGGCAAATAATTGATTTTCACCTTGCTCAAATATCTGAAGAAGTTGGAGATGATGATGATATTTTGGATCTAGAATATCGAAAGTATCATCTAAAGAACTTACCCATTGTGACTCCATGTTGGTCTGTGAAGGAAAGTGTATCTATCTGGGATAGATTTCAAAGCATCTTGGCTAAAACCAACATCTGGCTAAAGAAAAGAGGTTTGAAAAGCATCAAGATTAAGCCTGGCCGAGACTTCGACCTTGCTGGTCCATTGGGTGCAAAATCAGAAATCAGAGGAAAAGGAAAAGGTGAATCATCTTCATTGAATTTTCTAGTGGTCTAGAAGGTGGCTTTCAAAGGAGGTAAGCTTGTACCTAAATCCTCCACTCCACATGCAACAAAGAGTCCTGAGATGATCAATCTTTTGGATAGCGAGGAAGATTTGCAAGTGTCAGTTACTCCTAAGGTGTTGCAGTCATAGGAAGTAGTTGAGATGCAAGGGTTGCATGAATCCACTCCAGGGATGGATTAGCCTTCCATGTCTCCTCTTGACATAGATGTAGATTCATTCACGGCACATCTACCTCTTACGCATGCTACAACCATTGTGCCAACCATGCATATTTATTCTGTCGCGTGAACACAGAAAGGAGACTTGTCTCAGGTCTTTGATGAACTTCATGGGGATTTGCCTCAACTTGATACACTCATGGCTAATAGAAATCTGGCATCACAGTTTGATTTATTCATTGAGGGAAAGGTTCAAGAAGAATCAGTTCCGGTGGCGACACCAGTGGAGGCAATCACATGTGTACCTTCTTCTCAAAAAGAGTTGGTGATTGTTATGGTTCCAACTGATAATGCTACCTCATCATTTGTTCTACCTCCTTGGTTGGGTGTCATTACCTAAAAAAGGAAAAATATTAAAGTACCATTGGAAGAGGAAAAACTTTCTCTTGAAAGCAAACCTCGAGCTTTGAAAATCAAGAAGGCAAAGATGGTTTCCAAAACTATGGTTGATGATTAGAATATCAAGTATGCCAAGGTTGTTGAGCCCGTTTCAGACAAGTCTTTTGATCAATGTGAGGGCACAGATTATAAGATTACCAGGGTAGAGCTTGGTAAACAATCATTTTTAAGTTGTCAGATGGATGTTTGTGATGCAATTGAACACTTCACCCAGAGATCTGATAAGCTTTGGCAAAAGAAACATATGCTGAAGGAGGAAAATATTCATCTTCGTGAAGAACTTGAAAAGAGTGCTTCTCTTCAAAATATACAAATATTTTTGGAGGATACTCAACAAAATATTAATTTTTTGGAGAGGAAAACAAAGGTAATGAATGAGTGGAGCAGCCAACTTGAGGTTCAGGGTGTGATGATCATCAGGGATGCACACCACATTTTCAGAAATATCAAGAAGACAATTGATCGTCTGCAGGAAGTTGTTGGATCTTTGGAGCAGCAACTAAAAACCTTAAGTGAAGACTTAGAGGTATGGGTGAGGATGGCAGAAATTGATCTTGATGTGTTGTGCACATACAAAATCATCTCTTCAAAAGAGATGTATTTCAAGTTTTTAGACCAATTGATGAGCAAAGATCAAGTCTTGACGAGATTGATAGCAGATGTTCATGGAGCTGTCCAAGTATGTGCTGAGAATAAGGGGAACATTATAAAAGCTTTTGATGGCTTGAAATACAAGTTGGTGACAGATGAAGAAGAGATAATTGGTGAGGAGCAAGCCTTAGCATGATTTTCTAGGATGATACATCAGGAGATGGATGATAGCACTTTTAGTTGTAGTGCTATGGATAAGCTAGTAGGATCCAGAGTTGCTCTGAATCAATTACATAAAGATTTGGGTGGATGTAATGGTTTGATCTCAAAGGCAGCAAGTGTTGCACATAAAATCATGAACATAGCTCAACACACAGGAGCACTTGACCCAAACATTATTCATAAGTCTCTTACCCAATTTGAGACTTGTATTATTTTTCTCTAAGTGTTGTTGCAACACTTAAGTTTTAGAAGTGTAGAATCTTTGACAGATTGCACAAAAATATGTAACACATTCTCATATAATCATGCTCAAGGTACATTAGGTCCTGAAGCATTGAATAATTCAAAGGTTAGTTAGTTATAGATAGACTTTGAATAGTTAAAAGTTTGTTAGTTAGTTAGAGATAAGGATTGAATAAATCAAAGTGGTTAAGGGTTTTCCCTTTCTTCTCCACTTTTCTCTCTCCTCTTTTCCTATATAAAGGAGAGAGCTCATTGTAATTCTTCATCTTTTGTTTGTGCAAACAAACTATAGGCAAAATTCTTGAGTTCTAAAGACTTTGTGCTTCATTGTAAGAGAGTTAAGTGTTTGAATAAAGGAAGAAAGATTGACAGACTTTGTGTTGTCATTTTGAAAATCAATAGATGTATTCTTATGTTGCACTTATTGATCCTTGTTTAAATCAAAATATTTTCTTTGTTTAAATCATTTGAGCATCTTTAATTCAAATTTTCTGAAGACTTTGTGCTTCAGGAAATCGAGATTACTATAGAAATTAGTGGCTGATATACTCCAAGGACTGAAGACTTTGAGCTTCAGTATTGGATAATAGATTAGATTACTGATTCAAGGTGAGGACAAGAGACTTTGATCTCATTGTATCACCTCGTCTTTAGATAAATCAACCGTTGCCTCATTTGATTTTTCTTACGTTAATCATCGAGTCACCGACATTACTGTTGCAAGGTGAACTGTATGTGGTACAGTTCAATTCTACTTGAAGCCACCTGCGGTAAGAAGGGAGCCTCCCCTATTGCTGAGAGGAGAGAGAAATCTCACATACTGCTGCCTAAAACACACATTTTGCAAGTTGTAGTCTTAGTGACTTGCAAAATATTTAGCCAACAATATTTATTATAGTATAGATTAAAATATGTTATAAAAAAAAATAGAGCATTGTGTTAGGGTTGCGTAGTATATTTAGGAGTTATGTTTTGGCTTAGGGTGGGATTTAATTTCGTTATTAGAAATATTTATTAAGTTTTAATATATTATGAATATATTATATTTTTGTATAAATTAGTTTTTATCATAAATGTGATTTAGTTAAGATTTCATTGTCTAAAAGATTATATTTAAAATAGAATAGGGTTTAATATTTTTATCTTATAAGAATTTGATTTATTAATAAAAGGTTTGAATAGAATTCTATTAGATTAGATTTTTGTAACTAAGGTATGATTTAATTAATGTTTAGCATAAGTTAATATTGCTAGATTTAATATTTTTTTTTTATAAATATTTGTTTATTAGACTTATATTAAATTAGATGGTAGTTTTTATGTAATTATAAATTAAATATCAGTTAGATTATTATCTAAAAATTTGGGTTATTTGGTAGAATTCTAAACTTTAATTATGATAATAAATTATAATGTTAGGCATTTAATTTCAATTTTAGGAATACTGTTAATATTATAATGTGAGGTGTAAACATTATTTTATTAGTTAAATTATTCATTTTAGTTATCAATTCCTTCAACATTTGTATTGATTAGAGGGTAGAGGCATACCCCTTATCATCATGTTGACTTTTTTTAGGGTATTTTTGATGTCGTTGACCAGACTCATGCACGGTTGAATTTTGGTCAAACATGGTCAAACCTAGACCATGTCATGCCCAAAACTAGGGCAAAACACACAATTTTTTTTTTAACACATAAGTATGTATAACTAACAACGGTTGAGTTGAAAAGGTGACAGTAAGGTAGAGTTAACTTTCAAGTTACAAGATATATACGCAGACTGAATTAGGGTCATGCCACAAGTAGATGTAGAATTGGGGCATCAACTTATTCCACGGGTTAGATGAATGCTTAACTCAGGTTGATCTAACTCTGATTCCATGTTTAGAATCATGATGGTAGTTAGTTGTTATGAACATATGTTGAATTAGGTTGACCTAATGCTTACTTAACTCTTAACCTAGTTTACAACTTAATCCATTCACATCTAGTTCAAGTTTTCCTCCAACATTAACTACTAGCTCAAAACCTAGTTAAATTAATATTCTACTTCTTTTAACAATATACATGAAACATTTATCAATTGACATGCTTAAAATTGAATAACAATTTCACTATACCAAACAACTATTAATTAAAATCTAAAAGCTGAAATTAAATCTGATTTCCTAACCTACCAATATCAATAATAAAATTATTCCCCTTTGATGAAAACATATGCATTCCTAATCATCAATCCCTTTGCAAAACAACTTTAAATTAACCTTTGATAAGACAATTAGATTATCCTCTAATACAAAATTTAAATTAACTTTTAATTGAAATCGAGTATAACACCTAACCCCTTGAACACAAGAGTAACATAATTTCATTTTTCTGTGATAATAAAATTTAAATTAAAAATAACTATACATTTGAATAAATTGAGTAAATCCATTTCTCTAATAGACTAATCAAAACTTTAGGCCAAAATCTCTATTAAATTAATTCAAAAATCTCACAATTTTAAATTAACCTAAACAACTAATGTTAAGAATCCATTTAAAATGATTAATTATTATATTAATAAGTTGTTCCAATACCACTTAAAATTAAATCATGTTAATAAATCCATCCATCTTTCAAAACACTAAAGTTATCAACCTAATGAATTATACTACATCATTGAATTAGTTTATGTGTATAAAATGCTACCAAATTAAGAATTAAAAATAGTATAGAAAAATGCCTAATTAACTATTTTAAACTATCTACTAACTACCTATAATTCTAATCTATATATCAAATAATCTCCTAACCTAACTAAACTACTAACTTATTAATTTACCATTTTGCATTACAAAGTCCAAAATGCCTTGGGGGTCAAATTGCAATGGGGAGAGTGCAGGTCTAAAGGACTGTTTTGGAGGCCCACCACCTATCTTACCATCCCTATACAAAGGATTTTGCATGGCAAGGATATAACATAGAAAGACGGTGCGGGTTTCAAGTAAGGAGGTGATGATGCAAAGGCCCACCTACCAATCTCCCATCCTCCAAGGTAAATCTTTGCATGGAGAGAGGGTTGACTTTGGCAAGGGCATGTCAGCGCTTAGGAATATGTGGCCAGCAAGGAGGTGGCACATAACTCAAGTAGTGCAACCCCTAAAATATTTAGATTTATTTTTTAGAATTAACACAGTCTAATGCCCAAGCAAAGAGGTGAAGAGGTAAAGGTGGGGCCCATGGAAAAGGGTAAAAGCAAGGTAAGTTTAATTTAGAATTTATGAGTAATAACATGATTATGTTAGGGGAATTAGAATTTGAATTTAATTAGGGAGAGAGCTCATTGGAAAAGGAATATTCTCTTTGGTAAGGAGAATATTTCCTTTCCCATACAAATTCCAGAGAGCATTTTTGCTCTAAATTTGAAATGTGTCATGGGCTTTATTTGTTATAAGCTCTTCTATATTGATTTTCTTGATTCAATTTTTGTAATAGATCATAGTATGCATTAGGATTGATTTATTTGAGAAATATACTAAAAGGAATAATAGTATTAGTTGAATTTTATATTATCATACTAACTAGTTTGATTTGTTATTGTTATCAAGGTTATTTCTTCTTCTCAAGAGTTAAGATTGAAATAGAGATTTTTTTTATGTAGAGAGTTGAATCTATAGAGGTGAAATTAGAGAATTTCAAAGGGAGAAATGGAGTGTTGCAATAACTTGAAGATTTAAATTTACATACATTATGGAGGTTTCAAGATTCACAATTCCTTAAGATGATAAATCTTATAATACATTTACACATCTTCAAGATGATAAATCTATACAATACATGGATGGTATGCAACATTTCTTCCTTTAACGAATCATTAAATAAAGAAGGAGATCTCTTCACATCTATCTTGAAAAGCTTAAAAAATAAACATTACAACAATCAACAAGAATGAATTTCAATACAAATGAGTGACTATGCAACATTAAAGTTGCTTACATACAACTACCCCCAAATAGGAATTTCTTTCAAGATTATTTCACCATCTTCATGACTTCAAAAATCTTCAAATTTGATGAGGAAAACCATGGGAAGCTCACCTCCCAACCAAGGCCTCAAAGAGGCCACCTCCGAGCTTGGAGAACCAAGGCTAAATAAGATATCACATCCAAATTCTCACAAACATCTTATATGCACAAAACAACAATAAAATCTCAACCAAGGTTTCACAAATGAATTTTCCAAACCCATTGAAGTAGGGTGAAGGTGGGATTTTCCAAGGAGGAGAATGCCATTGCAATTTTTAAATTTCTCAACAAGAGTTTTTTCTCCATGCCTCTCTAAGACTACATTGACATTCCTTCCATATACTCATTTGGTCATTTCTATACCAAAAATAATATTTACAACATGGCTTCATGGAGTCCATACTCCATGAAATTATCCCTCTTCTCCAAGAGAAGAGACTCTCACTACAATGGAGAGCCCAACTAACCCCTTCACCCAAGGCCACTTCTTCCCTTCCCCAAGGGTGAGTAATTCCTTAACTCCCATGAACAGAACTCTCAATCTAAAAGAACAAGAATTGATACAAAAAATCTGAAGTGCATTCCCAACCCAACACATGACAACAACATCTACATACAATAACACTATACAAGATTACATACATGAATACCATACAAGATTTCATATTCATAAGACAATAACATCCAAATTTTTTTGCAACAGAACAAGAACTTAATGGCAAAGGAGACCAACCTTCCAAATGTGTTATGGAAAAATGAAACTTGAGAAGAGCCCAAATCCTTATCCTTCCTCTATCCAAACCCTAATTGTCTCTAAAATTAGAGAGTGGGTGAACACCCACTATGTCTCCCAAAACCCTCTAAAAAGACCCCCAAAAGTGTACTCAAAACCTAGCAATAATGAGACATGACATCTAGCCTTTTGTCTCCCCTCTTAATTGTGAGTTTAGTAAGGAGTGTGGGACAAGTTAGATGCATGTGGCCATCTTTATTTTCACCACTTTTAAAAAGTAAGAATTTTAGAGAGTCATAATGGTGACCTAGGTTTCTCCCATAGGTAAAAACTAGTCGTAACCTAAGGTACCCCCTTAGGGTTAACTAATTTTGGTTAAAAATACACTCTAGGGTCACTTTTAACCCCTCCAAGGTACCCCTAAAGTTCAAATCTAAGTTCCAACTTGATGTGATTCCTACAAGACATCTATATGCAAGTGGGATTAATATAATATCCTATAAGGTTTGGTGATACATGCCCAAGTCCTAATTGACATGTCACCATCCACATAGACAATACAAGTGTCAAGTGACACCAAATAAAATACACATCACATTCACAATGACATGTCCAAACAATAACATAAATTTTAAACTATTAACACACATTCAGATTATATTTACAACAAAGATCACATTACGATGAGGTTTCAACCCCTTATTAGATTAAACCTTGGCTTACTCAATTTACATGTGTTTAGCATTGATTCTACAAATAAATCCATAGTTCCCTTTCTTACACACTAAACTTCAAGCATCAGTAGTCCAAGATGATAAAATCACATGTATTATATATTTTCAATTCATAATTAGCATCATTAATCAATAAGCAGAATTAAGTCCCTAATTAAAATTTTCATACAGAAATATTTAAAACATAAAAATTCCTTAATCACCATGACATAACATCTATGAAATAGTCAATTCTAATCATGATCCAATATCCTCATTAATCCACTTGTCTAAACATATATAATCAAAATCAACCACCCGTTCTAGGTCTAAACCATATCAAAATGTAATCCACATAATATAGTCATCATCATAACATAATATCACAAGTCTCTGTCAGGATAATCAAAAGT
This sequence comes from Thuja plicata, assembly GCA_018584345.1. Taxonomy (NCBI): domain Eukaryota; kingdom Viridiplantae; phylum Streptophyta; class Pinopsida; order Cupressales; family Cupressaceae; genus Thuja; species Thuja plicata. Next base: position 2,383,528 of record MU227142.1, on the reverse strand, counting down.
GTATCAATGTATCAAAATATAAAGTATCAAAGTGTGATCGAGTAGTAAAGCTATCATAGGTCAGGGTGAGGCCTCACATGCTCCCCCATTAGGCATGAACTTCCTCCTGGAGTTCATAAAAAATATATGGGTACTAAGATCTCATCTGCACTGCATCCTCCCATGAAGTTGTGACCTCATCATAACAATCCCACTGGAGCCTAACCTGGTCCATCTCTTAGCCTCAGAGTGCAAGGTTCCATCAAGCTATAATACGAATGGGCTCTAGTGCTAGTTGTCCGTCTGAATCCACCTACAAGGCATCCCAATCTATAACGTGAGACTCATCATAAATATAATTGTGTAGCACAGATAGATGAAACACATCATGGATGTGTGATAGGGTAGGTGAAAAGGCTAGATGGTAGGAAACTAGTCCTATCCTCTCCAATATCTCAAAAGGTCCAACAAAGCGAGGCACTAACTTAGATACCTTTCCAAAATGGATTGGACTCTTATGTGAGCGCACTCTCAAGAAGACCCTATCTCCAACAATATACTCATGATCAACCCTCTTCACATCTAAATACTTTTGTCGATCCTGAGCCTCCCTAAGGTGTTATCTAATCAAGACAACCTACTGCTCCATATCCTTGACCAACTGAGGTCCAATAGATACTCTATCCTAAATCCTATCCCAACTCAGTGGTGTCCTACATGGTCTACTGTATAAGGCCTGATATGGTGGCATACCTATAGAAGAATGATGCCCATTATTATAGGCAAACTCAACCAGATGTAGGTATTCCTCCCACTTGACCTTGTGGTCCATCACATACATGCACAGTATGTCCTCCAATACTTGCTTAACCCTCTCGATCTGGCCATCTGTCTGAGGGTGATATGTTGTACTAAAATTGATCCTAGTGCCCAACGTTGCTGGTAACTCTCTCCAAAAGGCTGATGTCAACAAGGAGTCTCTATCAAAGATGATCTTATGGGGAATGCCATGAAGTCTGACAATATCTCACAAAAAGACCTAAGCTATGTCTCATGCTATGAATGTAGTATGCATAGGTGAGAAGTGGGAAACCTTGGTCAATGTGTTGACTATCACCAAGATAGCATCATGGCGGTGAGAAGACATAAGAAAACCAACAATGAAGTCCATAGATATAGTATCCCACTTCCACTTGGAAATTTCATGTGGTTGCAGGAGCCCACCTAGATGAATATGCTCTGCCTTCACTCTCTGGCACTCTAGACATCTAGAAAATATGCTAGCAATCTGCAATCTCATTCCCGGCCAATGATACAACTATCTCAGATCAGCATTCAATTTCTTAACTCTCAGATGAGCTGCATACAGTGCTCTGTGAGCCTCAAGCACAATAAACTCCCGCAAGTCACCCGTAGAAGGTACATAGATGCGTCCCCTATGACATAGAAGTCCATTGGACTCCAAGCTATACTCTACAAATCTCCCCTCGAGGGGTCTCTAAGAATGGATAAACTGACAAACCTCCACATATAATCCATCCTCTAGAAAATGATGCAAAATGTGGTCCCTCAAATCTCTACTAGAAGTCATAGATGAGAGCTCATGTCGCCTCCTACTTAAGGCATCTGCAACTACATTCTATTTCCCCTTGGTTTAGTGAACATCAAAATTATACTCACACAAAAACTCCATCCATATCCTTTGCCTAGCATTAAGATTGGGTTGTGTAAAGATATACTGTAGGCTCTGGTGATCTGAATGAAGCTCAAATCGGTGACCTAGAAGGAAATGTCGCCATCTCACTAAGGCATGAACCACCGCTGTGAGTTCTAGGTCATGAGTAGGATAATTAATCTCGTGAGTCTTTAGCTTCCTAGAATCAAAAGCTATAGGATGACCCTCCTACATAAGGACTGCTCCTAAACCATCCAATGAAGCATCAGTACATACAACAAAATCTACTAAAGGATCTAGCACTGCTAAAATTTGTGCACTAGTGAGGGCTCTCTTGAGCTCCTCAAAAGCTCTCTCACACTTCTCTGTCCATTCATACTTCTTCCCCTTTCTCTGAAGGGAGGTGATGGGATGAGCTACTCTAGAAAAACCTGCAACGAAGTGTCTATAATATCCTACTAAGCCCATAAAACTTCTAACCTCAGTGACACTAGTGGGTGTTGGCCAATCCATAATAGCTCTAATCTTTGATGGGTCTACAGAGATCCCATCACTAGATATAATGTGACCAAGATAATTCACCTTGGGTCTAAAGAAGGCACACTTTGACAAGCTTCTATATAACTGATTCTCTCTCAAATGCTGCAGAACCTGTCTCAGATGCTCCTCATGCTCCTCATTACAAGAATATATCATAATATCATCAAGGAATACTAAAACAAATTTATCCAAAAATATACAAAATACTTTATTCAAGAGGCTCGTGAACATAGCTGGAGCATTCATGAGGCCAAATGGCACTACTGTGAACTCATAGTAACCATACCTCATGCAAAAAGTAGTCTTGTAGATATCACTTTCCACAATCCGTAACTGATGGTACCCCAACTTCAGATCTATCTTCAAGAACACTCAGGCACCCTGTAACTGATCAAATAAATCATCAATCTTGGGAAGTGGGTATCAGTTCTTAATTGTTACTTTATTCAACTGCTGATAATCAATGCACAATCTAAGTGATCCATGCTTCTTCTTCATAAAAATCAAAGGTGCACCCCAACAAGATACACTAGGTCGGACATGCCCTTTCTCCAAGAGCTCTTCTAACTTAATCTTAAGCTCATTGAGCTCATGTGTGGTCATCCTATAAGGTGCTCTAGATACTGGCTCGACTCCTAGTATAAGATCTATGTGAAAATAAACTACCCTAGGTGGAGACATACCAGGTATCTTGGTAGGAAATACATCGGCAAAATCCTAAAGAATAGGATAATCCTTGAGTGAAGGATCCCCTCCTGAATCCTCCTCTCTATCACTAATGGTGATGGCAAATAACTCACATCCCTTTCACATGCACAACCTATGCTGCATAGCAGAAATAATGTGAAGGGATACGGGTATTTGCACCCCAAATATCACCATAAAAGTGCCATGATCATCAACACACTCAACCCTCTTCTGATGACAATCCACCTTGGCACTATGGGCACATAGCCAATCCATGCCAAGGACTACATCATAAGAACCTAGAGGGGTAATGTGGAGAATAGTCATCGTGATAAGGTCTCCAATCTTAATCTGACAATTGCGAACTAAGGAACTAATGGAGACTCTAGCTCCTAAAGCTAACTCAACCTCCCAACCGACATCCTGTATAACTGCCACCAACCCACAATGCTCCACTACATAGGGAGATATAAAGGAGTCTGTGGCTCCTAAATCAATCAAGATAGAAACACTGATACCCTAAATCATACCTGCGGCCTCAATGACTATGGCCTGATGCTCAGCCTGGCGGTTACCAACCATTGCAAATACTCTATGGGATCTACCCATATCTCCAACTGTAGGCTCTAAGGTAGTCCCTCTCTGACCACTAGCTGACTGTCCATTTGGGCACTCTCTTGCTAAATGACCCATACCACCATAAGTGTAACATGGCCCTCGGGTCTGAATCTGCACTCCCTATGTCCTAGGCTGTTGTGACCCTCTGGTCCTACTAGAACCATTGTATCCACCCCTAGAGGACAGCTAGGTCCTAGCTGACTATGTCTGAGGGGTCTATGTCCTATGATCCTATCTAGGGCCCTAAGACTACCACTGCTTGTGCTTAGAGCCCTAATAACCCTATGAATGCCTCTGTCTAGAATCCTGTTGGGATCTCTGATGCTGAGACTGTTGACCCTTAGAGGATCCTGCTAAGTGATTCGGTTTCCCTTTCCAAGGGGGTCTCTGCTGCCCTGATTACTAGGAAGAGGGGTTTTGGTGCTAGGACTGATCCCACGACTCCTGTCTAGTATGGATATCCTTGGCTACAAGTGCCATCTCAACTGCCCCTCTAAACATGGTAGGGAATGCTAGGTGTACTATGCTCTAAAGAGACATATTAAGCCCCTTAATGAAATGGTGAATATAAAATTTCTCCTCCTTAATGTAATCAACATATGGAAGGAGCTCAAGAAACTAACTCTATTACTGGTTCACTATGAGGTCTCTCTGCTGGAGATCATGGAACTCCTCTATCTCTCTTTGTCTAAAATATTCAGAGAGATATCTCTCACGGAAACGGGCCACAAAAGTCTCCCAAGTGAGCGTGTCAATACTCACTCCACCTATGGACACCTCCTACTCCCACCAAGTGGAAGCCTTCTCCCATAAGAGATAGATAGACTACAAGTCATGCCTTTAGATTACTCGCATAAGGGCATAATCCAAAACATCATTGTAAACTCTATAACCAGGCCTCTGTTATTGACCCATTAGTGGATACCAAAAACAAGGGTGGCTGGAGTTGTAATAACTCTTGGATCTCATCTCCAACATCTCTAGGGGGTCTCTCCCTGGCATGTATCTCATGCTCACATGATATTACAACCCGATGAATTGACTCACCCCCCTGATCATCATGGTCCTTAATAGACCTAGGTGGAGGACTCCTACTCCTCTCTTTGCTAACTGCTCTATCATTCTCTGAAATATGTGCTTCCTCTTCAAGAATTTGCTGCTAAACTATGGGTGGTAGTCTCTATTGAATCACCCCAATCAGATTTTAGAGAACATCCATAATACCCTGGTTAGGGTTCTGAGGTGGTGGAGGTGGTGGAGGTGGAGGTGGTGGATCCTCCTGTCCTGCCCCCGCACGGGGAGCCCTACAACCTCTACCTCGTCGGTTAGCTCTGGTGACTGCAGGCATCCTACACAATGAATTAAGTTTTGAATGAGTTGAAACGTAATGGGTTAGGTACCTAGTATCAAAACCTGGCTCTGATACCAAAATTTCATGCCCAAAACTAGGGAAAAACACACACGCAATTTGTTTTTTTAAAAACACATAAGTATGTATAACTCACAACGGTTGAGTTGGAAATGTGACAGTAAGGTAGAGTTAACCTTCGAGTTACAAGATATATACACGGAATGAATTAGGGTCATGCCACAAGTAGATGCAGAATTGGGGCATCACCTTGTTCCACGGGTCAGATGAATGCTTAACTCAGGTTGATCTAACTCTGATTCTATTTTTAGAATCATGATGGTAGTTATTTGTTATGAACATATGTTGAATTATGTTGACCTAATACTTACTTAACTCTTAACCTATTTTACAACTTAATCCGTTCACATCTAGTTCTAGTTTTCCTCCAATATTAACTACTAGCTCAAAACCTAGTTAAATTAATATTCTACTCCTTTTAACAACATACATGAAACATTTATCAATTGACATGCTTAAAATTGAATAACAATTTCACTATACCAAACAACTATTAATTAAAATCTAAAAGCTGAATCAAATCTGATTTCCTAACCTACCAACATCAGTAATAAAATTATTCCCCTTTGATGAAAACACATGCATTCCTAATCATCAATCCCTTCGCAAAACAAATTTAAATTAACTTTTGATAAGACGATTAGATTATCCTCTAATACAAAATTTAAATTAACTTTTAATTGAAATCGAGCATAATCCCTAACCCCTTGAACACAAGAGTAACATAATCCCCTTTTTTTGTGATAATAAAATTTAAATTAACATTAACTATACATTTGAATAAATTGAGTAAATCCATTTCTCTAATAGACTAATCAAAACTTTAGTCCAAAATCTCTATTAAATTAATTCACAAATCTCACAATTTTAAAATAACCTAAACAACTAATGTTAAGGATCCATTTAAAATAATTAATTATTATATTAATAAGTTGTTCCAATACCACTTAAAATTAAATCATGTTAATAAATCCATCTATCTTTCAAAACACTAAAGTTATTAACCTAATGATTTATGCTACATCATAGAATTAGTTTATGTGTATAAAATGCTACCAAATTAAGAATTAAAAATAGTATAGAAAAATGATTAATTAACTAATTTAAACTATCTACTAACTACCTATAATTCTAATCTATCTAACAAATAATCTCCTAACCTAACTAAACTACTAACTTATTAATTTACCATTTTGCATTACAAAGTCCAAAATGCCTTGGGGGTCGAATTGCAATGGGGAGAGTGCAAGTCTAAAGGACTATTTTGGGGGCCCACCACCTATCTTACCATCCCTATACAAAGGATTTTGCATGGTAAGGGCAGAACATAGAAAGGTGGCGTGAGTTTCAAGTAAGGAGGTGATGATGTAAAGGCTCACCTACCAATCTCCCATCCTCCAAGGTAAATCTTCGCATGGAGAGAGGGTTGACTTTGGCAAGGGTCAGGGCTTAGGAAGGTGTGGCCAGCAAGGACGTGGTGCATAACCCAAGTAGTGCAGCCCCTAAAATATTTAGATTTATTTTTCAGACTTAACATAGTCCAATGGCCAAGCAAAGAGGTTAAGAGGTAAAGGTGGGGCCCACGAAAAAGGGTAAAAGCAAGGTAAGTTTAATTTAGAATTTATGAGTAATAACATGATTATGTTAGGGGAATTAGAATTTAAATTTAATTAGAGAGAGAGCTCATTGGAAAAATAATATTCTCTATGGTAAGGAGAATATTTCCTTTCCCATACAAATTTTAGAGAGCATTTTTGCTCTAAATTTGGAATGTGTCATGGGCTTTGTTTGTTATTGTTAATGTTTGTAGCTTCAGTCATATGATCATTTAGAATACACATAATATACTTATATATATATATATATATATATTATTATTATTATTAAACATATATTATGCAAACTTATATTATTCTAATATATGATTGATTAATGAAACATTATAAAATTATAATGACTAGACATGTCCCATGAAGGGACATGTCTCTCCTAGCCTCTTTCCAATATAAATGAAAGAGAGATTGTTGCATTTGAAACGTACATAATATATACAAGTAGTGCTATTACATTTTCAGCTATCCTAAAAAAAAAAAAACTTAACATGGTATCAGAGCAAGATGATAACCTGGTTGGTTGCACAACAATGGTCATTATAGAGGCAAATTTATAGAGAGATAAGTTATTATTGTTGTAACTATGTGATTTGGGCAAGAGAGATTATGGAATACTCATGAATCAGTGTGCATTCCTCCTTTACTTCTTATAATGCTAAAACAGTGGTGTTTGTATTTGAGCAGACATATTCAAGGAAATAGTGGATGCTTCTCCATCATATATATAATTCTAAGCTCTAGTAGATAGCATCAATTCTGGTAATATACATCTGCGATGAGTCTGATGATACATATCAAGGGAAGGTGATGAAGACAATGATTATGAAGTTGGAAGAATCATAGTGGAGTTGAGATAGATGACTAATACTTCATTATCACTGTGATATGGGCTTCCGTCATTAGTAGATTGTCAGAAATGGTTAAAGGCTTTGTTTGGATCTTTGAACAATTGGATATAGAAATGAACACAGACATATATGAGAGGGTACAAGGTTGTCACATATTTTTTATTATCATTTTGTGTAGTTTCATATGCATTGACAGGTCTATCACCACATAATATATGAAGCAAACATCATTTGTGATGAATCTTGGGTATCTCGCAAGGACAGAAGATTACTTCTGCAAACTGCAAAGGGAGTGAGATTAACCAGAAATGTGGTGATAGTGGCACATGATGATATCTAAAATTACACTAGCATTATCGATGCTACCAATGAAAGCTCAGACAAGTCCAAACTGTAGACCTTCGCGTTGTTGGGGATTGGCACGATGCCACTTTAGTGCGATGAGCATGTAGTTCATTAATGATATCCACACTAACAGGAATTCCCAGAGAACAATGTATGATTTATAATTTATACAAAGCAATTACCAAAGAAATTAATTTAATACAAGAACTATCAATCAATATGTTACATCAATTATATTTATCAATGGCTGGTATTGATTATATTTATCAATCTGTATGCGGCACCAACTACAGAAGAGTTAGGATGAGCACCATTATCATCACTTCAAGCATGAATGGATATCATCAAAGTTTTGATAATGATAGTTTTGAAGCTTACTGGGAGTGCTTACCCAAACACCTAATATTTGTGATAACAATAACATTTGGTGGATCAATCAGATAACCTTATCATGATTTATATATCAAAGAAGAAAATTTAAGTGCAGCATCCTCAAGATGTTGTAAGGGTGATTATTTTATATGGTCATGTGTTGTGAAAACACTTATAGTGTATATGTGAAATGGATCTGTATACTTAGTGATTTAGAATTTAATACGAACACATGATCAATATCTTCTATGCTGCGGTTGCCTGAAGGAATTTTTAAAATGACTATAATCATGTTTTCATTCTTCATCAAATCATTCAACCAACTCTTAAAATAAAACAAAAAAAAGAAAGAGAGAATGAAAAAAAACAAGAACATCATTTAGTTGTTGCATGAACTCCATGTTGGTAAGGATTCAGAGTTTTGGTGCAGCTGTATGAGGTGAAGTATCAACTAAACTGAGATCAACATAATAAATTCATTAGCAGCAGCTCTTGGTTGGATAATTTGCATAAAGATTTTCCTATTGTGTGTGGAGTCTCTTGGTTTCCTGGTTGGGGAATAGTTGAAAAAAATTCTAATACATTTCAACTCATATCTGAGTCAGTATATGTCTACTTGAAATTATGGAGATGATTGAAGATCTTAGTTGATGTTCTAGGTACTATGACTGCCTAGGAAGAATCTGCGATCCTTGGTGCTAATGTGGTTGGCATCAGTGCAGTTCAGAAGAGACACAACTTAGTTCATTATTTTAGTCTCCTCATCATTATGCCAGAGTATTGGACAAGGATGTCATATTAAGAGGGAGTCTGACATATCCATTGGAGGCAACCTTGAATGAAGATGTTAGGAGGTTAATGCATGTACTTGAAGCTTCAGAAGAGAGCCACATTAATCATGAATGTTTGGTGTTGCAAATCCTCAAGATAAATCAACAATTTATTATATTCACTCATGTTACTATGAAATTAGACAAGTACATTTGTGTATAGAAAATTACTCTTGCAAACAATGTTGTGATCATTGAACAAATAAATCATGTGCTAGATGATGAGAGTCTCTTGGAGCAAGATATATTTCATGATTAGAGTATGTGAATATGGTATGCTTTCATGACAGAGGGAGCATCTAGAGAATCTACATTAGCTAACATTTGAGGAACTTGATTCAGAGGGAGTAGACCATGGAGAGATGGTTTCTCTAGTATTCAGATGAGGTACATTATCACTGAATTTTGGATGACCGATATTCTCACCAAGCCTCCTGCCAAAGTAAAGTTTGTGCATTTTTGGGGCAAGCTTGGAGTTGTGGAGAAAAAATCCCTTGTTGATAGGGAGTATCAACATCAATGATTTCTTGATATGTACTTTATTGAATTCTTCTCTTTGAGAGAGAAGTCTAAGGTGAAAGCCCTTGGATTCACCCTTTGAGATGAGTCAAGGTGGATTTCATGTGTGTGACTCTGGGACTTACGACCCTCCTATGAACATTGGAGAAAGGTGATGACTTTTTGATAATGAACACTTTTATTTAATTGATGTTGTGAGGTGACGCCTTTGCAACATCTCCATCATGATGGATATCATGTGACTTGATATCCATGAAAATTTCATGATGGTTAGGATCTCCTAGACATCATGGTAGATATCATAAGGCTGATATCATTAAATAAACCATAGATGATTTGGAGATCTTCATGGTGGATATTATGTAACGTAATATTTGTAGACTTGCCATGATTTATCATGTCTATATGATAAGTATCACATGTATGATACTAGTGCACATATCATACAAGACATATTTGAGTAATTGGTGAATATCATGGACTTGATATTTAGAGACCATTACTCTGAGTAATTGGTGAGTATCATGGACTTGATACTTGGAGATGATTACTCATGATAATCATTGTGAAAAATTGGTGAATACCTTGTGAGTTGGTATTTGGAGACCGTTGTTCTGAGTATTTGGTGAGTATCATGGACTTGATACTTGGAGACCATTACTCGTTATATCAGTAAAATGATATAAGTCTAAAATGATTATCCATACTGACATATCATACAAGAGTACTTGGTCAATATCATGGACTTGATATTTGGAGAGAAATACTCTAAGTACTTGGTGAGTATCATGGATTTGATACTTGGAGACCATTACTCATGATAATCATTTTTGAGCACTTGGTGAATATCTTGTGAGTTGATATTTGGAGACCATTACTCTGAGTACATGGTGAGTATCATGGACTTGATACCTGAAGACCATTGATCGTGATATCAGTAAAATGATTATCTATACTCACATATTACATTCAGGTAATATATTTATCCTCCCTAGCTAAGAGGGAGTGTTAATGTTATAGCTTCGGTCAGATCAATAATGAACATACTAAGTTGATATAATAATATTATATTGTTAATATAATAAATATTATATTATATTGTTAATTTAATTAAGTTTATTTGTTTTATATATATATATATATTTGAGATATTATATATATACATATTAATGAATATTATTATTAACAATATTAATAAATCGGCTGAGACTTAGTATTGAGTATTCGACGTTTTATGTAATAGTCATGTGAATCGTTGTAACTAATATAAGACAATGGTATGAGTAACACATAATAATAAATATGTTACTATAGTGGTAAGTATCGTAACCCATATATTATTATGTGTTTTGTACTGTAGATTATATATATGTCCCACAATAACTATTATATGAAACATTTTGAGTGAGACATGTCTCATTTAGAGACACAACTCTACTACGTAGAGGTATGTCTATACATGAGCCATGATCTCTTATTTAGATGAAGTTTATATCTGCACTTGAAGACATATCATGAGTTATGTGATATGTGATTTTTAAGTATCTATATGAATCTTATTAGGATCTTTCTGAACTTAGTAAACTTAGTATCCATATGGCAGATATCATGAGACATAATGCCATTGCACATACCATAGATATTTATGAGCTATGGTTAATATCACGTGATTTGATATTCCTCCATATACCATATCTTCTGATATCATAGTGAGGTGATATCTCCTCTCTTTTAGAATTAATGGATTTATTACCTTGATGGATTTTATCATCTCTAGCTAAGAGGGAGTGTTGATTTTTTGTGGAATTATGGCGAGAGTCAAGAGAGACCACTACACATTATGGTTGATCATCATCCCTAGCTAAGAGGGAGTGTTAATATTTGTAGCTTCAGTCGTATGATCATTTAAAATACATATAATATACTTAGATATTGATTAATAATAATATATTGTAATTGTGTATATATATATACATATATATATATATATATATATATATAACATATATTATGTAAACTTATATTATTCTAATATATGATTGATTAATGAAACATTATAAAATTATAATGAATAGACATGTACCATGAAGGGACATGTCTCTCCTAGCCTCTTTCCCAATATAAATGAAAGAGAGATTGTTGCATTTGAAACACACAGGATATATACAAGCAGTGCTATTACATTTGCAGCTATCCTAAAAAAAAAAAAACTTAACAGTTATAAGCTCTTCTATATTGATTTTCTTGATTCAATTTTTGTAATAGATCATAGTATGCATTAGGATTGATTTATTTGAGAAATATACTACAAGGACTAATAGTATTAGTTGAATTTTATATTATCATACTAACTAGTTTGATTTTTTATTGTTATCAAGGTTATTTCTTCTTCTCAAGAGTTGAGATTGAAATTGAGATTGAGATTTTTTTTATGTGGAGAGTTGAATCTATGGAGGTGGAATTAGAGACTTTCAAAGGGAGAAATGGAGTGTTCCAATAACTTGAAGACTTACATTTACATACATTATGGAGGTTTCAAGACTCACAATTCATCAAGATTTTTTGGAAATGAAACTATTAAGTTGTCTTTCTCTTTCAATATTCTCTCTCCATCTAAACATGTATGGTTAACTTTTTTTTTAAGCAATAGAATGCAATATGCATGAAATAAATATTCCATCATTTACATTATGGTAATCTTACAATCTGCATTTACACATCTTCAAGATGATAAATCTATACAATACATGGATGGTATGCAACATTTATTCCTTTAATGAATCATTACATAAAGAAGGAGATCTCTTCACATTTAGCTTCAAAAATGAATATTACAACAATCAACAAGAATGAATTTCAATACAAATAAGTGACTATGCAATATTGAAGTTGCTTACACACAACTAATCCCAAATAGAGATTTATTTCAAGCTTCTTTCACCATCTTCATGAATTCAAAAATCTGAAAATTTCATGAGTGAAACCATGGGAAGCTCACCTCCCAACCAAGGCCTCAAGGAGGCCACCCCCAAGCTTGGAGAACCAAGGCTAAACAAGATATCACATCCAAATTCTCACAAACATCTTATATGCACAAAACAATAATAAACTCCCAACCATGATTTCACAAATGAATTTTCCAAACCCATTGAAGTAGGGTGAAGGTGGGCTTTTCCAAGTAGGAGAATGCCATTGCAATTTTCAAATTTATCAACACAATTTTTTTCTCCATGCCTCTCCAAGGATACATTGACATTCCTTTCATATACACATTTGGTCATTTCTATACCAAAAATAATATTTACAACATGGCTTCATGGAGCCCATACTCCATTAAATTATCCCTCTTCTCCAAGAGAAGAGACTCCCAATACAATGGAGAGCCCAAATAACCCCTTCACCCAAGGCCACTTCTTCCCTTCTCCAAGGGTAGTAATGCCCTAACTCCCATGTACAACACTCTCAATCCAAAATAACAAGAATTGATACAAAAAATCAAAAATATATTCCCAACCCAACCAAAATACATTCCCAACCCAACACATGACAACATCTACATGCAAAAACACTATACAAGATTACATACATGAATACCATACAAGATTTCATATTCATAAGACAATAACATCCAAATCTTCTTGCAACAAAACAAGCACTTAATGGAAAAGGAGACCAACCTTTCAAATGTGTTATGACAAAATGAAACTTGAGAAGAGCCTAAATTCTTATCCTTCCTCTATCCAAACCCTAATTGTCTCTAAAAATAGAGAGTGGGTGAACACCCACTAAGTCTCCCAAAATCTTCTAAAAAGACCCCCAAAAGTGTACTCAAGACCTAGCAATAATGAGACATGACATCTTGCCTTTTGTCTCCCCTCTTAATTGTGAGTTTAGTAAGGAGTGTAAGACAAGTTAGATGCATGTGGCCATCTCTATTTTTGCCACTTTTGAAAAGTAGGTATTTTAGAGAGTCATAATGGTGACCTAGGTTTCTCCTATAGATAAAAACTAGCCCTAACCCAAGGTACCCCCTTAGGGTTAACTAATTTTGGTCAAAAATACACTCTAGGGTCACTTTTAACCCCTCCAAGGTACCCCTAAAGTTCAAATCCGAGTTCTAACTTGATGTGATCCCTACAAGACATCTATATGCAAGTGGGATTAATATAATATCCTATAAGATTTGGTGATACATTCCCAAGCCCTAATTGACATATCACCATCCACTTGGATAGTACAAGTGTCAAGTGACACCAAACAAAATACAAATCACATTCACAATGACATGTCCAAACAACAACATAAATTTTAAACTATTAACACACATTTAGATTTTGTTTACAATAAAGATCACATTACAGTGAGGTTTCAACCCCTTATTGGATTAAACCTTGGCTTGTATGCACCCTAAAATGGTCGCTAGACTTTGGGCCCCATTTCTCAATTTATCAAATCCCTGAATCAATATTTTCAAATATCAACAATATTAATTATATCAATTTTCTTGATCAAATCATAATCAGTTCAATATTTCCTAAGGTTTGAGCCTT
>MU227142.1:2342294-2359394 GCA_018584345.1 Thuja plicata | reverse complement strand
ATTGTATTTTATTCTTGATTCTTGAGGATATTGGCATTCTTGCCCTTGTCTTCATTGAATCTCCCATTGCATGGTTTACTAGCAAGGTTATAGGCTTAATAGCTCTAGCTGAGAGCATTCTAAAAACATTTGCACTCCATGCCTAGGGAGCTATGGATCGATTTTTGAGACCTCATTCTTGAGTGTTCTTGAATGTAAGGATTCATAGAAGTGTGATACAATTATAGCACACATGGCTTACTCAATTTACATGTGTTTAGCCCTGATTCTCTGAATAATTCCATGGTTCCCTTTCCTGAACACTAAACTTCAAGCATCAGTAGTCCAAGATGATAAAATCACATGTAATATACATTTTCAATTCGTAATTAGCAACATTAATCAATAAGAATAATTAAGTCCCTAATTGAAATTTTCATACAGAAATGTTTAAAACATAAAAATTCTTTAATCACCATGACATAACATCCATGAAATAGTCAAGTCTAATCATGATCCGATCTCCTCATTAATCCACTTGTCTAAACATATATAATCAAAATCAACCACCCATTTTAGGTCTAATCCATATCAAAATGTAATCCACACAATATAATCATCATCATAACATAATATCACGAGTCTCTGTCAGGATAATCAAAAGTGTACAATGTATCAAAACATAAAGTATCAAAGTGTGATCAAGTAGTAAAGATATGATGGGTCAGGGTGAGGCCTCACAGACCAATTGTCCCAATTTTTATTCAAGGCATTCCTTGTACCTTGTGGACCCTAGGATTTCAGTTTCGCACCTTTCAGAGATGGTTGACTTTTTGGGTCAACTTTGGTTGAATTTTGGGTCAACTATCTCAATTTGCATGTGTGAACCTTCCTTAGGGCTTAGTGGGCCTTAGAGACTTTCTTTCATGTAATTCAGAGTATAGTTGACTTTTGGTCAACTAAGGTCAACTTTTGGTCAACTGTCTCAATTTACGTACTGATCAAAGCATGTAGCTTAGGGATCCATTTAGGATAGTTATGAGAGATATCCTACCTCATGTGACCTTTCCATTTGTTATTTTTCTTTTGCACCATTTTGCATGCAAGTGTTACTTTTGAGGTAGTGCAACCATCCTTTAGTGTGTTATTAAATTTTCTGATTATGTGTTTTTGCCCAACTTTTGGGTATGACATATAATGAACGCTAAATCTTTCTTTGGTCAATATTTCAAATGCAATTATGGTCATAAATCAAGTGAATGCAAGATGAAAAATACTCCTAACAAAGGTAATGTTAGATGTTTTACTTACAACAATTTTGGAAATATTGCTAAACAAAGCCGATCAAGAAGGAATTGGATAAACTATAGGTATGGTCAATCAAATATGGTTTTCTACAAATGCAACAACCTTGGTCACATTGCTAAATTTTGTAGAAGTAGAAATGTGAACATGAATAGGAGAGGTCCGATGAACAAAAATAACATGCAAAATAATGGAAAAGGAAAATAGAAAGTTGATGTGGATGAGGTTAGGAAACATATGAGAAAGACACAGGTCACAAAAGGAGATAGAAATTCAAGCTATTAGACCACACCTAAATATAGTGTGAAAATATCTTCACAAAATTGAATTAAGGCCTTTGTCCTAGAGGAGCTTTCATGGAAAATCCATAAAACCACCTAATGTGAATTGATACCTGGATGTGAAAGTTTTATTTTGATGTATCAAGATGTTGCAGACATGTTTAAGAAAATTCAAAAGGTTCACAAGTCAATTTGGTGATCCATAAAAGAATTTTTGCATCTGTATTAGAAAATTGAATCTTCAAACAAGTTAGGGTATGAAGCATTAATTACATTGAAAATTAGATGTGTGAAGGTTAAAAAGGAATTTTAATCTTTCATTTGTTACTTTTCACTTTGAGGAAAAACATTTGAAGAGATCTGGAAGGATATTTCAGTGTGATGAAAGGAGTTGGAGGTGATTTGGTGGTCAAACCCTAGTTCATCCAAAAATAGGTATTTTACTACACTATTTTGAAATATTTCACTTTCAAGCATGGATAAACCTCATATAATTGATATAACAGAGTGACCTAAACCAAAATTCAAGAAACACCCTTACAAATCCATGGAGGATGATCTGAAAGGGGCATTCTCGACTATTGTTCATATTGTGTTGTACATAGAAGAGATTAGGGCTTATATTCATTATGATATGGAAGATTGGGTTACTCACATATATACCATTTTTATTCAATATAATTATCTATTAAATCTAAGATAAAGGATGTTCATACAAAGTGTTGGAGTAGAAAAAACTAGCGTAGATCATTAAATTTCCAACTTTTGTTGAAAATGAGTGGGTTAGGTATGTGTTGAGTAGGATTCATGTGGTTGGATAAAACCTATAAGATCACCAAAGAGGTTATTAAGGTTGTAACTAGATTTAATTCTTTTGGTGAGATCCTTGTACATAAATCTATTAAGAACTAGAGTTTTACTAATGCTACCAGATCATAGTGGGACAAGAGAGAAATGAAAATTAATGATATCATTCTATTGGATGTGAGATTTGCATCTATGGTTATTGGCTACAAGATCTATCACTCAATCAGAGATAACTCAGTGTTAGGCACAACTATATATATTTAGCATATAAGATGATAAAGGAGAATGAAGAGTATGACTGGTGTATAGTTCTTAGAGGAAATTTGATGGGGAACTTATTTAAGATCAAGAAGGATAGGAAGCAAATCTTTAAGTACAATATCTTAATCATGTCTGCTGGAACCCAGATCTGGAAATTGATTTGTGTTCATAATCTAGTAGGGAAGAATTTCTTTATACTATCCATTTATCTTCTATAGCCTTTTGATATATGTATTACACTTTTAATTATGTTTTTTTTATGTCAGTTATCAATGCTATATTGTTTAAATCTATGTCTCTAATAGTTATTCTTGTCTACTATTGATTTCTTCTTATTTCCTTTTGGGGTAGACTTATATCTAACCAAGTCGAAGTCAAGATACAATTTTCATGGCCAGATGGTCATAAAATTAACCTTTGAATACCTATCATGTGATGGTGCAGTGCATAAATGGTGATATTCCATTCATTTCATAGTAGAGAAGCTTAAGTAAACTTGACCCCACTGAAATAGAAATAGTCAAACAAGAGTTGTCGTCGTTTGAAAGTTTACACTTGACGTACACATAGATTCTTTTAATTAACATGGCACCACAAAATGATCACTATGTGTCTTATGGATCCGCGCTTGACTAAAGTCAAACTAAGTGAAATCTGCATAGATCAAGATTTGATCCAACAGTCGAGCGCGATGGCACTATCACAAATCGCATGATATTTAAGCATCACGCGATAGTGAAATGAATGACAGGTGTCTCGGGCCCACCAAAAATTATAGTGTTGATATTTGATTGGCAGAGCATAATGACTAGACTACACAGAGGTGAATAGAGTAAAGTAAAAGATAGAATACTTAAAGACATATCTTTAGTCCATGCATTAAATCAACGACTAGCACTTAATCGAGCGCGTAAAAGTAATCAAAAAATAACTAAGGCATAGCACGACATCATGATGGATAAATGAATGAGATTTAACCATTATGTGGTAGCAAAGGATGTAAAATGTGCCAACAACAGGAAAAAGAAAAAAACAATTGACGAATAAGTTATATTGATGAATATGTTATATTAACTTATTATGTGGCATTATTACCTTTTATTATGCTTAGGGTTTATTTTATCATTTGATTATTGGAATTCTACATGCAATAAATAAAGGTGGAAAACATGGTGTGATTGGATGGTCTAGATTATCAACATCATGATGAATGATCGCATGTAGACGTGATGATCAATGCCATGGTTGCGGTCGATAAGAGGTGACAAATTTGATTCCAGAGACCAACACAAGAATATCTATGTGATAGACATGCTTGAGAGATTATAGGAAAGACTAAGGATGGATATACAATCAAAGTACCATCATAATGCAGATCCACTATTCTAAGTTGTTGACTTAGACATATTATGAAGAAACTATCAAATTATTGTCAGCAGTTATCAAACAAGGATAATCAAACATTATATTATTGTAATCGTTAGTATTCAGTTATTTATTTTAGAGTTAGGTATTTTCTAGGAATCGTCATGTTGATCTAAAGCTTGTTTACATCCTTTGGGTTTCATACTTATAAGGATACCAAGATCAGAACATAAAATAACAATAAGACCTACTATTACTATATTCAGATGGGATAGATGGATCAATAATTGCAAACTTGAACTCAATTGTATCATTTTTCAAAATCAATAAAGATAAGTCCTTTTTCTTCATATGTGCAATTGTTTCATTATCATTTTACAATTAGTCCCTTGGATAAATAAATAGAACTTCTTCAAAGTGATATGTTGATGTGCATGCTTCCTGATTTGATTCATATTATTTGATATCAATTGTTTTTCTCATTTTGCATGGTTAAATTCTATTGATTGATGCCTCAATCAATTAGTCTGTCATTTGAGAAGTCATACCCTTTTGAAATATCTCTAAATTTTTTCTAGACTGCATGTACATTTCATAACTTCTTTGAAGTTATAATTTTTCTTGTAAAACTATCTCTAAGGTTGAACATAAGATTGGAATGATAGTGACTCTTTTTATCATGGTTGATTGAGGCACTGGTCTTTCTTTCTTATTGGATTGTGGTCATTAGTTCATTATTTATAGTTTTGAGATATAATATCCATCTTCTTTATTCAACTCATATCTTGTATCCATCAACATTCTTTAAATA
Organism: Thuja plicata; assembly: GCA_018584345.1. Lineage (NCBI taxonomy): Eukaryota > Viridiplantae > Streptophyta > Pinopsida > Cupressales > Cupressaceae > Thuja > Thuja plicata. The sequence goes on along the minus strand of MU227142.1, from coordinate 2,354,585 downwards.
TTTGCAGTATTACATTTAACACTTGATATTTCATTGCTCCTAGTTTAAGGATCTCAGTAGTACTTTTCCATACTTTGGGATAAAGAAGTTTGAATCACATATTATCTACTCTAAAAATCCCTTAAGATTTGGAAGATAAGTTTAGGGTATAGGCCCACCAACCTTGGTTCTGCAGAGCCAAAATTGTAGAAGGTTGACACTTGAATTAGGTTAAAACCTTTTCAGTTGGAAAATCACTTGGGTTTCTCATCATTGGATAGGAAAAATCAATAGGAAATCCAATCTGTTTATTTGTGAACCAACAGATTGGTGACTTTGCTGGGGAATTGTCATTAAGAACAATTTTTAGAATTTTTGGTAATAGAGGTTAGGCTCTATTGGGAGAAAAGAATCCAAAAGAAAATAAAGTATTTCCTTCTAAGAAGAAGGTGGCGACTGTACAAATTTAAAGTGGTGATAAATTTGGTCATATAATTTTTTTATTGACTATCGCATGTGGGGTAGAAGATCCTTGCATCTAGATCAACTTGAATTAGACTTAAGCCTAAGGAAAGATAGGACTTCAAGTGTAAATATGTTGTATGTACCATGTATGATATACCCTAATAAAGATGATCAAGTGTATTCTTGTGAACAATTCCCTATTTCAAGCCATCATAGCCATGAGAACAGTCATGAAAATTGTAATCCATTTTTCCAAGGTAATAGAGGAGGACATGAGTCTCAACATGATCCAAATCAGGAAATGACTCAAAGAGATAAAATAATTAACAAATGGGATGTTGTATTTTGTGAGATGGCTGATACAGGACTAGAAGATGAAGAAATGGTCATGTCTCTTAAAAGAAAGCCAGAGGAGATACTTAGGAAAATAAGGATAAAGAGAAGTACAATCAGATCACCAAGAGATAAATAATCTCCTAAGGATGATATAAATGGAGTTTACAATCCTCCTCATAGGAAGAACAATGGGAATATCTTTAACAATGATCATACCAACCCCTTGTTCAAACCAAACAATAGAGGAAGACTTGAGAGAAACAACAATGATTGGGAAATAAGAGATTATTGGGGATAATGGAACAATGGAGAATAGCACAACCACAATAATAGAGTGAATCCTAACATATCTGACCAACATGAATAGTATAGACATCAAGATAATGGAAGGATGTATAGTGGATATCAGAATAATAGGGATCATAATTATGGCCCAAGAGATTATAATACCAACTCAAATTTTGGACCAAGAAATAATCAGAGATTCCAAAATGCTAATTAGCAAAATCAAAGACATGGAGCAATCAATCAAAATGGAAAAAAATATAGAGCCCCAATGGTTTATGACAAATATAGACAATTAGATTTTTATGGCATAAGGGGATATCCTAATGACATAAAAAGGAATTAAGGAGTGAAATTCCAAAGTTTTCAAGGAATGGGTCAGAATCAGTTGAAGTGCATTGTGTAAATTTGAAGAATGTTATCCAAGAATTTGGTGAATTCAATGAGGATATATACATTAAATTTTTTGTTCAATCCCTCATAGAAGATGTAGCAGAATGGTTCAGAAGTTTTCTAGACAAATCCATATCTATTTGGGATGAAGTTGTCAATCAATTCATAGAACAATTTGGTGATCACAATGATACTTCTTTTTCTTTACATGAGTTGACAAGTATGAAGAAAAATTAGAATGAATCTGTGGCTGAATTCAATAACAGATTCAACAAGGTTCTAAATAGGATTCCAAGGGATGTTCATCCAGTTGATGCCTTTCTAATTAATTTCTATATGGGTGCCTTTGATAGCAAGAAAAATTATGAAATTAGATATCATAAGCCTTCTACTTTGGTACATGCTCTCAAGATTGCTATAAATATTGAAAATGATAGGAAGGCATCTAGTATAATTACTAAGAGGGAGGAAACTTGGTTGTTCAATCCAAAAGAGCCTAAGCAACACAAAGAGGAAGATAGATTAGATAAGCTTATGAATATGGTGAAAGGCCTCCAAGTGAATAATGGAAGAGACAATTTAAGTACAACCAAAATAAACCATAAAAAAATGATAGATATAAATTTTAGGATATGCCTTATAGCATAGAAAGGAAGGATGGGAAGCCAGTGAACAAAGAATTACATACTCCTGATCCATTGAGGAAGAAAAAATATTTTGTGGAAAGCTATCCTTGGTGTGAAGCTTACATACTACTGCATTATTATGAACATTGTGTTGTTTCCCAAAGATGGGGAGAGGATGAAGATAAGAATGATGACCAATGACCCATAGTGAATAACTTATTAATATATCCTATGTGGAGATATGATGATTATATTTATTTAGATGAATACTACTATAGGGATGACCTAAATAGAGTGTACCAATATGGGGATTATCAAGATGGTCCTCCAAGATTAAGAGAATTAAAAGAAGAGGAGAAGAAAGCATACACAATAGCTAGAATGGAAGAAGTAAGAAGTAATTACAAGTTAAGGAATAGAATAGTAAATGCAAACTGAGGGAAACCTGACCAAGGAAATGATCCAAAGAGGTTGAAGCACAAAAACATTGTTCAAGATAAACAGGTAGAACCTCAGGACTTTACAACAATAGTAAGAGAAAAGGTGGTTAGTAAATCTCTCCCCAATGAATGTTCTTTCATGTATAATGCATTATCTCAAGTTAAAATATATCTTCCTTTGCTTGAAATAGTTAAATACCTGAATGTAAAATTAAAGCTTTGAAAATATTGTCTAATGTAGGTAATAAGGAAGATCTTAACCAAGAAGTAAAGGATCCTCCAACTAATTATCTAGGAACTACTTTAAACAAAAATGGAAATCAAATTGATCCTTTCTATCTTACTCTATTGATAAATAATAGATTGGTAAAGAATTGTATGATAGATTTTGGTGCAACAGTGAATATTATGCCTAATTATGTAATGAAAGAAATAGGAATGAATGTTGATACCAAATTTGGTAGATGTTATGCTATGGATAATAGATTTGTTCCTGTTGTAGGCATAATGAAGAATGTTGAATTTAAATTTCCTACATGTCCTAAAATGTCTTATAAAATGGATATTATTGTGGTTGAAGTTCTTTCCAATTATGGAATGCTTTTATCTAGACAATGGTCTAGCTTAGTAGGACATAGTATTCAATTAGATCTTTCTTATGCTTCTATTCCAGTGATTGGAAGGGATGTGAAAATTGAAAGGGATACTAGAAGTCCATACATTATTGAGGATGTGGATCCAACATTGGTTACACATTTTTTTCATTCTAATATGGATAAATTTTAGGTAATTATTTCAAAAAATGCAATGCATAATACTGAACCTATTGAATTAAATGTTGAAGTAAATAACAATACAATTTGGAAAAATTATTTTTATGGTGCTTGCTGCAAGGATGGTAATGGAGCTGGTGTCATTTTCTTTTCCCCTGATAAGAAAATATTTAAATATTCATTTTTACTAGATTTTGAATGTACTAACAATGTTACAGAGTATGAAGCTCTACTTCTTGGTTTGAGAAATATAGCTAGTAAGCATGGATTAAAATGTTTAAGTGTCTTTGGTGATTCTGAATTAATTATTTCTCAAGTTAAAACTAAATTTGTTGCTAAGAAACTTCATCTTAAAAGATATATAAATGAAGTATGGGATTCTATAGAATGTTTTAATGCTTTTTATATTGACTGGATAGATAGATCAGAAAATATCCTTGCAGATTTTATGGCTAATTTGGTATTGAAGAATAATGACATCCCTTGTGAAGACATAATTCAAGTTGAAGTTAAAACTAGGCCTGCTATACCTGATAACATCAACAACAAAAAATATTTGAAGATGACAGAGATATAATCAAATTTTTAGCATGTGAACAAGAGTATGAGGATCAATTGATAGACTTGAGTGCTCATGTTGAAATAGATGATGGGAAAGAAGTATTTTTTGGAAAGGAAGTTATTCAACTTGCAACCAATAAGGTTCCAAAAGGCCTTGTAGCAATGGAGAGATTGTTTGACAATAAAGATTCAAAAATGGACAAGAAAAACACTAATGTCACAATGGATGAATTAGAAAGGACAAACTTGGGAAATGAAGAGAATCCAAATGAATTATTTGTGGGTATAAGCTTAACCCCCAAGATCAAAAAAAATATCATCAGATTATTGAGAAAATATAGGCATGTATTTGCTTGGTCCTATGATGACCATAAAGCTTACCAAGAGGACCTTTTTCAACATGAGATACCTTTGAAGCCTAATGCTAAACCATTCAGCCAAAGGAAAAGACCTATAAACCCTACCCTAGCTCCCAAAATGAAAGATGAGATAATAAAGATGAGGGATGCTGGTATAATAAAACCAATTAGAAACTCAACATAGGTTTCAAATTTGGTCCCTGTCAGGAATAAGAATGGTGATATCAAACTTTATGTAAATTTCAGGAATCTAAACATATCATCATTAAAGGACAATTATGCATTACCTAACATGGAAGCATTATTACAAAAGGTCACAGGGAATGAATTATTATCAATAATGGATGGGTTCTGAGGGTATAACTAGGTGAAGGTAAAAGAAGAGGAACAATACAAGACAACATTTAATACACCTTGGGATACTTATGTATATGCTAGAATTCCTTTTGGAATCACTAATGCAGGAGCTACCTTCCAAAGAGAAATGGATGTGGCCTTTGAGTATTTCATTGATGTAATTATGGTGGTATATCAGGATGACCTAACTTCTTACTCCAAAAGTGCAGAGGATCACTTTGGACACTTGGAGTAGATCTTTCAAAGAGCCATTGAATATGAGATATCTCTAAACCCAAAGAAATGCCATTTTACAGTAACTAGAGGAAAATTATTAGGGCATATAGTATCCAAGAATGGGGGTGAGAATAGACCCAGAGAGGATTGTAGAAATTGATAAAATTGAGGTTCCCAAGAGTGTTAAAATGATCCAATCCTTCTTTGGACAAATAAAATTTGTAAGGATATTTGTCCCAAAATTTTCAGAAGTAATTAAACCAATTGCTATGATGTTGAAAAATGACGCAAACATGAAATGGACAAATGAAGCTTTGGAGAAATTTGTAAAGGTTAAAAAGGAAATTAAGGAAGCTCCTATCCTCAAATCCCTAGTTTATAATAAGCCATTTCAATTATTTTCCTTTGCATCATATCACACCATTGTTGTTGTCTTACTACAAAGGAATAAGGAAGGATATGAACAAATAATAGAATTCTTCAGTAAAACCCTTCAAGCCTCTAAGTTAAATTATGATATCAATGAGAAACAAGCTTATGCACTTGTAAAGACAGTAAATTCCTTCAAGACTTATTTGGTAGGAGCAAAAGTGATAGCCTATGTTCCTAATGCAACAATAAAGGATATATTCAGACAATCAGAAGTCACTAGGAGAAGATGTAGATGGGTAAATCAATTTTATGAATTTGATATAGAGATCTAGATCACTAAGATTTTTAGAGGATAAGGATTAGAAATGTTGATGGAAGAATCAAATATGGATGCATTATAGGTAAATCAGATTGATCTAAGTGAAATTCAGACAAGTATTGAAAGATGCCCTTGGTACACTAACATAGTATATTTTTTGAAACACATGAAATGTCCTAAAAACCTTATAGATAGTCAAAAGAAGACAGTAAAATTCCAAGCATATAAATACATCTTAATGCAAGAAGACTTGTACTAGAAAAACATGGATGGGATACTTCTTCTATGTTTAGATACATACCAAGCTAAAAGGGTGCTTAAATATCTCCATGATGGAACATGTGGGGGACACTTTTCAGCAAAAACCACTGCACATAAGATATTGAATGAAGGATATTATTGGCCTTGCATATTTAAATAAGAATATGTTCAGAGATGTGAATCATGTCATAATTTTTCAGGAAAACTCAAATATAATGGTGCATTACCTCTCAATCCTATGTCTACTGAATAACCATTCCAAATGTGGGCAATAGACTTTGTAGGTGAAATCACTGATACATCTAGTGGTGGGCATAAATGGATTTTGGTAGCCATTTATTACTTCACTAATTGGGTGGAAGCCATACCAACTAGACAAGCTACTAGTAAGATCTATATAATTCATTGAATTTCATAAGAAATGTGGAATAAAGATTTATTTTTCATCCCCTTATTACCCTCAAGGAAATGGCCAAGTGGAATCTAGCAACAAAAATATAATGAAGATTATCAAAATGACATTGGATAAAAACAAAAGATATTGGGATTCAAAATTACCACTTGCACTTTGGGCAGACATAATTACAATTAAAAAGTCTACTGGATATGCCCCATATGAACTTGTCTATGGAAAGAAAGCTCACTTACCACTAAATAATTTATTGTCAGTATACTAGTTTGTAAATAATGAGCAATGGGAAGAAGTGGATTTCTTGGAAGAAGGATTTCAATACCTTGCAGAATTGGATGAAATAAGGAATCAAGCTCATGAGAGAAATCAAGAATCGCAGCAGAAAGTGAAAGTCTTGTTTGATAAAAAGGCTATAGAAAGGAAATTTTAGGAAGGAGATCTAGTTTTGAGATGGAATGTGAAAGATCAAGACAAAGGAAAACATGGAAATTTTGATGCTTTATGGGTAGGACCTTTTGTCATTATTGGTAAAGGAGGTGAGAATTCTTATCTCTTACAGGATTTGGAGGGTTACCATCATGAACTTCCTATGCATGGTCAGTATCTTAAACCTTTTTTCCATTAAAGATGACAATATGAAAGTTTTTTTTATATTCCTTATCTTTACAATGTGTATCTTTCTAATGGTCTTATTTTCTAGAGATAGCTTGGATCTTGCTATGTCTAGGTATGCACACACATCCCTAGAAAGAGCCACTGGTGGAACCCAGATCTGCAAATTGATTTGTGTTCATAATCTATTAGGGAAGCATTTATTTATACTTATTAATTTATCTTCTATAGCCTTTTGATTTATATATTACACTTTTACTTATGTTTTTTATGTTGTTTATCAATGCTATATTATTTAAATCTATGTCTCTAACAATTATTCTTGTCTAATATTGATTTCTTCTTATTTCCTTTTGGTGTAGACTTATAGCTAACCAGGTCAAAGTTGAGATATAGTTTTCATGGCCACATGGTCATAAACTTACCCTTTGAATACCTATCACATGATAGCGTAGTGTAGAAATGGTGATCTTCCATTCATTGCATAGTATCAAAGCTCACGTAATCTTGACCCCATAGAAATAGAAACAGTCAAACAAGAGTTGTCGACATTTAAAAGTTTACAGACGGCGTACACGCAGATTGTTTTAATTAACATGGCACCACAAAATGATCTCTGCATCTCTTATGGGGCCCTACTTGACAAAATTCAAAATAAGTGAAATCCACACAGATCAAGATCTAATCCAATGATTGAGCATGATGGCGTTATCGCAAGTCACACATATTTAAACATCACACAATGGAAAAATGAATGGCAGGTGTCTCAGGCCTGCCAAAAGTTACAAATGGAACATAAGGAATAAAAGTGTCAATATTTGATTGGCGGAGCATAATGACTAGACTACACAGAGGTGCATAAAGTAAATTAAAAGATAGATTAATCAAAGACATCTTTTTAGCTTGTGCTTTAAATCAATGACTAGGACTTAATCAAATGGATAAAGGTAATCAGAAAATAATTGAGGCACTTAAGGAAGATCTACGACCATAAGATAGGAGATCTCTGATTTAGCATGACAATGTGATGGAGAAATGAATGATCTTTAACCATTAAGCGGTAGTGAAGCACGTGACACATGTCAATGATGGGAAAAAGACAAAAACCTTTGATGACTATGTTATATTAACTTATTACATGGAATTATTCCTTTTTATTATGCTTAGGGTTTATTTTATTTTTTTACGATTGGACTTCTGCATGCAAAAAATAAAGGTGGAAAACACGGTGTGATCAAATGATCCATATTATCAACATCATGATGAATGATCACATACAAATGTGATGATCAACACCATGGTTGTGGTTGATAAGAGGTGACAAATTTGATTCCAGAGACTAGGCACAAGAATATCTATGTGATTGACATGCTCAAGAGATTATAGGAAAGACTATGGATGGATATACAATCAAAGTACCATCATAATGAAGATTCACTATTCTAAGTTGTCAAATCAGACATATTATGAAGAAACTATCAAATTATTGTCATCAGTTATCAAACAAGGATAATCAAACATTATATTATTGTAATGGTTAGTATTCAGTTATTAATCTTAGAGTTAGGTATTTGTTAGAAATCATCATGTTGATCTAAAGCTTTTTTGTATCCTTTGGGTTTCATACTTATAAGGATACCAAGATCAACACATAAAATAACAATAAGACCTGCTATTACTATAGTCAGATGGGATAGATGGATCAATAATTGCAAACTTGAACTCAATTGTATCATTTTTCAAAATAAATAAAGATAAGTCCTTTTTATTCATATGTGCAATTGTTTCATTATTATTTTATAATTAGTCCCTCATATAAATCAATAGAACTTCTTCAAAGTGATAGTTTGATGTGCATGCTTCCTGATTTGACTCATATTCTTTGTAGATATCAATTGGTTTTCTCATTTTGCATGGTTAAATTCTGTTGATTGAGGCCTCAATCAATTAGTCTATCATTTGAGAAGTCATACCCTTTTGAAATATCTCTGAATTTGTTCTACGCTACATGTACATTTCATAACACCTTTGAAGTGATAATTTATCTTGTAAAACTATCTCTGAGGTTGAACATAAGATTGGAATGATAGTGACTCTATTGCCCATGGTTGATTAAGGCACTGGTCTTTATTTCTTATTGGATTATGGTCGTTAGTTCATTATTTATAGTTTTGAGATACTATATCCATCAACATTCTTTAAATATTTGCAGCATTACATTTAACACTTTATAGTTCATTGCTCCTAGTTTAAGGATCTCAATAGTACTTTTCCATACTATGGGATAAAGAAGTTTGAATCACATATTATCTTCTCTAAAAGCCCTTAAGATTTGGAAGACAAGTTTAGTGTATAGGCCCACCAGCCTTGGTTCTTCATAGCCAAAATTGTAAAAGGTTGACACTTGAATTAGGTTGAAACCTTGTTAGTTGGCAAATAACTTGGGTTTCTCATCATTGGATAGGAAAAATCCATAGGAAATCCAATCTGTTTATTTGAGCACCAACAATGTCTATATTCTTTTACTTTGTGTACGAAGTCCTTGGTATAGGAAGGTTATTATGGTCTAAAGATAGACCTGTTGCATTTTAGATAAGAGATTACCTTTACATTATTGACAGTAAATCTAGGAAGAGTACACTATGGGATTTCTTCAAAAATTTCTAAGAAAAAATATAGTTAACGGAGAGGATTCCTAAGACTATTGTGGAGAAGTATGAGGAAATAATTTGCTTCATGGTAGAAACAAATCAATGTCTAATGGAAGTAGATGAACTTAGAACATATTGGATCATTCCCATGGGGTATGAAGTGGATGAACTACTTCTTGATGTTAATGCTCAACATCTGTTGAGTAAATTGGTTGATCAACCAGAGAAAATATTTGGAACATATAAATAAAAGGACTTAAAGTTACATGTTGAATTGAACAGATCAGGTAGAGAAAGAAAGATCTAAAAAGAAGTTGAAAATCTAGTAGAGAACATGGGAATCCTAGTGTAGGAAGTGTGAGAGGAAAGAAAGAGGTAGAGGGAATCATAAGAGAAACTAGTTGAGGTAGAGGAAGTCACTCTTGGTGCTTCTTTATTAAGGCTAAGGAAGACAATAATTTTTGAACCATCTACAAGTCCACCTAAGATAGTGAGTCCCAAGAAGAAAAAACAAGTAAAACCATCCATGGAAGAGGCAAAAAGAGTAAAATTGAAGATTTAAACAAAGTACATAGTAGAAATAGATGATGATGAGACTATAGAGTCTAATGATGAGGTGAAAGATTTAAATTCTATGGGAACAAAAACAACCAAAGTTTCAAAATAAAAGCCATCTGATGAAGAACAAGTTGACTGTGAAAGAAAAAGGATGAGAAAATAAGAGAGTAGGTGACGAGACCATTTACTGTCTCTATTATATTAATCTTTATACTCTATTTTTAAGTATTACCAGAACAATGATGGACTTGTAATCAGTTGAACTTATGTCAAAGTACATATAGAAACATTAAACCTATGGGTAGAATAGATATGTCATATTATGCCAATATTATATATATGTTGCAGTATTTCATATAATAATCAGAATGTGTGTTCTAATATCTAGATCAATTTGATTAAGCTACTTGTATGAATATATTTGCATGATAACTAACTTGCCAGGAAATAGGAGCCACTTGGGAGTGGTTGACAACATTTAAAGAGAATGATAAAGACTAGTTGCGAGCAGATAACCATCATGGCATTAGAAGACATGGCTACTGCAAATGAGTCACTATTTCAGAAATGCATGAACAAAGTGCTTCTATATTCCTTCCATACTTCCAACATGTTGACTTGGTCACCTAGACTTCATTGCATATGTTGTGGGCTGTTGTGTTTCCTATTTTTTTCTCTCTAGCATAGTTTCAGTTAGATGGTTCCTTTTTTGTTTTAGAATAATGAAGTCAATCCTCTATTTTTAGGGAGGAGACTGTTATTTTGTAAGTTCAGAGATTTTGGAATACAAGGTTTTGATTGTATCTTGCACAACAAGTTCATTTTCAGTTTTACATACCATTCTCATGTAATCAGTTCTTGGAACATAATGAAGTGACTTTTGGTTTATCTTTTATGTTAATAGATTAGCAGAAGCTGACCAAGGGGACCCACTTGGGAGGTGGATTAGAGTAGAGTAGAGTAGATTTAATTTTTGTATTTCTAGCACTCTAGATAGAAGATTATAGTTTCTTCCTGCAGCATTGTACTTTGTGAATGTTCCTATAGCACTTGCAAGGATATTTATAGTGGATGCTCTAGGTTGAAAGAATAGGCTTAAGTAGAGTTTGAAATTTGTAGCATTCATTTTAGTAAGGAGTATGTGTGTTTCATTTCCTACAGCCCTAGTATAGATTCCTTTCATGTATTTTACTTTCCTGTAGCATAGGTAGAGTGACTCTTTAAGGAACTTAGTGCACATATTGTGTCGTACCATTTCAAGTATACATCCCTGGGTTGACAAACTAAATGCACCTTATGGTGGGAAAATTGATCCTGAGATTGAATAAAATATTCCTAAGAGAGGCTTTGGGAATGATTACTAAGCACCTATTGTGAGTCAGTTCATTTTTGGCACCATTGTTGGGGATGGTGTCAAGCTAAGAAAATTTCTGAGTCATTTTTCATTTATAAGCTAGTTTTTAGTGGTTGTAGTTTTAAATTTGCTTCACCAATGTGAAGAATTCATTTGCATTCATCGAAGGGGAAGAAGAAGAGATGAATATGGCAGATTTCTTCCAGGAGAGTCTGCAAATTTGAATGAGAAAGTTGAAGAAGTTGAGTTGCCTTTTGTTGATGCAAGTCTCGAGTTTCCTGCAACATCTTTCGCTGGAGCAGAGCCTTTGATATAAGTGGTCTTCAACCTTTCATTGAAATCTTAGCCAGCTTTCTTGATAATTCTAACCCAAATGGACCTGCCATTAACAATCCTATGGCTAATATTCCTTTCCAACAGTAACTCTGTAATACCCATTGATGTTTTCTTTTTAGTTTAGGATGTTGTACTTTTAGGCATTGATTTCAGTTGTTTGGCCGACTTCTTTTATGCCACATTTCATGTGAGCTGATATTATTTTATTTGATGATGATACTTTCTTATGATGTCATGATTTTAATTTATGCATAGATAGATGTGATGATGTGATCATGTTGATTATTATATGTCGATTTCAAATTATGATATACTTACCCCATACTCGCATGTGTATGGTTGTCTTATATGTGAATGTAATTGTTGATGTGTTATTGTGGTAGAGGACGGAGATGTAGTTACTTGCTTTGACAAGATCCACATGTTCGACTGATCCCTATCATTGTTTGTGATACTATATTATGTATGTACATGTGTGTTCTTTTGGTGACAGGATTGTAGGTACAGGGCATCATCTTCCCTGAATTGGCAGGAGTGAGTGTGCCCATAAATATTCATCTCAATGGTAAAGAGGGGAGGTAACATATAGATCCAAAACCCTAACCTAAGCCTAATCATCCTAATGT
>MU227142.1:2309126-2342244 GCA_018584345.1 Thuja plicata | reverse complement strand
TCTGTGATTTAATGGATTATAGTTGAATTAATGATTTAATTATATCCTAAGTTTATTTTAAATAATTAATTAAATTGAAATATTTGAATATTATGATTTAATTAAATATTTAATTGAAAAACTATATAGTATGTACTTATTTGATTAATTAAATAATTAATTATTTGGTTGCATGCATTATTGTGACATAAATATTTAATCTATTTAATTAAATATTTTATTAATTACATGTGCATAACTATGTTGAAAAAGTATTTCAAATTCAAAAGATCTTAACTTGTAATTAGGAATCTAGTCTGAGTTGTGGCAATAAAACATATTTTATTTAATTAAATTGGATTTACTTTCAATTTTGAAGTTGAGTTAAACTAGGGATTGACTTGAGAGTTGTCATTCACCTTTGCATGTTTTGGGGAATTTGGATCTCTTTAGGGGGGAATTGGTCATTCATTCTCTCACAACAGGTTTTTGAGAATTGGAGAGCTCTTGGTGATTTGGGGATTTTTGAGGAATTGTGGATTGTTGTGGATCTTGGTTGCTTCAAAGTTTCAAGGTTTTCTATTGCTTGTGTGTGTGTGTGTGTGTGTTCGGATCTACATTGTGCCAGATCTGTGGTTGAATTGGGCTTGAAGGTTTCAGATCTACTTTCATCCTCCAAGCTACATTCTTTCGTTTCTTGCATTGGATTAAAGGTACGTTTCATTTGCCTTAAATGGATTCAAATTCGTAGATCTAAGGTTTTCTGTGTTGCTTTAATGCTTGTCCTTAAATTTGGTTTTCAAATGGCTTATGAATGATTTCTATGTTTTTAAGTGTTTCTAGAAACCCTAGATCTCTATTTCCTTCATTCTCTATAATCTTAGTATTATAGGGTTATGCTGTCAAAATTTCGGGAAGAAATTCCCTTTAGATCTCTTAGAAAACAAAAAAATTAAACCCTTTATATAGTTGGTACTATAGGAGGAAATTAAATTCATAATTAATGGAGGTTTCGTTGTTTTTCAGAGTTTTGGAGGAGCTTGGATTTATTATTTATGTAATTATACATTTCCTGTTATAGTACAGACTTGCTGTCAAAATTTCATACTTAAACCTCCTATTAAACTCCTATAAATCAAGAAAATCAATTCTCTCTATAGTCCTAACTATAGTAGAAAATTTAAATTAATAGTTCCTTTGTAAATTCGTGGCTAAAATTTAATCATTTGAAAAAAAGTACCCCCTAGAAAACATACAGACTGGTTAAAAATCCACCAGTAGATAAAAAAAAATCACCCAAAAGTTAAAAGAAAAATCCACCTCTTTCTTATTTTATATATTTTCCATTTTTTGGATCCCTTATAAATAAAAAGAAAAAGGAAAAAAAAAAATTTAAATCAAAATGGCTGCATAAAAAGTTCTTTAATTTAAAAAAAAAAAATTAATAAAAAAAAATTCATTGAAGGGAGGGGTGGTGGGACCCCATCCCCACCAACTCCCCCTCCACTTCTCCTTCCTATGCAGTTATAGCGCATGGGGAGGACAATGGTTCCCCCCGCGCAGTCCTATGTGAAAGGACTACTGTGCATGGGTAGGAAGGGGTACCCGCGTGGGCCCCCCCCTTTTATGTTTTGTTTTAAATGTTTTTATTTTATTTTATTTAAAATTTAAATTAAAGTTAGTTTAATTTAATGTTAGTAATATTTGAACTTAGTTAAATTTTATTTAAATTGTTAATTAAGATTAGTTATTTTATTATTATGTTAATGTTTATTTTGTATGTGATTTATGTTATTAATTAGTATATAATGTGTATTAAGATATAATTATTTATTAATTTGTGTTATGAGTAGTTTATAACTATCTTATAACATGACTATTTAATAATATTTTTAATTGGTAATTTGGTTGTTATTAATTTCTATTAATGTATGAGTATTAATTTTAATTATAGATATATTATTATTAATTTTGTTAAGTAAGTGATTGCTTAAATTAATCAGTGTGGATTATAGCTTGAGGTCATTTGAGACTATAGGATTGGATAAATTAATTTGATTTAATTAAATGGTTATCTTGCGTAGACTGTCTAGTTACTAGAGGTAGTGTTAAATAGTTTTAAAGCAATTAACTTTAATTATGTCAGATTAAGTTATTGATTAGATGGAGACTTTGAATGCGTTATTCGTAAGTATGTACATGGATATGGTTCATTTTTCAGTCTTTTAAGACGTTTTCATTTCTATGCATCTTATCGATCTCTTGTGCTTGTATATGTGTAATCTTTGGGGGCATTAGATGACCTAGGATGTATACAGAGGCTGGGGGGTGTAATTATATTTCTGTTACTTTATGACATGTGTGCTCTATGCTATTACCCTAAACTGACCATGTGACCCTTTCAATTTTGTACCTATGTGTGACCGTTCCTATTGTATGGGATACTGATTTGGGGTACACTAGGGTTGTGACCTATGCTAAATCTATTAGGATCTTGGAGCCTAGGGTAGGTTACCTAGATGTGTAGTAGGAGGTGGCTTGCAATAAGTTCCGTGTCCGTAAGAGACTACTGGGCTGCTTATTGTGGAGTTTCTTGATAAGTGATAATTAAAGACATATTGAGAGATTAAAATGAATTAATAAGATGTGTCCTCACCCATGCTTGAGTGCTAGTATAGGCTAAGATGGTTTGGAGAAGATGTTAGTTTCCCTGTGAGGTATCTGACATAGTTAGTGGGCCTTGTCAGTATGAGAGGACATTAGCTCCGTGTATGGTCACTTGGGTGCCAAAATTTGTTGTGATTATCTGGGTTGAACTTAAGGGTAGACCTACATGATGACACCTTCCTTTACACATGCTAGATTTCCTACGTTGTCAATTGCCTCTGGATTAGTGAGTCTTACCTTTTATGATGATTAGTACATCGGATCAGAGAGCTATCAGGATCCCTTGCTTAGTGGTTATTCCTTCTTGGTTTTGGATATCTGATTGGGATCTCTTGTTATCTCCTCAGTACGGTGGGGTGGACCTTTGTGGTTCTACATGGATGGGTGGTAGTAATTCTTTATCCGTTGAGATTTGACGTCCTGGTACCAGGTGCTTGATGGTTTCTTACAAATGAGCTCTTTATGTTCCTTCATCATTTATTATGTAATTTCATTATTGTAATCTTGTATTAGAGTATCGCATGTGATACCTAATCTAGAAATTGTAATAGTAAGTAGATTAGAGTGATTACCACATACCCTGTGACATGTGAGTTTCTGGTAGTTTCATGGTTTTTCATGGGGATTATAATTATGGTTATGTACGTTGTATTTGTTATGATTAATCAGATGAAATCTTTTGTTATATTGTTTGTTGGGTTTTGCTTTAAGTAATTCAACGTCATGGGACCCTTGAGTCATGTAATCTATGTGAGTGTAAGACATGTGTATAAATGGTAATCGCTTCCACATGATTATATGTTTCTTTATGTTAACTTAAAAAAAATTATTCAGCACACATAGTGACATGTTTAGGGTAATCTCTCTTGGGTTCCCTGGCGGGGCGTTACAAACTCCAACTCTGAATACCTCCAGTAATGGTACAACCTACTTTCGTGTTTCATTTACTGAGCCTTATAAACAATGCCAATCTCAAAAATATACCCTCTGCTACACTTATAAAGTTTTATGGGCTGATAACCGAAGATCCTGACACCTTTTTGTTTGAGTTTGACACTCTTTGTCATAGCTTTGACTATAAAATTGATGCCCACAAACTCAAACTATTTCTAGAAACACTAAAGGAGTTGGCCTTACGATGGTTCATGGGCTTAGGAGCAAATGCAGCAGGCACATGGGATGAGATGCAGACTCTGTTTGTGCATAAATACAAAGAGTATTGCAAGGGGACTAACCCAAGGGGAGATGACATTTTTAGAATGTTGCAGAAGGAGGAAAAATCCTTGGAGGACTATGTTTCATGTTTCTTATACACCATGCAGAAGAATCCCCAACATGTTCTGGCAGAGGATTCATAGAAACTAGTCTTCTTAAGAGGAGTGAATGATAATTATTTGGAAGCATTGGACATCATGGCTGGTGGGGACATATCCCAATCTTCTTGGGATGACCTCAAGAAAATTCATCTCAACTACTCCAGATCAAGTGGGAAGAAAAGTAGAGGATATCAGTCTACAGTCATTAAAGGGAGCATTTCGGGCATTTCTAAGTTGGAGATATCTAATTTGCTAGCGGATTTCAAGCAAGACATCATTAATGATATTTCTATGCATCTCAACATCATGAATGCCAAGAAGAAACATGTAGATGCTAAATTGCAATTAGCTAAGTACTAACCTCATTACCGTAAACAAAAGAAAGACTGCAGATGCAAGCTGGTGGCGAACCTAGAAAATCAACATTTGCCTACCAAGTACATGAAGATAGAAGGAGACGATGAGAAAGTGTTATTTTTTGCTCAACTTCAACCATGGGCTTCATGACAAGGTATGCCTCAGGACCCATTACATTTTTCAAATCCTTACAATAGTCAATGGAAAAATAACCAAAGCTATCAAAATCCTTCTTAGTACTCTCAGCCAGCCTGGAATAACCAATGCCCTAACCAATAAAATAACCAATGGCCTAACCAATAAAATAACTAATGGCCTAACCAATAAAATAACCAATGGCCTAACCAGAAAAATAACCAATGGCCTAACCAGGAAAATAACAAGTGGCCCAACCAGCAAAATCAATGACAACCACCGCAAGGAAATTGGCAGCAATATAACTAATGGAGGGGGCCTCCACAGTGGCCTAACCAAAATCCTTCTTTTCCACAACTGCCACCACCAGTCCCTCCTCCTGCAAGCAGCCACCTCCTGCAAGCAAACCCAATTGCTTGCTCAGACGCAACCAAATCCAAATAGAAAGCAACAACAACAACCAATGTATACCACTGATACACAACAATACCCTACCTACACACTTGAGATATCTGATATGCATCTGAGGTCTTGTACTACTCAGCCTGCACCTAAACATCCTATTATCACAGAAGTTGTAGACACTCTTGTGCCATCAACACCTCTTCCAGAGGCTACATTACAAGATACCACCCAATCAACTCAAATATCTAGCAAAACTAATGTTAAAACCTCAGTTGACCCTCCTTTTCCACAAAGGCTCACCATAGAAAAGCCTATATCCCAAGAAGAAATTTTGTTTGACATTATTGAGTAGCTGAAAAATATGTACATCCAAATCCCTCTATTTCAAGCTATCAAAGATGTTTCTACCTATGAAAAAGCTATTAAGGATGCATGCCTTAAAAATCCTGGAAGGAAAAAGAAGGACCCTCAAATAGTTCATGTAATAGAGAAACTTGTAAATATCATGTTTGGAAAGGTATTTATACCCAAGTATTCAGACCTTGGAATTCTAGTAGTTGACTTGATAATTAATGGATAATCTGTTAAAAATGCTTTAGTTGATCTAGGAGCAACCATAAATGTAATGACCAAAGATACAATGCAAAAACTAAGTATAGAGGGTTTGAGAACAACTCCAACAGTGTTACAACTTGTTGATAGTTCAACAGTCACTCCAGATGGTCTTCTAGAAGATGTGGTAGTCACCTTAGACTCATGGGAATACCTTGCTGATTTTCTCATCTTATCACCAAAAGTAAACTTTGTTGGCTATCCAGTCATACTAGGGAGACCTTGGTTAGCCACCACTGATGCAAAAATTAGTTGCAGATCAGGAAGTAGGAAAATTTCAAATGGTCAGGCAATAAAGAAGTTAGCACTCTATCCTCCTTCCCAGCCTCAGCTAGACTTGAGAGATCCTATTTGTCCAGAACTAGGGGATGAGGAAGAAGAGGTCAACTTTGTTTCCCAATGTATGATGATGCATAAACAATATTTTCTAAAAATTCAAGAGGAATATGATGTAATATAAAGTATTTTTACAAATGAGTGTATAGTAGCAAAAGATGTTTCTGAAAGTTCTATTCTACAACTATGTACCTATGAGGACTGTGTCTTTCCAGCAAGCCTTGAGATAATTTGCCAATTATTACCATGTGAAGTAGCTACAAGCCTAGTATCTAATATGTCAATGGTAGAGCTAACAACTACTATGGAAATTTCCCCAGGTCACAATCTCCATGTAAACAATAAGTTTCCACCCCCACAATTGGCATTGTTAACAAAACTCTTGCATAAGCATGAGAAAGCCTTTTATTGGGATTATGGAGACATGCTAGGTTTGAACCCAAAAATCTACACCCATAGGATCTACATTAGTGATGGCAGCTTACCACTCCGTCAGCCTCAAAGAAGGATAAATCTAGCATTGAGATAAATAGTCAAAAGTGAATTACAAAAAATTACTAGATGCTAGTTTCATTTATCCAATCTTTGATAGCAAGTGGGTATCACCTTTATTTATTGTACCTAAGAAAGGAGGGAAATGGTGAATATGTTTGGATTACAGAGAGTTGAATAACACAACAAAGAAGGATCATTTTCCTTTACCCTTTATTGATCAAGTCCTGGACACTCTAGCTGGTAAGAAATATTTCTCCTTTCTGGATGGATACAACGGTTACAACCAAATCAACATTGCTCCATAAGATTAGGAGAAGACTAAATTCACATGCCCTTGGGGAACATATGCTTATTTTTTATTACCATTTGGCTTATGCAATGCACCAACTACTTTCTAGAGAGCTATAATCAACATCTTTGCTGACATATCACATGATTGTATGGAGATATATATGGATGACTTTACTACATTTGGTGTCACCTTTGAGGAAGCCCTAAAGAATTTGGAAAGGGTACTAATTAGATTTCAAGAACACAACTTGTCTCTCAACAGTGAGAAATGCTTCATGATGTTGCAAGAAGGTGTAGTGCTAGGACATTTTATCTCTGAAGCTAGAATCCAGGTAGACCCTACAAAAATAGAGCTTAAGAAACTATTGACAACTGCACCCATACTTAGGGGTCCTGATTAGACTTTTCCCTTTCACATTCATACAGATGCTTCAGACTACGCAATAGGTGTTGTCCTAGGACAAAAGTCCAGTAACCTAGAGAATGCAATTTACTACATTAGCAAGAGCCTCCATGGACCAGAGTTAAACTATACAGTGACTAAGAAAGAATTACTAGCAGTAGTTTATTCTCTGAACAAATTCCATCATTACATAACTGGCTATCCTATTTTTGTTCATACTGACCATGCAACAATAAAATATCTCATGAACAAACCTTCCATTACAGGAAGGTTAGTAAGATGGCTTCTTCTTTTGCAGGAATTTGACATTACTATACTTGACAAGCCTGGCAAGGCAAATGTAATAGATGATTATCTATCCACAATTCACGATGCTAAAGAAGACACTACTCTGATAGATGATACATTTCCAGATGAGCATTTGTTTCATATTGCTGTCCAAAGTCTGTGGTATGCTGACATAGCTAATTACCTTGTAGCTAAAAAAATTCCAACACATTTTTCTTACAAGGATAGGACACTGCTTGTCGAGAAAAGATTTAATTTCTCTTGGATTGATAACATACTATTTTACACTGGACCTGATCAAGTAATGAGAAGATGTGTGTGAGAAGATGAGACATATGAAAGTCTCCATGCCTATCATAATGAACTATGTGGGGGACAATTTGCAGCAAAAAGGACAGCCCAAAAGATTTTAACAACTGGATATTACTGGCCTACACTTCACAAGGATGCAGCCAACTACATAAGGAAATGTGACAAATGTTAGAGAATGTGCTGACCAACTAGATCAGATGAAATGCCTCTAAATCCACAGGTGGTGGTAACTCCATTTGACAAATGGGGCATGGACTTCATTGGTCCCATAGACCCTCCATCCAATGGAAAGTAATACATCCTGGTGTGCATTGATTATTTGACCAAATGGGTTGAAGTAAAAGCTATGAAACATGCCCAGGATCATAAGGTTGCAGAATTTTTGTATGATGAAATTTTCACTAGATATGGAATATCAAGAGAGCTTGTAACTGACAAAGGCACCCAATTAACTTTGAATTTGATAACAAAGCTCATGAAAGAATATAATATCAGACATTGGAAGTCAAGCCCTTATCACCCTCAGGCCAATGGATAGGCTGAAGTTACAAATTGGGAAATAGAAGCCATCTTAACAAAATAGTTCATTTGCATTGTTGAGATTGGAGCAGCAGACTATCAAAAGCTGTCTGGGCATATAGAACAACCTAGAAAACCACTACAAGGTTCACTGCATTTGAGCTATTATACAGAAAAGCAGTCATGCTACCTAATAAGGCCAAATTATTGCCTCTATTTTGTATAATTTTAAATACTTTGTTCTATTTTTTGACAAAACATTTGAGAGCCTAGCCAGTCAAAACTTGTGATAAAGTCCAAATAGAATTGATAAACCATGGGTAGATGTTTTTGACATACTTTGCTAATATTATACATATAGTGCAGTATTTCATAAAACCATCAGAGTATATGTTCTAATATCTAGATATTTAATTTGATTAAGCTTGTTGCATGAATGTTTCTGCATCATAACTAACTTGACAGGAGAGAAAGCAGCTAGAGAGCGGTTGACAGTATTCAAGGAGGACTATTAAGGACCAGCTATGATAGAGTGATCATTATAGCACCAGGAAACATCGCTACTACAATGGAGCCATTATTCCAAGACATAGGGATGTAGTGTGCCTATATTCCCTCTGCACTTTAATATGTTGAACAGGTCGCCCGAGCTTCATTACCCACACCGCGGGCTGTTGCATTTCCATCTTCTTCTCTGACATGTTTTCAGCAAGGATAGTTTCTTTTCTATTTTTTAATAAGTGTTCGATCCTCTATATATAGGGATTGGACCGATAGTTTGAGGTTAGCTAGGAAAAATGAGAGACATAAGTTTTTGAAAGAAAATTGTTGTATCTTGCATTAATCTATTTCAAGTTCCATGTCTTGTTTCTATGTAATGAGTTTTTGAAATGCAATGAAGTAATTCTTGGTTTACATTCTATGTTAATAGTTTAGTAGAAAATAACCAAGGGGGCCCACTTGGGAGGTGAAATAGGTTAGAATAGCATAGATTTCATTTCCATCATTTTCAGTATTTCAGATAGAAGTTACAATTTCTTCCTGCAGCATCGTACCTTGTGAGTGTTCCTGCAGCATCTGCAAGAATAGTTATAATAGATGTTCTAGGATAAAAGTATAGGTTTCAGTAGAGTTGAAATTCATAGCATTCATTTTAGTAAGGAGATAAATGTATTCTTTTCCTATAGCACTAGTGTAGGTTTCTTTTATGCATTTTTACCTTCCTGCAGCATAAGAAGAATGACTCCTTAAGAAACCTAGTGCACATATCATGCCGACCATTTTAAGTATATGTCCCTGGGTTGAAAAGTTAAATGCACCTCATAATAGGAGAAGCATTCCTTATATTGAATAAACCATTCCTAAGAAAGGCCTTGAGCATGATTATTCCACACCTATTGTGAGGTGGCTCATTTTTGGCATCGCTGTCGGGGATGGTGTCAAGCTAGGAACATTTTGGAGTCATTCCTAGGTTATTTTTTAGATTTGTATCCCTAAAAATTGCTTTACAAGCATGAAGAAATCAATTTCATGCATCGAAGAGAAAGGCAACAAGATGAATATGGTAGATTTCTTCTAGCATAACCTGCTAATTTGAACGTGGAAGTTGAAGAAGTTGAGTTACCCTTTGAAGATGCAAGCCCCAACTTTCTTGCAGCATCTTCCTCCAAAGCAGAACCATTTGATGTAAGTGACTTCTGACCTTTTGCAGAAATCTTGGCTAGCTTTCTAGATAATTCTAGCCCAAATCCACCTAACATTAAAAATCTATTAGCTAATGCTCCTTTCCAGTAGCAACCCCATAATCAAATACCTCCAGTAATGGTAGACCCTACTTTCCCATTTCCTCTCCCAAGCCTTATAAACAATGTTAGTCTCAAAAATATACCCATAGCTACTCTTCTAAAGTTTTATGGTCTTATAACTGAGGATCCTAAAACTTTCTTGTTTGAGTTTGAAATACTCTGTTGAAGCTTTGACTACAATACTGATGTCCATGAGCTCAAGTTATTTCCTGCAACACTGAAAGAGTCAGCCTTACGATGGTTCATGGGCTTAGGAGCCAATGCAGTAGGTACTTGGGATGAGAAGTAGACTTTGTTTCTACAGAAATATAAAGATTATTGCAAAGGCAGTGACCCAAAATAAGATGATATCTTTAGGATGTCTCAAAAGGAAGATGAACCATTGGAGGACTATGTTTCACATTTTTTATACATAATGCAGAAGAATCCCCAACATGTACTAGCAGAGGATTCACAAAAACTAGTCTTCTTGAGGGGGGTAAATGACAACTGTTTGGAGGCATTAGACTTGATGGCTGGTGGAGACATATCCCAATCCTCTTGGGATGACCTCAAGAAAATCTATCAAAACTACTCAAGGTCAATTGTGAAGAAAGGCAGAGGATCCCGGTCCACAGTCACAAAAGGGATTGGTTCAGGCATTTCAAAGCTGGAGATATCTAATTTGCTCACAGATTTCAAGTAAGCTATTATAAATGATGTAGCTACACATCTTGACACAATGACTACCAAGAAGAAGAATGCATAAGCTGAATCACAATTAGCTAAGTACTATCCACACTGCCGCAAACAGAAGAAAGACTGTGGATGTAAGCTGGTAGCAAACCTAGAAAATCAACATTTGCCAACTGACTACATGAAGATAGGAGATAATGATCAAGTTTTCTTCATTTCTCAACATCGACCATGGGCTTCATGACAAGGTATGCCACAAGATCTTCTACAGTTTTCAAATTTTAACAATAATCAATGGAAAAACCAAAATTATCAGAACACTTCTTAGTACTCTCAACCCCAATGGCAAAACTAGTAGAATAACCAATGGCCTAACTAAAAAAATAACCAATGGCCAAACCAACAAAATAATCAGTGGAAAAACTAGCAAAATAACCAATGGCCAAACCAGCAGAATAACCAATGGAAAAACCCGCAAAATAATCAGTGGAAAAATCAACAAAATAATCAGTGGCCTAATCAGTAGAATCAATGGCAACCACCACAAGGAAATTGACAGCAAACTAATCAATTGAGGGGGCCTCCACAATGGCCTAACCAAAATTATAGCAATCCACAATTACCACCTCCAGTGTAACCACCTGCAATAATGCCACCTCCTGCAACAACTAATGCTAATCCAAAGCCAACCTAATTGCCTGCTCAACCATAGCCAAATCCAAACAACAAACAACAGCAACAGCAAACATACACTACTAACACTCAATAGTCCCCTACTTACTCATTAGAGATAGCTGATATCCATTTGAGGTCTGGTACCACCCTACCTACACCTGAATATCCTATTATCATGGAAGTTGCAGAAACTCCTGCAACACTACTTCCAGAAGCCACACTACCAAATACCAGCCAACCGACTGATATACCTAGCAGAACTACTATCCACACTTCAAATCCACCCTTTCCACATAGGATAAACAAGGAAAAACCTATACCCCAAGAGGAAGAAACATTTGATATTATTGAGTAGCTAAAAAATATGAATATTCAAATCTCTCTGTTCCAAGCTATCAAAGATATACCTCTTTATGGAAAGGCTATTAAGGAAGCATGCCTTAAAAAGCCAGGATGGAAGAAGAAAGACCCTCAAACAGTACATGTTGTAGGGCAATTAGTAGATATCATGTTAGGACAAGTGGTAATACCAAAGTATTCAAATCCTGGCAGTCCATTAGTTGACCTAATAATAAATGGACAAACTATGAAAAATGCTCTAGTTGATTTGGGAGCAGTAATAAATGTGATGACTAAAGATACAATGCATAGGCTAAGCATAGAAGGCTTAAGAACAATAGCCACAGTGTTACAACTTGTTAATAGTTCAACTGTTACTCCAGAGGGCCTCATAGAGGATGTGATAGTAACCTTAGATTCATGGGAGTATCCTGCTAATTTTTTTATCCTATCACCGAAAGTAAACTTTGTTGGTTATCCTGTAATCTTGGGAAGACCCTCGTTAGTAACCACTGATGCCAAAATTAATTGCAGATCAGGTAGTATGAAAATTTCAAATGGTGAAGCCATAAGGAAGTTAGCCCTATATCCTCCTGCCCAACCCTAGCCAGACTTGGGAGAGCCTATTTGGCCAAACTTAGGAGATGAGGAGGAAGAGATGAATTCAGTAGCCCAGCTCATGATGTTGCACAGGAAATCTTTTCTAAAGATGCAACAGGAAGATGATGTGATACAGAGCATTCTTACCAATGGATGTATTGTGGCTAAAGATGTTTCAGAAAGTTCTATTTTATAGATATGTACTTATGAGGACTGTATGTCTCCAGCAAACCCTGAAATGATTGATCAATTACTGACAAGTGAAATAGTTAGAAGTCCAGTGCCCGAAGTGTTAATGGTAGAGCTGATAACAATAGTGGAACTGTCCTCTAGACATAACCTGCATGTAAATAACAAGCTATCCCAATCACAACTGGCATTGTTAACCAAGCTCCTTAGTCAACATGAAAAAGCCTTTGCATGGGATTATGGAGATATGGAGGGACTCAATCCAAAACTCTGCACCCACAGAATCTACATCAGTAATGGAAGCTTGCCACTTCATCAACCACAGAGGAGAATAAATCTAGCACTAAGAGAAATAGTTAAAACTGAGTTGCAGAAGTTGTTGGATGCTAGATTCATCTATCCAATCTCTGACAGAAAGTGGGTATCACCATTGGTAATTGTACCTAAGAAAGGAGGTAAGTGGTGGATATGTGTGGATTATAGAGAATTAAATAATGCTACAAAGAAGGACCACTTTCCTTTACCTTTTATTGACCAGGTCTTGGGTAATTTGGCTGGAAAGAAATATTTTTCCTTTCTAGATGGATACAGTGGTTACAATTAGATAAGAATTGCCCCTGAAGATCAAGAAAATACCACATTCACATGTCCTTGGGGCACATATGCCTATTCAGTATTACCAATTGGATTATGCAATGCGGTTGCTACCTTTTAGAGAGCTGTGATCAGCATCTTCGCTGATATATCCCATGATTGCATGAAAATCTACATGGATGAATTCACTACATTCGGTGTCACATTTGAGGAAGCTTTGAAGAACTTGGAGAAGGTAGTAATCAGATGTGAGGAACATAACCTATCTCTCAACAGTGAAAAGTACTTTCTGATGATGTAGGAAGGAGTGGTGTTGGGACATTTTATCTCTGAAGCTAGAATCCAGGTAGACCCTGCGAAGATAGAGGTAATTCTCATACTCCCTATTCCTACTAAGCAAAAAGAAATCAGATCTTTCTTAGGTCACGCTGGCTATTATAGGAGGTTTATCCAGAACTTTAGTCAAATAGCTAGTCTTCTGTACAATTTACTTACCAAAGAAGCTGAATTTGCTTGGACAAAAGAATGTGATGAATCCTTCCTACAGCTCAAGTCACTTTTGACAATTGCACCAGTCCTTAGGGGTCCTGACTAGACTTTTCCATTTCACATTCATACAGATGCTTCAGACTATGTTGTAGGTGTTGTCTTAGGACAAAAAACTGAAAACCTTGAAAATTCAATCAATTATATCAGTAAGAGTCTACATGGACCAGAGTTAAACTATACAGTGACTGAAAAAGAATTGTTAGCAGTAGTTTATGCTCTGAATAAATTCTGCCATTATGTGACTGGTTATCCTATCTATGTTCATACTGACCATGCAACAATTAAGTATCTCATGAACAAACCTGCCATCACAAGAAGGTTAGAAAGATGGCTTCTTATTTTGCAGGAATTTGATATAACAATCATTGACAAGCTAGGGAAAGAAAACATGGTAGCTAATAATCTATCTAGACTTCATCATGCTAGAGAAGATACTACTTTGATAGATGATATATTTCCAGATGAACATTTGTTCCATATTGCTATCCAGAATCCATGGTATACATATATCACTAACTACCTAGCAACAAATAAAATGCCAACACATTTATCTTATAAGGAAAAGAAGCTGCTTGTAGAGAAAAGATTCCATTTCTCTTGGATTGATAGCACATTATTTTACACTGGACCTAACCAAGTCATGAGAAGATGTGTGAGAGAAGATGAGACATATGACATTCTTCATGCATGTCACAATGAACCATGTGGAGGGCACTTTGTAGCCAAATGAACAACATAGAAGATTTTAAAAACTGGCTACTATTGGCCTACACTTCACAAAGATGCAGCAAGTTATACAAGGAAGTGTGACAAGTGTCAAAGAATGGGCCAACCAACAAGATCAGATGAAATGCCCTTAAACCCATAGGTGGTGGTTATCCCATTTGATAAATGGGGCATGGACTTTATTGGCCCAATAGACCGTCCATCCAATGGTAAATCATACATTCTGGTATGCACAGATTACCTGACCAAATGGGTCGAAGTCAGAGCAATGAAGTATGCCAGAGATCATAAAGTTGTTGAATTTCTGTTTGAAGAAATTTTTACTAGATATGGCATGCCAAGAGAAATTGTTACTGATGAAGGTACATAATTCACCTCCAATCTGATAATAGAGCTCATGAATGAATATAATATCAGACATCAGAAATCAAGCCCCTATCACCCCCAAGCCAATGGACAAGCAGAAGTAACAAATCAGGAAATAGAAGCAATTTTAAAAAAAATAGTTCATTTGCATCACCGAGACTGGAGTAGCAGACTATCAGAAGCAATCTAGGCATATAGAACAACATGGAAGACCACCACAAGGTTCACTCCGTTTGAACTGTTATATGGTAAAACAACAATACTACCGATTGAGTTTGAACACAAAATATTAAGAACAGCGCTGGAGTTAAATATTGATCTTCCTATAGCACAGAGAGAGCGCTTGCTGCATCTCAATTCTCTGGATGAAATGCGCAAGTCTGCCCTACAGTGCACAAAAATTATCCAAAAGTAAATAAAATAGCAGCATGATACCCATATTAAGAGTAAACAGTTCAAAGTTGGAGATTGGGAATTGTTATATGATTCCAGATACCAAGAGATACTAGGAAAGCTATAGACACGATGGCTGGGTGCATATGAAATAAGCCATGTATTTGCAAATGGAGTAGTCCAGTTGACCACAATTGACCCTGTACACTTCTAGCTACTCATCAATGGACATAGATTAAAGTTGTATCACCAGCCACAAATCAAAGAGGGCTTCCTGCAGCAATTCAACCAGCCAACTTTAAAGGATCAACAGGTAACACTTCCTGCAGCAGAGGGTGTCAACCTTCTTCATGCAACTCTTCAATAAGAATTACTTCGAAGCATGACCATAATAAAAACTTTATTTTTACATAAAGTTCAAATTCTTCATTCACTTTCTACATTCTTCATTTTCAACCCACTTCATTTCTTAATCTTTCATCCACCCACCTTCCACATCATCATATTTTAATGCTTTCAATAAAAGATCATGTGCTGACGCATGCCAACCGCTGACACCATCATTCTACTCTCGCCAATCTTTCCTAGCATGTGCGATGATCAATTAACAGGTATGAGCTTTTCAAATTTATTTCCATTTTTAGCACATGTATTTAGTTGGTTATATCGAATACTGCAATAAATGTATCATTGCCACCTTAATCTAGTTCCATACCTTCTGCCAAGTCTAACAAGTGAGGACACTTGTCAATATTTCATAGGGGGTAGGGAAGTGAGCCAATTTCTAAAAATATCATTTCTATTTACTCATTAAAGATCCTCAAATCTGTACTTCAGCCTTGTTTTAATTAAAAACTCACTGTCACATCACACAAGTGTCAAATGTTGTACCTTTATTCCAAATAAACCCCTAACTGTCAGACTAGATGTGACCCAGTATTAAAACCATGACATAAGTCTCACTCTCGCATGAACATCTATGATTCATTCTATTAAAGTACATTATTATTGATCATATCAAGAATACTAGAAGAATGTGAAAGAGGGTATGTGGTTTTACAAGAAGTAGTCTGAAATTCAAAAGGGAAGAAGGTAATTATCAAGAACAAAGTAGAAGTTGAATTTGGTAAAAATGGGGGCCAATTGCAATGGCATGAACCAGTGGTTCATGGTATTTTACTATCTGATGTTGAGGCAGTGAGAAGATTTAATGTTTGCAGATGGCTGGGGTATTTCTTAAAATTGATGGAGTTTGATGAGGAAGCAGCATCAAAATTTGCAAGCACATTTGATGAGGGCCAAGCGACGGTATGGGGGTTTCCAGTTGTTGCAACAAAGGAGTGAATATCAAAAGTGATTGGTTTTCCATTAGCAGGGGAGCACTATCCCAATTCCCATGATGCTAGGTCAGTCAGGGCTCAATTCACCCTACCAAGAGACCCTCCATTGGAGATCACTAAAAAGGGATGAAAAAGGATGTCCATTCCTCCACCATACCAGGAGTTGGCTACACACATTATAAGGTATTTCACCTATGAAGGGAGATTCTCTAATTTACATGTGCATAATTTTAAGCTACTTAGTTATGTATGACATAATATCCCAATGAATGCACCCAATTTTCTATTTAATATGTTGTGCATTAGTGCCGAAGAAACCTAGAAAGGGAAAGACAACTCTATTACTCACCATGCCCTGATTAAATTAATCATAGAAAGATCTCTTAGGGATGCCTCCCCTATGAAATGGGTAGAATTTGTCCATCATAAAACCACTTAGCCTCAAATTGCCCCTAATGTGCAAATTAACCAAGATAATGCAGTTTCCCCTGACCCAGTTGCCGAGCAAAATAACCAAGGGGCAGAAACCAAAAATTTACAAGAAAATGTGCCTTTAACCTCTCACATGAGAAATATACCTACTACCGCCTAGACAAAAGGAAAATGGAAGTTAGTAGAAGAAACTTTGGTTCCTGCAACTGAACTACGAAACCCTCAAGTCTCAAGAAAGAAGAGAATGAAGTTCATTCCTGCAGCCACTACTCCTACAGCAGAGAAAATAAAAAGGGTTAGTAAGAAAAAGGTCATAGAAGTTAAGGAAATCCCTGTAAGAAGAAGTTCCAAGATGAGAGGGAAGATTCCTAAAGTGCCCACTGAAAGCCAGCCCTCTTCCCCCAAACAATTTGAGGAGGAAACTCCTATCCATATTGTTTCAGATGATTCTCCTAGCCAGTCTGAGATTCCTGAAATTCCTCAAAATATGAAAGAGGAGTGTGAAGATGAGCCAAATGTATGTCAAAATGACCTAGGAATCAGTCATCAGGATGTTCCAACTCATGAGGAAGAAACCCCTATAACTCACCAGCTGCCTTGCACAAGAAATGCTTTAGTTTCCTATAAGAAAACTTGGTTAATAAAATTCTTAGAGCAATTATGGAAAGAACAAAGGAAGAAGAATAACCAAGAAAAAAAAAATTGGTCCAATTACTCTGCAAATGCTTCTTTTCTAGTTATATAATAAACATGTGATGACAACCACTCTATATGGAGAAGAGAAAAATAAATTGCAGAAAGTAATAGCAGAACAAGAAGAGGAAATTGCAGAATTGAAGGATCAGTTGGCAAGAAAGAAACAAAGAATGGAACATGCCCTTAAACTAACTGACCAGGTAATTTCTTGTAGACCTCCACCTAGGGTCTATACCATCTATCTAAAAGAACAATTCCTCCTATTTCAATTGATGATGACCCTCAAAGATGTAAATGCAGAGTTCAAATCAGCCTAGTAATTATATGGTTTATACCAGACACTTCCATCTTGGCAAAAAAACCTACTCTGTGAGTTGTATGTGCATAATTTCATCATCCCTACAGAGACTAAATGGAATCCCCTACCTTACATAGGGGATATACACCTAAGGGCCCTGATGTCATGGATGCACAACGAGGCTAACTATGATAGGCAGTTGGAGAATTATAGAGAACTTGAGAAAATAGAACCCCTACCCTTAAGAGTAGAAAGCAGTCAACCAGAAGTATTCCTGAGAGATTGGTTTAGACTAACATATGAGAATGTTAAAAAGGAAATCAGAGATAAAAATTTTGAACTCAGAGTAGATGTATATGTAGAATATGATAGCATGTCCTATTTTGTCTTTCAAAGAGCCTTAACTTGTTCCAAAAGTAGATGGGGTAGATTATCAGAGGTATTCAAAAGATCAGAATCACATAGCCCCATTAACCTTGAAGCAGCTATACACCGGGCACCAAAATACATAGCACTGGGTAGGCAAATTAGGAAGGAGCTCTAGTGTCCGCTCACAATGTAGCTGCCCATGCTTCTTTGGCCCTTGTATGATATCAACACTACCAGAATTGACAGGCTATAGGAAGATCACAGAAGGGAAGTTTGGGAAAGAACAAGAGGATTCTACTACTCCTTTAATAGCCAAAGGCAAGGAAGAACTGAAGTTGGTGACTATAGGTCAATTTCCAGAAGGTGTAATGCTTGAGAACAAGCATTTGATTAACCAAGGGGCAGATGATAAGGCCAAATTATTGCCTCTATTTTGTATAATTTTAAATACTCTGTTCTAGTTTTTGACAAAACATTTGAGAGCCTAGCCAGTCAAAACTTGTGATAAAGTCCAGATAGAACTGATAAACCATGGGTAGATGTTTTTGACATACTTTGCTAATATTATACATATAGTGTAGTATTTCATAGAACCATCAGAATATATGTTCTAATATTTGGATATTTAATTTGATTAAGCTTTTTGCATGAATGTTTTCGCATCATAACTAACTTGATAGGAGAGAAAGCGGCTAGAGAGTGGTTGACAACATTCAAGGAGGACTGTTGAGGACCAGCTATGACAAAGTGATCATTACAGCACCAAGAAACATGACTGCGACAATGGAACCATTATTCCAGGGTGTGGGGATGTAGTGTTCCTATATTCCCTCTACACTTTAATATGTTGAACGGGTCGCCCGAGCTTCATTACCCACACTGCGGGTTGTTGGATTTCCATCTTCTTCTCCAGCATGTTTTTCAGCAAGGATAGTTTCTTTTCTATTTTTTAATAAGTGTTTGATTCTCTATATATAGGGATTGGACCAATAGTTTGAGGTTAGCTAGGAAAAATGATAGGTAGAAGTTTTTGAAAGAAAACTGTTGTATCTTGCAGCAATCTATTTCAAGTTCCCTGTCTTGTTTCTATGTAATGAGTTTTTGAAATGTAATGAAGTAATTCTTGGTTTATGTTCTATGTTAATATTTTAGCGAAAACTGACCAAGGGGGCCCACTTGGGAGGTGGAATAGGTTAGAATAGCATAGATTTCATTTCCATCATTTTTACTATTTCCAGCATTTCCATCATTTTTACCATTTTCAGATAGAAGTTACAATTTCTTCTTGCAGCATCGTACCTTGTGAGTGTTCCTACAACATCTGCAAGAATAGTTATAATGGATGTTCTAGGCTGGAAGTATAGGTTTCAGTAGAGTTGCAATTCATAGCATTCATTTCAGTAAGGAGATAAATGTATTCTTTTCCTGCAGCACTAGTGTAGGTTTCTTTTATGCATTTTTACCTCTCTACAGCATAAGCAGAATGACTCCTTAAGAAACCTAGTGCACATATCATACCGACCATTTCAAGTATACGTCCCTGGGTTGACAAGTTAAATTCACCTCATAACAGGAGAAGTAGTCCTTAGATTGAATGAACCATTCCTAAGAAAGGCCTTGAGCATGATTATTCCACAACTATTGTGAGGCGGTTCACTACCCATTGAATTTGAACACAAAACTTTGCGGACAACATTGGAGTTAAATATTGATCTTCCTGCAGCATAGAAAGAGTGATTGCTGCATCTCAATTCCTTGGATGAAATGTGCAAATCTGCCCTGTAGAGAACATAAATAGTCTAGAAACAAAGGAAAAAGTGGCACGACTCACATATTAAGAACAAATAGGTTCAAGTTGGCGATTGGGCATTGCTATATGATTCAAGATTCAAGGAAATACCAGGCAAGCTGCAGACAAGATAGCTGGGGCCATATGAAATAAATAATGTCTTCACAAATGGAGCCGTCCAGTTGACCACAATTGATCCAGTACATTTCAATCTATTAGTCAATGGACATCAACTAAATTTGTATCACCAACCTCAAACAAAAGAAGAATTCCTGCAGCAGTTCCAACAACAAATTTCAAATGAGCAACAGGTAACACTTCCTGTAGAAGAGGGTGAAAACCTTCTTCCTATAGCTCTTCAATATAATTCCATCGAGCATGTCCATAATAAAAACATCATGTTTACATGAAGTTCATTCCTCCATTCACTTCCCACTTCTTCTTTTCAACTCATCTCATTTCTCTATCTTCCACCCACCAACCTTCCATGTCATCAAAATTTTCCTTTCTTTGATTTCAATAAAAGATGAGTACATTGAAACAAGTCACCGCCACTTTCATTCCACTCTCACCACCTTTTTGTGGCATGTGCAAAGATCAAATGATACATACAAGCTTTTCAATTTTTTTCCATTTTTAGCACATAGATTTTGATGATTATATCTAGTACTGCAATAAATATGTCATTACGACATAAAGCTAGTTCCATTCCTCATGCCAAGTATGTCAAGTGTGGACACTTTTCAATGTTCTATAGGGGGGAGAGAAGTGTATTAATTCCTTAAATGTCATTTCTATTTACTCCTAAAAGATTTAACATCACCTCAAATTTGTACTTTTCCTTTGTCTCATTAAAGTCCACTACTATATCGCACAACTGTCGTACCTTTATTCCCAAATTATCTCTTATTGTCAGACCTGATGTGACTTATAATTAAGTTATGTGGCAACCCATAGTAAGAACTATAATTTCTCTTGTTAAAATACATTACCATTTGTTCATGCTGAGGATAACAGAGGGATTCAGAAGGAAGCCCATTGTTTTTCAAAAATGAGTAGTCTGAAATTCAAGGAACAAGACATTTATCTACTATAGAGCAGACAAATTGAAAATTGGCAAACACAGATGGGAGGCCAATTACAAAGACATGAGCTAGTAGTACATGGTGTGTTAATTTCAGATGTTGAAGTGGTAAGAAGGTTTAATGCATGTGGCTAGTTAGGGTATTTCTTAAAGTCAACAAAATTTGATGAGGACTCATCAGCTAAATTTGCAAGCACATTCAAAGAAGGGAAAGCAACTATATGGGGATTGATAGTGGTCACAATAGAGGAGAAAATAAAAGAATTTACTAGATTACTAATGGTTGGAGAGAACTACCCTAATGTTCATGATGCCAGATTAGCTAGGGCCCAGTTCACCCTACCAGGTGACCCTCAACTGGAGATTAACAAACAAGGGTGCAAAATAATGTCTATCCCTCCACCATATAATGAGTTGGCTATGCATATTATCAGGTATTTTACATGTGAAGGGAGATTTTCCAATTTTCATGCACATCATTTTAAATTAATGAGTTATGTAAGGAATAATCTACTAGTAAATGTCCCCAATTTCTTGTACAATATTCTATGCATTAGTGTTGAGGAGACTGAAAAAGGAAATGTCAATTCTATCACCCACCATGCCCTAATTAAATTGTCAATGTAAATATCTCTTAGGGATGCCTCTCCCATGGCATGGTCAAAATTTGTCAAACATAAAACCCTACAACCACAGGTTAACCCTAAAGTGCAATCTCATGGTCATGATGATGCAATACCAATTGACCCAGCCGATGAGCAAGATACCTAGGGGGGAAGAAACTAAAAATCTGCAAGAAAGTATGCCTTTACCTGCTCATGAGAGAAATGTACCCACTTCTTCCTGAACCAAAGGAAAATTAAAATTAGAGGGAGAAACTTTCATTCCTGCAGCCAAGCCACAAACCCCTATTTCTTCAAAGGGAAAGAAAAGGAAGTCGGTTCCTGTAGTAGCTACTCCTACAGCAGAGAAGCCAAAGAAGGCTATTAAGAAAAAGGCTATAGAGATTGAAGAAACCCCTATGCAAAGAAGCCCTAAAATGAGAGGAAAAATCCCTAGAGTGTCCTCAGAAATCCAACCTTCTTCTCCTTTGTAGTTTGATGAACAAACCAATGTACAAATCATTCTGGATGACTCCCCAAATTAGTCTACAGTTCTAGACTTTCCTCCACATTCAACAGAAACTTATGAAGTTCAACCTAATGTTCACCAAAAAATTTCCCAGGAAATCCATCAGGATATTCCAGACAAAGACGAGGAGAGTGCCTCAGTAACCCATCAGTCAGACTACATAGAAACTTCCTTAGTTCCCTACAATAGAACTTGGTTAATAAATTTCTTAGAGTAGTCATGGAAGGAACAGAGGAAGTAGAGTAACCAGGCAGAGGATTGTGGCCCAATCACCTTGGAGATGCTTCTCTTTGGATTACATTATAAGTATGTTTTAACAACAACTTTATGGGGAGAAGAGAAAAATAAACTGAAGAAAGTCATAACAGAGCAAGGAGATGAGATTGCAGAATTGAAAGAGCAATTGGAAAAACAAAAACAAAAGATGGATCATGCCCTCAAACTAGCTGATCAAATAATTGCATGGATAGCACCTCCTAGGGTTTATACCATTTGTTTGAAAGAATAATTTCTCTTGTTTCAACTAATGATGACCATTAAAGATATAAAATCTGAGTTCAAGTCAGCCCAATAATTTTATGGCCTTTACCAAACCCTTCCCTCATGGCAGCAAAATCTACTTTGTGAACTGTACATGCATAACTTCATCATTCTAGCAGAGACTGAGTGGAACCCTTTACTTTATATAGGGGATGTACACCTAAGGGCATTAATGTCCTGGATGTACAATGAAGCCAACTATGATAGAAAGTTAGAAAACTATAGGGAACATGAGAAAACAGAGCCATTACTATTAAGAGCAAAGAGCAGCAAGCCAGATATACTCCTTAGAGATTGGCTCAATTTGACATATGGAAAAATTAAGGAGGAAACTAGGGATAAAATATTTGGGATTCAAACAGAGGTCTATGCAGAGTATGATGGTTTGTCTTAATTCATCTTTTAGAGAGACCTAGCTGGTGCTAGAAGCATATGGGGTTGGTTATCTAAAGCATTAAAGAAATCTAAACCACACAGTCCTATCAACCTCCAAGCAACTATTCAAAGAGCACCAAAATACATGCAACTGGGAAGGAAAATTAGACATGAACTCTGGTGTTCACTCACCATGCAACCACCAATGCTCCTTTGGCCCCTGTATGACATCAATACTAACAGACTTGACCGACTGCAGGAGGATCACAGAGTGGATGTCTAGGAGAAGACAAGGGGGTTTTACTACACTTTCAAGAGCTAGAGGTGAGGGAGGATAGAGGTTAGAGATTTTAGAGAAACTACTAGAGGATGTAATGCTTGAGGAAAATAATTCAACTTACCAGGGGGCAGATGATGAGACCATTTACTATCTCTATTATATTAATCTTTATACTCCATTTTTAAGTATTACCAAAACAATCATGGACTTATAATTAGTTGAACTTATGTCAAAGTATAGATAGAACCATTAAACCTATGGGTAGAATAGATATGTCATATTGTGCCAATATTATATATATGTTGTAGTATTTCATATAATAATCAAAATGTGTGTTCTAATATATGGATCAATTTGATTAAGCTACTTGTATGAATATCTTTGCATGATAACTAACCTGCCAGGAAATAGGAGCCACTTGGGAGTGGTCGATAGCATTCAAAGAGAACGATAAAGATCAGTTGCAAGTGGATAACCATCATGGCATCAAAAGACACAACTAATGCAAATGAAGAGCCACTGTTTTAGAAATTCATGAATGAAGCACTGTTATATTCCTTCCACACTTCCATCATGTTGACTTGATCACCCAGACTTCATTGCATATGTCATGGGTGGTCTATTGTGTTTCCTATTTTTTCTCTCTAGCGTAGTTTCAGTTAGATGGTTCCTTTTCTATTTTATAATAATGAAGTCAATCCTCTATTTATAGGGAGGAGACTATTATTTTGTAAGTTTGGAGATTTTTGAATATAATGTTCTAATTTTATCTTGTACAACAAGTTCATTTTCAGTTTTACATACCATTCTCATGTAATCAGTTCTTGGAACATAATGAAGTGACTTTTGGTTTATCTTCTATGTTAATAGATTAGCAGAAGCTGACCAAGGGGGCCCACTTGGGAGGTGGATTAGAGTAGATTAGAGTAGATTCACTTTCTGCATTTCCAGCATTCTAGATAGAAGATTATAGTTTCTTCCTGTGGCATTGTACTTTGTGAATGTTCCTACAACACCTGCAAGGATAGTTAGAGTGGATGCTCTAGGTTGAAAGAATAGGCTTAAGTAGAGTTTGCAATTTGTAGCATTCATTTCAGTAAGGATTAGGTGTGTTTCCTTTCATGCAGCCCTAGTATAGATTCATTTCATGTATTTTACTTTCCTGCACCATAGGTAGAGTGACTCTTTAAGGAACTTAGTGCACATATTGTGCCATACCATTTCAAGTATACGTCCCTAGGTTGACAAACTAAATGCACCTCATGGTGGGAGAAGTGATCCTTATATTTAATAAACTATTCCTAAGAGAGGCTTTGGGCATGATTACTAAGCACCTATTATGAGGTGGTTCAGTAGGTATTAATCATTTTTTTCCCTATTATAGTTGTGGATAAATTGAAGTTTATTCTTAAAGAGGCTAAGGATGAATTCAAGACAAATAATAATAATGATTGAAAAAATTGATGAATTCGTGAAGGAAACATAAAATATTCTGAAAGAGAATCTACTAAAGAAAAAATTTGATATTGTTTTAGAAGAAGCTCATAATGATGTCAATGCATCTGTACTTGATGCTGGACAATTTGGGATGAGATTTTCCACTCCTCCAGAAGGAAGAAGTGTAGAAGAAAAGTATAAAGAAAAAGTTTCAGAAGAGATGAGTAAAGAAGGAGAAATGGATAAAGCACAGAAATATATAGAAAAAGATATTGTTAGAATGGAGGTAGGAATAGGAGAAGTGTCTGAGGAGAATAAGGAAGAAATGAAATTTGAGGAAACTGACACTGCTAAGGAAGTGAAGGAGATCCTAGAAGAAGACAAATTGGAATTGGATAATCTAGAACTCATAAAAGGACCTAGCAATCTAGACACTCTTTCTCAATTCCTAAAATGAATATTTCTTCATTTGCACAAGCCAAGGAAAGGGAAGAAATTCTAAAGACACACATTGAATATAATGAGCTACTGGGCCTTTATTAAGATGTCATAGAGAAGATCTTACCAACCTATGTAAAAGATCCATCAGATACTCCATCCAATAAACTAAAGGGTCTTATCAATTCAGTAAGTACTCATTTTGAATCTCTTGAGAAGTCTGCAATGATAAAGGTTAAGGATGAATTTTACTATAGTAGATTTAAACAACTGAATTCTTTAATTGATAGGGATATAATTCTATTAGGAGTTGAAATGAAAAGCGTTTAGAGTGCTTTATCTAAAGGAGGATATGTATATAAATATTACATATCTTATCCTAAATATGTTGAGGACATAGATAATTTAGTAAAGGATAATGAGAAGAAACTATCAGAATTACCATAGTCATTTGATCCCTTAACAATTTCTATGTCTAGTCATGAAGGACAAGTTATTTATTTGATTGAAAATATTACAAGTTTGATCACTGAGAAGGATAGAGTTATTGGAAGGATCGATGAAATTATAAGTTTAACTATATAACTAATGCAAATATTATTGAGTGTTTCTTGGTACTGGTTTGATGACAGGAAGTCAGTTATTGTGTTTCCATTGATGTGAACTTGGTGTTGTATTTGTTGACAGTGTTTCTGATATGTTGCTAAGTATTTGTGTCGATGAATTCTATATTACATTAGGAATTGGAGTGTGCAATCATGGTTGGAGAATCATGGATGTGTCTAGATGCATTATGTATGATCACATATGTTGGGAAAAACATTGAGTGAGTTATGATTGATTGACGAGCAACACAAAATACATAAGAGTAGACAGTGACATACAGTGAATGATTTGATTGTTCTATCAAATCAATATAGATTAAAGTATTGAGGTTATGATATGATTATCTTGATAAGGATATGATATTGATGCTATGATCACTATAGGATTGTATTACCAAAAGGAATTTTTTTAGTTGACAGAAGATCATTTTGGAAAAGGTAACAAAATGTTTGAACCAGTTTGAACAGTTGGTGTTAGATTGATATGCGGTGATGATGCAATCGGTTGCACTAGATGTTTCTATGATATAGGGATCAAGGTGACATGCTATATAATATTTCTAATGATTAATTTCTATTTCATTATTCGAGGTGATCAAATTTAATCATGTTTTGGAAGCATGTTGAAGAGTCAAAAAGGTTTGATTGTTCTTAATTCAAATCAAAGTGTGATGAATCTTATGGCTGACATGAGTTTGTAATTGAATTTTCTTGAGTGGTAATATGTTTTAGGGTTCAAGGATCAAGTAGGAAAGATTGTAATACATTTTCTAAGGCAGATAAATTCCCTAATATATATATATATCAATGCTTTATGCAAGTGTAGATCGTGAATGCCAAGGTGCGGTCAAGTAAAGAGAGAAGACTGCCTACATGAAGAAGAATTATTATGCTTAATTGGATCTGAACAAGTAGATGAGGCATGCTACACCCAGATTATTATACTTGTTGATTCCTAATAGTTTCTATAAGAAAATCCCTTAACTGGGTATACTTTAACAGGTCTGATTTTGTAAATCCTTTAACCATGTGACTCTTTGATTAGGGTTTAAGTCCTTTAACAATGTTACTCCTAATAGGGTAAAGATCCTAATAGGGAAAGAGGTAAATCCATTAAGAGGGTGACTCCTAAAAGGGTCTTATCCTAACCAGGAATCATTGTAAGCTCCTAACAGGGCTAGGCATTTAACAAGGTGTATTTCAAAAGACTACAAATATTTTTGGGTGATAATGCCCACCATAGTTTTCACTCTTGGTCAGGGTTTCAATGATTAAAATAATGGTGTTATTTTGTTGCATGTGTGGATGATTGTTTGGTTACTTTTTTTATTGCATGCATAAGGTTTAAAGTTTATGATTGTGGTTTATAGTGTTGAATGAATTTTGAAAAGTTTTAGATCTGATAGATTACTGATTCACCCCCCCTCTTAGTAATCTTGGGCCTTATAGTATTAACAATTGGTATTATAGCCTATGTACTCTTTGTGGTAAATATTAACAACTTGAGGGAAGGATCTAATGATGAAGAAGGAAGGCCCTGAGTTTACAAGAGAGAAGAACACACTATGGAGTGATAGGATGAAGATCTATCTGAAAGGTATGGGGCCATAGTTATGGGATCATGTTGTAACAAAATATACAATTCACAATGGGCCTCTTAATGTAGATCAACTGAAGGAGAAACAGGAGAACATACAAGCACTAGAAGAAATTGTAAGTACCTTGTCTGATACAGAGTATGTTTAAATTCATGGACTTGAGACTGCCTTTGATGTTTGGGAAAATTTGAAGCTAATTTATAGTGGAGACATATATGTGCAAAAAGCTAGGGTAGACAGCTTTAAGGGAAAATATAATGACATGAAAATGGTGGAAGGTGAGAACATATCTCAATATGGTCAAAGGATAAAGGAATTATCTTGCACTATCAAAGCTTCCAATGGTAACATTGAAGATGGTGATGTGGTAAGTAAAATGTTGATAACCTTTCTACCTACTTATTCCATTAGAGTTTCTGCTATACAAGAATTAAGAACATTTGATGTTTTTTATGTTGATGGGTTGATTGGTAAGCTTATTGATTTTGAATTAAGTAACTATGATAACAGTATGCCTAAAGTTAAAGAATATTTTTAGGCCTCTTTTTCATTAGAATTAGAGAAGAAGGGAAAATAGATAAGTCATGAAATTAATTCCAAGAAGCAAGAAGAACTTGAAGCATTACATGCAAGAAGACTACCTAGAGCTACTGGTAAGTTTAAAGGAAAGCTACCTTTGAAAAAAAATTCATCTAACAAGATAGGAAATTTTTCTAATAGGTTTCCTAATGGTGAACATAAAGAGAAGATTAAAATATTCAAGGGAAAAGGAAAGAAACAATGCTATGTTGTAGTAGATGAAGGTGTGACTGATGAAGAACCTGATGACAATGACGAAGAGGTAGTATTTATTGCAATTAAAGAAGAAACTTACAAAGATGAGAAGACAATGGTCTCTCAATTGGAACATGGTAATGTATGATTCATTGATAGTGGATGTTCACATCACATGACTGGTGACAAATGTAAGTTCATAAAGATAGATGATTTTGATGGTGGTGTGGTCAGGTTTGGAAGCAATACACCCTGCATGGTAAGAGGTAAAGGCTCAATATCTAAGAATGGTAAAATAAATATTGATGATGTATATTGGGTTGAAGATCTTAACATATAACTTGTTGAGTGTAGGTTAGTTAAATAAACAAGGTTATCATTTAGAGTTCAAAGGAGGTATGTGCGGGATATGTGGAAACTCAGGAGATATGATCGCTATTGGGAAATAGACGAAAGGTAACTTATTCCATCTGAATACTACTGTTAATAGGTGTTTGGTTTCTAAGGTTGAAGATAGTTGGTTGTAGCATAGAAGGTTCTATCATATGAATTTTGATATCTTGATCAAGGTTAGAAAGTCAAATGTTTTGAGGGGATTGCCATAACTTGTGAAACCAAACAATGTAATGTGCAAAGAATGTTAGTTGGGTAAGATGACTAGTTCTACTTCTAGTAGCAAGTCTTTTTCTTCTGAAAATATATTAGATTTAGTTCATACTAATATTTTTGGTCCTATGAGGACAAAGAGTTATCATGTTGATAAGTATTTCATGTTGTTTATTGGTGACTATTCAAGAATGATGTGGGTGAAATTTTTGAAGGATAAATCTAAAGCTTTATATAAGTTCAAAGTTTTCACAACACTTGTTGAGAATGAAATAGATAAGAGATTGAAGTGTTTAAGATCATATAGAGGAATATATTTCACTTCATGGGAGTTCATTGATTATTGTGAAGAAAATGGAATCAAGAGATAGATGACAGCACTAAGGACTCCTCAAAAAAAAGGAATTGCAGAAAGGAGGAACATAACTGTAGTTGATGCTTCCAAGAAAATGATGATTAAGGGTGATGTACCTAAGTCATATTGGAGAGAATCCATTGGAACTATAGTATACACAATGAGATTGGTAAAAGTGAAGAAAGTAACTGATGAATATCTAGAGATATCTGATGAATCCAGCAAGAAAGAATCAGAGAATGTCTAGGATATCATGTATGTGCAACCTAAAGTGTAAGAAATTATTGAATAGAATAGTGAGGAAGAAGTGGTTCAACCAGTGGAACAAGAAGAAAAAGCACCTAAATCTGAACTTGTTATTCCAAGATATGTGAAATTGAATCATTCTACTATTCAGATCATTGGTGATAAAGATGTTGAAGTGCAAACAAGAAGAAGAATTCGAGAGAGTACTTGTATGATTTCAAAGTTTGATCCTAAAAATGTGAAGGAAGATTTGAAGAATGATGATTGGATAAAATATATGGGACAAGAGCTTGATAAGATTGAGAAGAATGACACATGGACACTTGTTCCTAAACCAACAAATACAAATGTAATTGGTATAAGGCAGTTTTTTAGGAACAAACTAAATGAAGATGAAAAAGTAGTTCAAAATAAATAAAGTCTTGTGTGTAAGGGCTATGCACAAGAGGAAGGATTGGACTTGGAGAGACATTTTATCCTATGGAAAGACTTGAAGGGGTAAGAATGTTACTTGATTATGTTTCCTATAAGAATTTTAAGGTTTTCCAAATGGAGGTTATATCTGATTTTATAAATGGGATTCTTGAAGAAGAAGTTTACATAGAGCAACCAGAAGGGTTTACACTGATAAAGAACAAGGACATGGTGTGCAAGTTACAAAATATATTGTATGGATTGAAACAAGCACCTAGAGAATGGTATAAAATGCTATACTCTTATGTTGTTAAGATTAATTTCATAAGAACAAGTAAAGATAGTAATATGTACTTAAAGGTTGAAGGTGATAAGATATTGTTAGCTGAAGTGTTTGTGGATGACATAATTTTGGAGGAAATGATGAGATGAGCTTGGAGTTTGCAAAAGAGATGAAGAAATATTTTGAGATGTCAATGATAGGATAAATAAAGTATTGTATTGGATTGCATGTTTCACAACTAAAAGATGGTATCTATATTATTCCTTCCAAGTAGATAAAGGAAGTACTGAAGAAATTTGGAATGTAAGATTCTAATCCAATTGGACCCCCCATGGTGATAGGATGCAAGCTATCTAAGGATGATGAGTTAAGTATAGTGGATGCAATTCTATAGAGATCCATGATTGGTAAGTTGCATTATGTTGTTCATAGTAGACCATACATTGCACAATAAATTATAATAGTGGCTATATTTCAAGCTAATCTTAAGGAATCTCACATGGTAGTAGTGAAGGGATTTTTAGATACTTGAAAGGAACTGAAGACTGTGGTCTTTGGTATACTCACAAAGGTTATTTCTCTTTGAGTGTTTTTATTGATGTAGATTGGGTAGGAAACATTGATGAAAAAAAGAGTACAAGTGGAGGAGCATTCTTCCTAGGAGGAAGACTTGTGTCATGAACAAGTAAGAAGCAAAATTTATTCTCCCAATCTACTACAGAAGCTGA
Source organism: Thuja plicata (assembly GCA_018584345.1). Classification (NCBI taxonomy): domain Eukaryota; kingdom Viridiplantae; phylum Streptophyta; class Pinopsida; order Cupressales; family Cupressaceae; genus Thuja; species Thuja plicata. The sequence goes on along the minus strand of MU227142.1, from coordinate 2,311,400 downwards.
GTATATAACAACAGCTACCAATTGTACATAAATTTCATGGAAAAAGTAGATCCTAGAAGGTATCAAAGGGAAGGTAACTAAACCTATGACTATCTACAGTGAAGATACAAGTGTAATCAATATTTCAAAGAATCTAGTAATGCATTCCAAGACTAAACACATTTCAATAAAATATCATTTCTTAAGAGAGAAAGTATAGGCAAAGGTAGTCAAGTCAGAATATGTGCCATCCAAGGAGCAGCTAGCAGATATATTCACCAAACCACTACCTAAAGATACTTTAGAGTATCTGAGAGGTATTTTAGGGGTTATTCCCCGACCTGAAAGACATTAAAGTATTTTTGTAAGCATCAACCCAATTGACTCATTGAATATCTTGCACTAATGGGTTGGTGTTAAGAGGGACTACTCATTAGGGGGAGCAGTCAGAGGCAAAGGACATATGTTACAGCAGTCAGTGACCTATGTGGCACCTTTGGAATTATTTTCAAAGGGGGATAAGATAAGAAGAAAGAGAAGAACTAGATACAGGTATTGGAGAAGGTCAGAAGAAGACTTTGAAAGAAAACACTAGGAAGATCAACACAAGAATTTGGGTACATTAGCTAAGGGGGAGCAATTGTTAGAAGATCAATGTGGTGTTGTCATCAATTCCAAAGTGGGATATTATTGGCATAAATGATGGAGATATTATTAAGTGTTTTTTGGTACTGGTTTAATGATAGGAAGATCAGTTATTATATTGTCATTGATGTCAACTTGATGTTGTATTTGTTGACAATGTTTTTGATGTGCTTCTAAGTGTTTATGTAGATGAATTTTGTGTTGCAGTAGGAATTGGAGTGTAAAATTATTGTTGGAGACTCATGGATGTCTCTAGATGAATTTTGTATGATCACATATGTTGGGGACAAACATGGAGAAAGTTATGATTGATTAAAGAGCAACAAAGAAGACAAAAGAATAGATAGTGATAGACAATGAATGATTTGATTGTTCTATCAAAACAATATGGATTAAAGTGTTATAGTCAAGATATAATTATCTTGACTAGACTATGGTATTTGTTAGAGTATTATTACTCTATTAGCTTAAGCTTCTCTTAGGTACGTTATTAATTAATTCTTAATTAATAATGCGCAACCTAGTATTTTCCTTTTAGGGTTTCGTTCACCTTTATAAGGTCGAACTTTGTAATTGTCTTTCATGAATTTAGATAATATTTTTGCTCTCACCTTTTGAGTAAAATCTGAGTTTTTGCTTTTTCCTTCTTCCGCTTCATTTCTTGTGACAGGTTTTTGCATGCAGCTGGATCTTGGAGTTGAATTTGATCTTTCATCAGTTTCTTCATGGTATCAGAGCCTTGCTGTTGCAGCTTGTTCAAGTCTGTTTGGAGCTGTGGATCAAGCTCTCTCTTTCTGGGGTTTTCTAGCATTTTTTATATTGGATCTGGAGGGTTGCAATTTTTCAGAGTGATTTAAGCCAAAACAGACCTCTCCAATGAATTCAGAGGGCCGATCCGGTGAATTTTGATATAAAATTCAACCTATTTGGCCTCCGGAGCATCAGGGAATTTTTTTACGGCCTCCTGTGGCCGTACAGACATGCTTCCCGAGGCGAAATCATAAAAAAATTATTTAAAAAGGGGTTTTTTTGGTGCACAGGGGCGCGCCACCACCACGCCACCCTGGCACCACCCCGCCGCCCCCTCAGCTCGGCCCGCGCCCAGCTGTTTCCTCCGTGCGCAGCTCACGGGCCGCTACCACCGGCGGAGCTGCCAGCGGCGCCGCCTGGGATTCTGCCACCGCTCGGGAGCGGCTGCAACCGGAGGCAGCCACCGGCTCGCCACTGGTCTGCTAACGGAGCTGATGTCAGCTGCCAGTTTTTTTTGCCGGTGGTTTCTTCAAATTTTTCGGCGGCTTTTAAGTTTTTCTGGTAACTGCGCATTTTTTCGGGATGACATCATGATGACATCAGCGACGGGCCTATGACGGTCATACGACCGTCAATTTTTTTCCGTGACTGGTTTTTTCCAGAGTACTCTTTGTTTGGACCTCCTGTCACGTTTTTGGCCATAACTTGGACATACGGTGTCCGTTTTTGCAAAACAAAATATCGCCAGAAAGATGTTTCCGATCCCGTCGCCTTGGTGTAGGTCTCACTTCTTGATTATTCCATTTTCTACTAGTTTTTATGCCCCAAATTCAAGGTACACAAAGTTTTCATTCTAAAGCATTTCTTGCTCTCTCTTTCCTTCAAGCTTTCAGAATTGCA
>MU227142.1:2296047-2306865 GCA_018584345.1 Thuja plicata | reverse complement strand
ATAATATTTTTGCTCTCACCTTTTGAGTAAAATCTGAGTTTTTGCTTTTTCCTTCTTCCGCTTCATTTCTTGTGACAGGTTTTTGCATGCAGCTGGATCTTGGAGTTGAATCTGATCTTTCATCAGTATTGAGTTTATGATTTCTACAAGATTGGATTAGTGCAAGGCATTGTTTTAGTTGACAAAAGATCATTCTGTAAAAGGTAGCAAAATGTTTGAACTAGTTCTAACAATTGGTGTTAGATCAGTGTGTGGTGATGATGCAATCAATTGAAGTAGATGTTTTTATGATCTAGGTGTCATGGTAACATGGCATAATAAATTTGTAATGATTAATTTTTTATTTCATTACTTGAGGTGATCAAATTTAAACAAGTTTTGGAAGCGTGTTGAAGAAGTCCAAAAGGTTTGATTGTTCTTGATTTAAATCAATGTGCAGTGAATCTTATGGCTGACTTGAGTTTTTAATTGAATGTTCTAGAGTGGTAATATGTTTTAGGGTTCAAGGATCAATCAAGAAAGATTGTAATATATTTTGTAAGGTAGTTAAATTCCCTAATGGACATGTAATGTATATATATGTAAATCAATACTTTATGCAAGTGTAGATCATGGATGCCAAGGTGTGGTTGAGTGAAGAGATAAGACTATCTACAAGAAGCTGAAGTATTGTTCTTAATTGGATCTAAACAAGAAGAGGAGGTGTGCTACACCTAGATCATTGTACTTGTTGATTCCTAATAGTTTCTACAAGAAAATACCTTAACCAGGTATACTTTAGCAAGTCTAATTTTGTAAATCCTATAACCGGGTGACTCTTTAACTAGGGTTTAAATCCTTTAACAAGGTTACTCCTAATAGGGTAAATCTCCTAACAGGGCCATAGGTAAATCCCTTAACTGAGTGAATCCTAACAGGGTCTTCTCCTAATCAAGAATCATTATAAGATCCTAATAGGTCTAGGCCTTTAACAAGGTGCATTTTTGAAGAGTGCAAATATTTGTGGGTGTTAATCCCCACCATGGTTTTCACCCTTAGTTAGGGTTTCCACGATAAAAATACTCATGTTATTTTGTTGCATGTGTGGATTAATTTATTTATTATGCATAAGGTTTAAAGTTGATGAATGTGGTTTATGGTGTTGAATGAATTGTGAAATTTTTTAGATATGATAGATTGTTGATTCACCCCCCCCCCCTCTCAGTAATCTTGGGCCTTATAGTATTAACAAATTACTCCTAAGTTGGGTACCTTTCTTAGTGTATTAAAGGAAGAAGAGGTAGCATTGGCTACAAAAGGTGCATATGATCTTCAATCAATAGAGATGCTTTCTTATGCATTTTGTGGTCAAATTCAGATTTTGGAGAGTCTTAAACAGTGTTGGGACTAATATTGTAGTGCATTGAAGAATATTTCTATTGATATCTTCAAATTGACGTGAGTAAGTATTTGTGTACATAAGCGACATATATGTATAGAATTTTGGCTTGTGGATCCCTTCCTTTTCCATTGATGTCAAAGAGGGAGAGTAGTGTAGTGAAAAATGTATATCTAGCTCATGGGTAGCACACAATTTTGGATTTTGAAGAGTTAGTATTTGGTACTGAATTTGACACTTCGTCATTTTTCACTAAGTATTGCCATCAATACCAAAATGGGAGATTATTGGCGAGAGACACTACTTATACGAGTCTTGTGTTTTCATTGATGGAAACTAACATTATTATACACATTCACATAACTTTATTTGATCATACCAAAAGTTTGATTAAAGATTTGGCTAAGTCTGGTAGTGAACAGAGTACAGTATCATAGTTCAGTGTTTGATCCAGTGAGTACTCCCAGTTCAATATTTAGAGGTGCAAACCTAGAAGCAGCTACATGAAGGTATATTTATCATATACTAGATTTTCAATATCTAGTGTTACTTTTTTCTTGAGATATGGAGTTATGTGTAGCAATTTTTTTTAAATTGTGAAGAACATTAGTAGGGTATAATAGATACTTATGTGGATATATCATATTGATTTTGTTGGTTGTTTACAAGTTTGAGGATATTTATATGATATGTGGATAGTGTGTGAGAAATTTTTTAATAATATGGAAGAGAACAACTAAGAGGGGGGTTGAATTAGTTCTTCCTTTCAACTACACCATTCTGATGTGGTGTCCGTGGAGATGAGAACTATCTTTTTATCCCATTTCTCTCAAAAAAGAGTTGAAATCATTGAATGTGAATTAACCACATCTATATGACCTCAAAAACTTCACCTTTAATCATGTCTCATTCTCAACAAGATTCTTAAAGATCTTAAATTTATGCATTTCTTCAAAATTTTCCTTTACGAAAGTTACCCATACTATTCTAGAATAGTCACCAATGAGTAAAATAAAATATATATCTCCTTGCATACTTGTTATCTTAGTGGGAAAACACAAGTAAGTATGAATAAGATCTAGAAAACCATTTGAGTTTAATACTTTAGACTTGAAAGTAGTTCTTGTTTTCTTACCTAATTGGCATTCCTTGAAAGTAGCATTAGCAGGCTTCTTCATTTTAGTCAAATCTCTAACAACATGTTTAGAACTTATTACCACAATACTATCAAAATTCACATGGAATAACCTTTTGTGCCATAAAAATCTCTCATCAATTTGTACAATCAAAATAGTCTTCTGACCATAATTCAAGTGGAATACACTACCTTTTTTCTTGGAACATGTAGAAATCTCTATCCCACATTGATTCTCAAACCTACATCTATCATCCTTGAAATTCAGTCCATATACCTTGTCCATTAGCTGGCCAACACTGAGAAGATTTTTCTTCAACCCTTCTACATACAACACATCTTCAATAGTAGTATTACCATCTAAAGAGATAGATCCTCTTGTTTTGATCATGCCACCAGAATTATCTCCCCATCTTACCATTCCACCATCATACTTCTCAAAACTTAAAATATTTTCCTTGTCACTATTCATATGATGTGTGCATCCATTGTCTATCAACCATTCATGTCTCTTGACAACTTGTGCATCTAAGGTATTTTCTTAAAAAACACAACTAGTATAATTACTAGGCATAGGATCCTCATATTTAGGTTCATCCTCTTTAATAGATATGAACACAATTTCATCAACATTTTTATCAACACCATCAGACTCATCATCTATAACTCCTTCATCATCAACAAAATAATAACACTTTTTTTTCAAACTTAGGCTGGTCAAACTTGTACTTAGGAAACCTCTCCGGACATATAGAGGCATAATGTAATATCTTTTTACAAGAAAAACATATAAAATGTATTTTCCCTTTTTACTTACCATATCCTTTTGATAGTCTCTTTGCAACCAATGCATCCAATTCTCGAAGCTCTTTCTCTTCTTGTTGAATTTATTTCATCTCCTTTTCAAATATTGATATTATTCTTATAGATCCTTCACCCTTATCTGATTTATGCATGTCTCTTCCTAATATAGTAGCCTTGAAAGAAGATTCAAATTTGAGAAGAGATTCTCCAAAATTACTCATTTCAAAGATAGGTAACTTACATATCAATGCATCTCTAGTCACAATAGTATTGGTTCTGATCTCTTCAATAGAAGAAAATTTAATTTTTTAAGTAGGGGCAAGGATCTCAATACCTTTGAAACAATTTATCCTTCATCAAATTCACCAACAACACATCTAATTCTACAAACTATTTTATTTACCTTTTTCATGTAAGAGTTGATGTTCTCATCCTCACACATTCTCATAGTTTCATACTTTCCTTTCAAGCTTTGCAACTTGCATTTCTTAACACATGTATCACCTTCATGTAGGGTTTCTATCTTTGTCCATACTTGATGAACAATATTGAAATCCATCACATTTTTATATTTAGTATTGTTGGCATATCTGATACAATGATGGAAAGTAATTTTTGGAGATGTCATGATGTGGATTTGATTACAAGATGATCAGATATTATGTTGTCATTGATGTCAACTATTGACCTTATTTTCTTAGTATGTTTCCAAGCATAGTTGTGATGAATGAAGGTTTGGAGTGAGTTTCATTATTTGTTATCTTTATGGTAGACTCAGGTGTGTCTCTAGATGTCTAATGCATGACCACTACTGTTGAAGTGATCTTTTGTGAAAGTTGTGACTGGTTGAAGTATAACAGTGCAACTGCTAGAATAGTTAATAAAAAGTGATATATGATTTGAATGTCTTGTTAAATATTTGTTGTATCTTGTGTTACGATCACAAGATATGGTGGTTAACAATGTTCAAATGCTACAGTTGTGACTACAACTAATTTGAGTGACCGATGTGTAGGATAGGTGACCTATGAGCAGAGATAGAGTTGTTAATAGGTTAAAGTGTTTGTGTTCTTGAGTAACAATTGATAAATATTTGATAGGTGATGGATGTTGAGGTTTTGATGGAATGAGTTGAGTTAGTCATTATCTAGTGATGTGTCTTCATGATTGGAGGTTATGATCTGGCATCACATTGTTCGATGCTAGAGCATGGAGAAGATTCTAGAGGAGTATTTTTTTGGTGAAAATGTGTTTGAATCCTTGACACAATATTTTATGTAAATCATTGTATTGGCCAATGTGGTCTTGGAAATATGTTTTTTACAATTAATTTTGTTTTATGGTACATTGGATCTGAGAAAGATGTTTGAAATTCTAATTTAGGGCTTGATTAAGGTGTTGACTTAAAAGTTCATTATATAATTGATGAAGTTGAAAGTTAAGTGTGCTATCATGTGTTGGACAAGTGCGGTGAAAAGTGTGAGTTGTGATCAAGCTAGGGAAGAGTTAAGTGTGTTTAGAAGAGATTGTGTGCTTCAGTGGATCTGATCAAGAAGGTTATACATATCATTCTTTATGTTGCTCCCTAACAGTTGTAGCAGGTTAAATCCCTTAATAGGGTGGATATTAACATATCTTTGTTGTAAATCCTCTAGAAAGGTGAAACTTTGTCACATGTTCAAAGTCCTCTAAAAAGGCTACTCTTAATTGGGTAAAGGTCCTAACAGGCCTAAGGAAAATCCCTCAACCGCGTAGCACCTAACATTGTTGTTGTAATTTCCTAACAGGGTTAAGCTCCTCATAGAGCTTACTTCATAAGAGTACATCATTTAGTGGGTACTAAATCCCACCATAGTTTTCTCCCAATTTTGGTTTCTATGAGATAATCTATGTGTCAAATTTATGGATAGACTTGTAGGTTTATGATTTTCATTTGTTGTAATTAAGGTTAATCTTGTGAATGTTGGTTTAAGTTCAAGAGGTTAAAAATAGATTATTTGGTATATTACCGATTCACCCCCCTCTCAGTAATTTTATCTTAGTACTAACAAGTATCTGACAAGGAACTTAGGAATGCTTCTTTTATCTTTGATGTTGTACTCAAATTTCTTCTTCTCATCTGAAGTAGTAGTAGAAAAATATGCAGGAGGATTGTAATATGTCTTAGTGATTGTCCAATACTCTTCTCCAATGCATCACAGGTGAGTAATCATCTGACCCTTCTATATGGGATATTTGTTCCTTCAAACCTATGAATTTCCTTCCTATAAGCTACCATATTGGATCTCCATCGAGTTTTAAACTTTCTCCAAGGGACCAAAGCTCTGATACCAATTGTTGATAATATGGCAGAGAACAACTAGGAGGGGGATGAATTATTTGTTCCTAAACTTCAACTTCAAAACCCTTAACCTTCAAAATATTCAAGAATAAACTCCTAATATCTTATATAATTAATTAACCATGAAATATAGAATCATCCACAAATCATAAAGACATCTAGAATGCTTGACACATATAATTTTATTGTGGAAAACTTGTTAGGGGAAAACCATGATGAGGATGATTAGCCATAATAAGTAAATGCCTTTTTAGAAGTATAGACCTATTACAATAATAGGGAATGCACATGCATTCAAGATCAATTCCTAGAGCTCACTTCTCAAAATGAAAATCCTTGGGCTACAACCATAAGGAAGACTAACTTCCTTACAAAAGACCACTATAATGATTTGATATTTTTGTGAACTATGAAAATGACATCTACCATATATCTGATATAGCTCCAATGTAGCACAATGTAGACCTATTTTCAACCCCTTGTTGAAACACTTTTGACCACTACTAAATCAGGCTCTTTCTCTGGTATAAAAATCTAACATTTGCATCCATGATCTGCACATCCACATCAAACCCTGCATAAACTTTATATCATCAATCTTGAAAAATAAAAAGGTTGACCACCACCTTGATTTTAAATTTAAATCACACACCAAAAATCATGGTTTAATTCCTTCCACTACAAAATAATAGAATTGATCCATAACAACTACATTGAGATTATAACTCTTCCATATTCACACCTTGATCTTGCACAACATGACTTACCAACCCAGTCAGCCAAGAACAAAAGAAAATAATAAGAATATTATTGTTGATCAAAAAATCCACCAATCTAATCATTCCAATCCATATGGACCACCACCTCATCAATCACATACTTAAATAACATCCTTCAACATCATGAACAACACACAAACATTCAAATCCATCCCAACCATTGGATTTTCAAGCACTTTTTGAACTGAACCTCAAGAACATTGTACTCATCCTCTATGAGAACAAAAACATGCCTAACAGATCTCTAAAGTATAAACCCTTTGATTTGGGAACACCCAAGTATGTCCCAAACATAATCCTTGATACACATCGATAAATTACAGATTGGTCATGCACACCAAACCTCTTTCTATTTTACTGTCAACTCTGTGTACCAATTTGTTTGCCAGTTACCAATTCTAACCTCAACACATACTCAAATATTCATGTCAAGCTCTAAAAAATAACATGGAATAATTAGACAACCTTACCAACATCCCATGAGGTGTTCTACTCCTTATCTATAATATCTGAACCTCACCATAACTTTGAATATTCTATTCCATTGGAAAAAATACAACATATAAGTTATCATCAAACAATCATACCTTCTGATCAATCCTGCTGATATGTTGACATCAATGACAACACATCCAAATTCTAGCTTGCCAACATAATTACTTGAGGTCCACATTATAGTTTACATGTAGATCTAGTTGACTAACTATACACATTTCATTATTTTGTGAAATGTTCTTGATGCCAACTCATGGATGATGAATTCATGGTAGTGGATATATAAGATAATTTTGGTCAATCATTTTGAGATATATAGTGAGTTTAATTTTGAAAAGGATGTTGATTTGAGGTCTGAGTAATAATGAAGAATAGATCTAACATGAAGTGTATTGATTTAGTATATTATGTTAAATTGGAATTGGCTTTGACATTTGTAGATGTTGTGAGTCAATTCAAGTTATATTTTGTTTAATAATTATTATATAGGCAGTAAGCCTTATTGTAATTGAGAAGTGATCTCTAGGTAGTGTGCCTAAATGCATGTGCATTCCTTTTGTAAACCTTTAAAATGGTTAAATATTTCTGTAGAGTATTTTATTTGTGGGTTCCATCTCCACCATGGTTTTTCCCTTAATCAAGTTTTCATGATAAAAATCTTGGTGTTATGGTGTTGTGGTGTTGTGGATGTTTGTTTTATTCTTCTACACATAAAATTTCATTACATGTGGTTTATGGTTTAAGAAACATATTAATAAGGTTAAAAATTGTAGAATATTAATTCACATCCCTCCCCCTATCATTGTTACTTAATACCAATAGTGCATAGAGGGGCATTCTATAGGAAATAGGCAGCAAGCAATTAGTAGGGGGGTGAATCAGATTCCTCTAAAAATCTTGACCCTTCAAACCCTTAAACCTTTAAACCTTTAAACCATTCAATACATTAACATTTATTACTATTTTTCAAAATTTAAAGCTTGTAAACACAAATCAAAAAACATCAACACCACATAACACAAATATTTTTATCATGGAAACCCAAACTAGGGTGAAAACCATGGTGGGGTTGATACCCACAATAAGACTAGTACCTTGTTAGGAGTATAGAATTATTAAAATATGGGTAATGCACATGCATTCAGGCACACTATCTGGAGTTCACTACTTAATTTTACCTAGGCTCCAACCCTAAGGAAGTCTCCTTAACTTACAATCACAATTTAGACACCAATTTGAGAATTCATTGAACTGTATGATAACATTTTTCTATGCCTTGGTTAGTTCTATTCCATTATAGTCAGACCCCTTATTGTAATTTTCTCTACCACACTTAGATGAGAAATCTAGCCTCCATTAGATCTGTAAAAGTTCTTCACTAGAAATATCTTCCTTCTATAATTCTCCAAACACTAGAACACAAATCAAACCCTAATTTGCCATATTTATCAAGAATTGGGTCAGCAAAACCTAATCCTTAATATTTCAACTCTTAGCACCAAAATCAACCATCAAGATCACTGAATTATTTCTAAACATTTATTAGATCATTCACAAACACCTCGATATCATAATCATATCCCTAAAACATTTTACCGATCTCTTATAAACTGTGTTATCAACTTTTCTTGACATGTTGACTAAGAATATAAAAAAAATATTCAAATTCATTGAACTTGGTCACCTTGATCAATGTAAGTTTCCAACTCATCAGACACATAATCCTATATCATCCAAAGGAATCATTAAGCTAAAAAAACAATCAAATCCATAATACTTATTAGATTTGTCAGTATTGCATGCTAAACCTCAAGAACATTTTTACCCCCAACTAAAATACTTGTAAATTCCTTGCGGACCATTAGAATATTTTTTTTTGCATGGTTGACACATTTCTATGTCCTTAACACATTCCCAATTGTGCAACCAAATATCTCACCTTGAGTATATGTGCGAATTTATTCTCTGAACTCTATTATACTGGCAGATAGTAAAATAACTAGCCTTCATCTGTGACACCATAACTTGCTCAAATCATCATGTCAGAAACTCAAAATTGACATGAATAATGTATACAAACTCTACATCACTACATGAATTCTACGAGCCCTCATATTTAGTAAAATTCCTTCACCATTCATCTAAACATTATGTGTTACTGACAAAACTATATATCTGACATACTAACAGTATAACAGTTATAAAAATACAACATTCAAATTGCACACTAGACATCCAAACAACATAATAGAAATTTTGAAATCAATTAAAACACATCCAACTTGCCAAAAATATCCCCCTTTTTCATTTATGGAAAAATTTTATGGGAAAAAAAATATGCAATCAAAAGAAATATTACTACCAGCAATATCCATAAAATATTTTGGAGTCCCTCTAACTCAACTCTGCTACCTCATTTATGCTCTATCACTTCTCCCCCTAGGAACAAGGTCACCTTGATTCCAAATTATTACATTCTATTCTCTCCATCATTTTCTTCCCCTTGGATATACACTACTCATCTTGGCTAAAACTATGAAATTTATCTTCACTGCTCTTCTCTCTTTCTTCACATTCTTCACATATGCTCTCTCTCTCTCTCTCTCTCTCTCTCTCTCTAAAATCAATTAAAAAGGTTTATTACCATCTCTGGGCCATCAAACACGTCCAACTACTGACCAAACACATCTTCCTTTCCATGCTTACTACTTCCCTTGAGTAGCATCCTCCATACATCAATCCATTTGTAAGATTCATCTTTAAATCATACTAGACTAATGCAATATCTTTCATCTTAGTTTTGATCAGGAGGGGTAATGACCCCTAACTTGCCTACAATAGTAGACTCATTGCTATAAATATCCTTTCCTTTCTTATTTCTAACCCTATTTTTTTTCTTTTGTCTCTTTATATATCTTTATTCTCCTTATCCTTTACTTTTTACTCTTTTTGTATACCTCTAACATTTTCTTACATATTATTGTCTATTCTTTCTATACCACACTCATCTACTTGTATGTCTCTATAGTTTTTGGAAATCTATGTAGATATAATGCATCTGAAACATATGATAATCTTCTTCTTATTGTCATCATTACTCATCATGGCACATGGAAATATACCTATTTCCCTTATGACAGTATCATTTATCCTTCTAACACTATTGAGTATGTCTGAGACAAGATTATTTCTTTTACATCTAGGAAGTTTTTTTTTCTTTCTGCAATATGAGGCTCTATGTTCAAACTTTCCACAATAAAAACACTTACCATTTAATTTTTTAGGTTTAGGTTATCTTCCCAAATTATTCTTGTTCTTGTTCCTCTTTCTTTCCTTTCTCTTTTCTGACCCATGTTCTTCTTGTTATCCTTGTTTTTATTCTTTGACTTGTTCCTCTAATATTCAACTTTGTTCTTCTTATTTGTCTTATTATTTTTTCTTTTAGCTTTAGGCTTGTCTTGACAAGACTTGCATCATTCTCCTTTCTCAAATATAACACCATTGTTCTCCCTTTCAAGTAAAGCTTCAAGTTTATCTTATCTGATCTTGAGTTCTCCCACATGTTTATTTGTAGTTGCAGTCTCTTCCTTAATAGTCCTAGATAATTCATCATAAATTGGCTCAACCTTTGATATTAGGCAAATATGATCTTGCACAATCCTTCTTCTTGTCTTAAATCTATTCTTCCTATTGTAGACACCTAAAATTGACCAGGTGTATCTCAAGCATTCCAAACTATAAATCTCAGCCAAATGCCTCAAAATGTCATCTCAATGCAAAACAAATGGATCAAATCAAATTGACAAAATTCAAATCAAATTAAAAGATCAAATAATCATGAAATCAAATAATTAAATTCAAGCCTAAAGGGATTAATCAAATTATG
>MU227142.1:2238532-2265855 GCA_018584345.1 Thuja plicata | reverse complement strand
AAATATCAGAAGAAGATATAATGGACAAGTTGCTAACTACTTTGACATCAGACTATGAAAACAAGATCAGTATTCTAGAGGAAACTATGCAATTCTCACAAAACTTCAAGAGAGAGACTCTAATAAGAAAAATATCTGCATTTGAGATATCAAGATTGAAGACTGAATCTAAAAGTGAAATAGCTTTCAAAGCCTTAGTCCATGGTAAGAAATCCTTACACATCCCCAGTCATAATGAGAAAGAAGAAGTTGATGAAGAAATTGAATAAATCATTTCTATGATTGCTAGACGAGAAAAGAAAGGAAAAGGAAAATATGAAGGACAGCTTCCATTCAAATGTTTTTCACGTAATAAGATAGGTCACTTTGCATCTAAGTGTCCCACAAGAGTCAAGAAGTTCAGATCTGATTACAAACCCAAATATAAGAAGGAATTCTATCATGCTGAAGAAGGTGTAACTGATGAAGATTCAGGAGAATATGAAATTGGATTCATTTCCCTTAGAGATATGGAAAGGTTGCTTAAGGAAATGGACATTGAAGATGAAAAGGAAGAACAAGAGCTAGCCCTAATTACCAAAGCAGACATCAAAACTGATTAGATCATTAATAGTGGATGCTCTCATCATATGACAGGTGAAAAAGATAGATTTATTCAGTTAGACAAGTACAAAGGTGGTATCGTTAGATTTGGAGATAACACTCCTAAACCTATCATAGGTAGAGGTTCTATCACTTTGGATGGAAAGAATAAGACAGATGATGTTCTATATGTTGATGGATTACATCATAACTTGCTGAGTGTTGGACAGCTAGTTGACAAAAGCTATCATTTGGAGTTCAAAGACAACAAGTGCATCATTAACAATAAAAATGGAGACATGATTGCATTAGGCTCCAAAACAAAAGGTAAAATTTTTCTTGCATTAGGCTCCAAAACAAAAGGTAATGTTTTTCAGCTTAATTCTGATGTAAGTTGTTTTGTTGCAAAGGTGGATGACAGTTGGTTATGGCACAAGAGATTTTGTCATATCAATTTTGATAATATAGTAAAGATCAGCAATGTTAAGGTAGCTAGAGACCTGCCAAGTATTGCAAGACTAGTTGACACAATATGTAGGGAATGTGTTATGGGAAAGCATGTAAGGAGTTCCTTCAAAAGAAAGAAAAACTCAACTAAAAACAAATTGGACCTAGTACATACAGATTTGTGTGGTCCTACCCAAACAAGATCATACTATGGTGAGAGGTACTTTATTTTGTTTATTAATGATTTTTCTAGGATGACGTGGGTTGCATCCTTAAAGGAGAAGTTTGAAGCCTTTGAGAAGTTCAAAATATTCAAAGCTAAAGTTGAGAATGAATCCAGATTGAAGTTGAAATGTCTGAGATTAGATAGAGGAGGAGAGTTCACCTCTGATGAGTTTTATGATTATTTTGAAGAACATGGTATTAAAAGATAGTTGAGTGCACCTAGAACCCCTTAGTAGAATGGGATTGCAGAAAGGAGAAACAAGATCATACTTGATATAGTGCGTACTATGATGATTGAAGGAAAAGTTGCACACACCTATTAGAGAGATGCAGTGAACATAGCAGTATATACTATCAACAGAACCCAATTAAGGCCAGGCGTGGATAAGACAACCTATGAACTTTGGTTTGGTAATGTACCTACAATAAAGTATTTTAGAATCTTTGGCAGCAAGTGCTACATCAAGAGAGATGATGGTGTTTGTAAGTTTGATGCTAGAAGTGATGAAGGTATTTTCCTTGGTTATTCTACTAAAAGCAAAGTATATAGATGTTTCAATTTGAGATTAAAGAAAATAATTGAAAGCACGCATGTTAAGATTGATGAAAATATTATGGTTGAAGAAAGATACTATGAATATGCACCTATGATTGAGGATGAATCTAGACCTAGCAATAAAGATACTATTATTGAAGAAATGTTTGATTGCATTGATGTCTCATCCAATGACCCTGAATCAAGCAGAGAAGAATCACATATTACAGAAGAAGAAGATACAGCTAAGGTTCCAAAATTCACATCTAGATACCACTCTAAAGATGACATCATTGGAGATCAGAGCAACAATGTTTTGACTAGATCTAAAGAAAAAGGTCTAGCAATGGATGAAGAGGTATGTTTACTTTCACAGATTGAACCCTTAATTGTTGAAGATGCTTGTAATGATTTTGATTGGAAGAATGCAATGAAAGAAGAATTAGATCAGATAATTAAAAATGATACATGGGAATTGGTCTCTAGACCCAGTGACAAAAATGTGATTGGAACAAAGTGGGTATTCATAAATAAGATGAATGAAGATGGAACAGTAGTAAGAAACAAAGAAAGACTGGTATGCAAGGGATATGCATAGAGAGAAGGAATAGACTACACTGATACATTTACTCCTGTGAGTAGACTAGAAGCCATTAAGTTATTTTTGGCATATGCAACAGTCAAAGACTTTAAAGTTTATCAAATGGATGGAAAATCAGCTTTTTTGAATGGTGATTTGAATGAAGAAGTCTACATTGAACAGCCTGAAGGATTTAGTCTTTCAGATGAACCAGACATAGTATGCAAATTAAAGAAAGCACTCTATGGTCTTAAACAAGCCCCAAGAGCTTGGTATGAGAGACTTGATGGTTATCTTACCAAGATTGGATTCAAGAAAGGAGTAGCAGATTATAACTTATTTACAAGAGACACACCTGATGGATTATTTTTAGTTTCTATATTTGTTGATGACATTATCTTTGGGGGTAATCACAAGCTCAGTAAAGCATTTGCAAAAGAAATACAAAATGAATTTGAAATGAGTATGATTGGTCCTATAAAATAATTTTTGGGACTAAATGTGAAATAAACAGATAAAGGTATATTCATTAATCAGTCTAAATATGTGAAGGAAATACTGAAGAATTTTCAGATGGATGATTGTAAACTAGTATGCACTCCCATGATAACAAGAAGAAATATTTCAAAAGACGATGACTCCACAGTAGTTGATAAGACATTGTACAAATCTATAATTGGTAAACTCATTTATCTAACTCAATCTAGACCTGATATATCTAATGCAGTTGGCATTGTTGGAAGATTTGCAACTGAACCCAAGCAGAGTCACCTAATGGCAATCAAGAGGATATTCAGATATCTAAAGGGAACTATAAATTATGGCTTATGGTATCCTAAATCAGAGAATGTAAAGCTTCATGTGTATACAGATGCAGATTGGGAAGGTTGTATTGATGATAGGAAGAGCACTTCAGGAGGAGAAGTATTCCTTGGAGATAGGTTGGTTTCTTGGATAAGAAAGAAGCATAACTGTATTTCTCAATCAATAGCAGAAGTTGAATATGTTGTAGCAGCACTGAATTGTTCAACTATGGTTTGGATCAAGCAGATGGTTAAAGACTTTGGCATTCAGGTTGATTATCTTTTTTTTATTCATTGTGATAATACTAGCACTATCAACATGTCCAAGAACCCTATGATGCACACAAAGACAAAACACATAGAGATCAAGTACCATTTCTTAAGAGAAAAATTTGCAGACAAAGAAGTTAAATTGGACTATGTGAACACCATAGAATAGCTGAAAGATATTTTCACAAAGCCCTTATCAAAGGATACTTTTGAGTATCTCAAAGAGAAGTTGGGAGTAATTCCCTCTCCTAAGTCTATCTAGAAGAAGTAGTAATGACTGATGAATGGTTGACTACTCTACTTCTGGAGTAGTACCTATGCTTAAAGGACTATGGTGCCCTTTTCCATTGATGTCAAAGGGGGAGTATATAGTAAGGAGGAGTATATACTAATGGGGAGCATATACTTTGGGGGAGTATATAGATGGAACAAAAACACAGATAGAGGAACTACAACAGTTTAGAGAAATCTTTGATGAGGATATTGAGAAGATTGTAAAAGAAAGAGGACACCATGAATAGAGGATGTTTTTGATATCATATGTTGCCATCAATGTCAAAGGGGAAGATTGTTTGAGATTTGATTCTGAGCAGTTGATTGATTGTATGTTTGTCACTGATGACAACATATAATACACAGTAGTAATTCTGTATGTACTTATCAGAATGATAATATGAAGACTTGCATGGATAGATACATGTTGTTGACATGTTTATTATGTTATGTTCATACATGCAGACCCATATATGATATTTCAGTAAAGTTATGTAATTCTGTTATTGGCAGTTACAGTTTTGGAAGTGTAACGGTTTAGGGCTGATATATATTTCATGTTTCTTCATTTGTGCCTATCTTCCATATATTCGTGTGTATATTCATGTTTAGTTATGAGCTGATGATATTAATCCAAAGGTGCCAAACATGTTTCAAGAAGATTGCAAAGTTAGAGTTTAATTGGTGAGGCCGACTTAGTGAAGCGTTGCGTCTATACTTGCATGGTTATAATTATGCTTGCGTGCTTAGTAGAGCTAACAAGGATTTTATGAAGAGTTATCTTATAGGCCCCATGATCTCATACTATAAGATACTTATAGAAAGTCAAAGGTGACATGCTAAGTATGAATGATACAAAAAGATAAGAAAGATGTACAGAGCAGATCATCAGAGTTGGTTCATTCATCAAGAGTCTATGTGAAGAAGAAGTGAAAGATTGCAATATACTAGAACTGATCAAGAAAATAGGTCTACTCTATAGTTCATCATCAGATATAGTGCATATCTATTATTCAAAAGGTTGTAGCCTTCACCATCAAGTAGTTAGCTTTTGGACAATGAGTCCACCACCCCTAACAGGGTTATTTGTAAAAGACTCCTAACAGGGTCTGACTCTTAACCAGGTCACTATACTTATTGCATTATATTTTACAACTCCTAATAGGGTTGAAATATCTTCTAACAAGGATTACTACAAATAAGTATAGTTTATTGTGGGTGCTAATTCCCACCGATGTTTTTACCATTTGGTTTCCCCATAATCAAATTGTGTGTTGAGTATTGTGTTATTTGATTAAGCATTTACTTTGCTGTATTCTAAAGTTATAGAAGTAAAAAGAACTGAAGTTACGGATAACTGATTCACCCCCCCNAAAAAGAACTGAAGTTACGGATAACTGATTCCCCCCCCCCCCCCCGCTCTTAGTTATCCTTTGGGACTATTCTAACAAAAAGGACTCTTACCAGTTGATCTATTCACTGTATCATTGTATGCATATTCAACTTTTCCAATCAGTTGGTCTCATGCTTGACCATACTCCTTTGTGAGGCACCTTAGAAATTTACCAAGACTTCTATTGACCACCTCTATTTGGCCACTTGTCTATGGATGATAGGCAGATCCAAAAGATAAGTTAGTGCCCAACTTTTGCCACAAGGTCTTCCAAAAATGGCTCATGAATTTTTTGTCCCTATCTAAAACAATACTAAGTGGGAGTCCTTGTATCCTTACAACTCCACTAAAAAACAATTGAGAAATGTTACAAGCATCATGAATAGTCTTGCAATGTATAAAATGTGCCATCTTACTAAATCTATCTACAACAACAAAAATACTGTCATATCCCTGCCTTGTTCTTGGCAAACCAACTACAAAATCCATGTTTATGCATTCTCATGGTCTGGTTTGGATTGGAAGTGGATGATAAATAACTACATTGGAAGATGTTCCCTTAGCTTTTTGACACACTACACAACTCTCAACATACTGTCTAACATCTCTATTCATTCTAGGCCAAAAATAGAACCTAGTGACTAGTTCTTGAGTCTTGCTTACTCCAAAATGACCACTAAGTGTTCCTTTATATTTTTCTTGAATCAAATTCTCTCTCATAGACCCTTTTGGAACACAAATTTGACCTCCTTTAAACAATAAATCATTCTACAAAGTACACTTAGAAAACTCACCATGAAAGTTGTTTTTAAACTCATTGCATACCTTGTAGATTTGGGAAAATTATTCATCTTCAGCATATAGTTCTTTGAAGCTATCGATACCTATGCTTTGTAGCTGAACTTCTTGGACTATGAGAGGCCTTCTGCTCAATATGTCAGCAACCTTATTTTGTACTCCCTTTTTGTGCTTCATATTGAAAGTGTAGGCTTGTAAATACTCCACCCACTTCATGTGTTTGCTGCTAAGTTTGTCTTGAGAGTTTAGGAAGCTAAGAGCTTGGTTATCAGTATATACTATGAACTCCCTTGGCAGCAAGTAGTGGTAAATTTGGCCTTGTTAATCAGCCATACACTTCAACATAGTCCTTATTCATCAAATACACATGAGAATGAATATGAGATTATTCATCTTTCCTATCTGTATGATTTGACATGTTGCCTTCTATCTAGATGGGGTTTCAAAATAGCTCTCAGAACGAGAGTCTCACAACCATAGACCGATCTAAGAATGAAGGATTTTTCTCCATGAATGCAATGCAAATGCAAGATTATTCTAAGAATTGAAAGATGCAAGATTAATCTAAGACATGATTTCAATGAATTTAATCTAAGAAATTGAAATTATTCTATTGTAAATGAAAGCTTTTAACTAGAAACGAGATGATAAAATGTAGCAACAATTCGGTATTCTAACAATGCATATTTTCTCAGAGATTTTGAATGAGAAATGGGATTTTTTTTATAGACTCAGAGATGATCAGAATAGAAAGTTTCCTTCTTTAAATAAAATAGATAGAAAAGCCAGTTTAAAATAGAAAGCTTTCTTGAAAAGAAAACAATAAATTGTTTTCCCTTTTCTTTAACTATTTTTCTTTCTTTGATTTTAACTGTTTTATTTTGATTTTAACTGTTTTCTTTCTCTTTAAAGCACAGTTAACTCAAAACTTATATTTTTGAACAGAAGAAAGATTTTTGAGAGAATATTTAATTAATTAAAAGTATGACCTCATAAATATGTTTTTTTTATCAATTATCTGAATAATTAAATTCAATTATTGAAATGAGGATATTTATTTAATAATTAAATATTATTTTAATTCCTTTTTATGTGTTTTAGATAAAAGGGATGAATTTAATTTAATTAAAGTGCTAGGACTTTATAATTAAATTAATTCAATCATAGGGTTTGTTTAGCTAATTGATATTTAGGAATTAAATATAACGTTATGATTAATGCAGATTTAAGATTTTTTGCATTTGAAACTCAGGTCGATTAGAGTCAGTCAAAACTTAGAATTGCCTAGTATAATAGGACTTTAATGATTCAGAAGAATAACAAATGCAACAAAATTGGTTAGGGTTGCAAGATGCCAATTTTTGGATGTTACATTTTGCCCCTCTTTGAATTGATGTGCGAGAAACACATTGATTCAAAGAATAGTTTGAAGCCTGAAGCATAGAAGAATAAATTTGAGCATTGGTGACGCAAAGATCGATTGATGAAGATTTTAGAGCCATCTCCAGGATAGAGCTTGACTCTCCAAAGTCTAGGTTACGTTGCCGAGACACCGGTCAAATAGAGTTTTTGAGGGTCATCTCCAGAACGAAGCTTGATCCTCAGGGATCTAGGTTAGAATGCCCTAATACCTAATAGATTTAAGATTTTGAGAATCATCTCCAGAACAAAGCTTGATAATCAGGGATCTGGGTTAGAATGCCCTGATACCTAATAGATCAACATCTTTCAAAGACTGTCCTTAGAATGAGGCTCAACCTTCAGGAGTCAGGGTTAGAATGCCCTGATACCTGTCCATAAAAAAGATAGTCAAGAGAGATTTTGGGACTATCTCTAGAATGAAGCTTAGTCCCCCAATATCTAGGTTAGATCGCCCAGACACTGGTTAGATTGATATCTTTTATAAGACTATCCCCAGAATGAGGCTCAACCTTCAGGAGTCAGGGTTAGAGTGCCCCAATACCTATCCCAAAAGATAGTCAATAGAGATTTTGGGACTATCTCGAGAATGAAGCTTAGTTCCCCAGTATCTAGGATAGATTGGCCAGACACTGGTAAGATCGAGTTTCAGAATTATCTCTAGAATGGAGCTTGATTTTTAGGAGTCAGGGTTAGAATGCCCCAATTCCCAATAGATGAGTTTTTGAGAACCATCTCCAGAACGGAGCTTGATCCTCAAGAATCTGAGTTTGATTGCTCAGATACTTAATAGATTGAGATTTTGAGAATCATCTCTAGAACGAAGCTTGATTCTTAGGGATCCAGGTTAGATTGCCTCGATACCTAATAGATGACAAGATGTAAGAAACAAAGATATCCTTATTGATTGTGAAGTATCCAGTTTTGACTGTGAGGTACAAAAAATTGAACATGCCCCAAGTGATGAGATGCCCCTAGCAATGAGGACTTTTAAATTTAGGTCAGATTGATTAAAAAATAAATTCAATGATGTAATTATCCTGCCCCCTCAGAAGCAAAATGGAAAGATGACACATCATAATCATGACTGAGAGAAAGAAATCGTAGATATATGTTGAATCAGAGATGTTGAGGTCCAGTTGACCAAGTTTGACTATGGTTGACTAGAGTGGACCATAGTTGACTTTTGAGGAAAAAGTCAAATATTTAAGGAAATGTTGATTAGATAAGTTTCCAACAAGAAAGTGACATCATAAAGTTGACTGCACAAGCGTCCGATCGCGTCGGTCCTAAAAATTTTAAAATACAATTTTGAGCTATATAGAAGTGTCAGATTTTGATTTCGATCCTGAAAATGGGTTGAGCATATAGTTGAAGATAGAGAGCAAGGATCAAACACTTGGGCAGTAGTGATGAACCTAGAATGGTGAAGAAGAACTCCTCAATGTAAAAATATAGAAGAATGCAATGAAGTGAGCATCGAATTTCTGCCATAATGCAAGTCTAGAATGAAATTGCAATTCTATGCTAGATACAATTCCTAGGACCTGGTTGTGAGACCCATCGTAAAATTATCATCATTAAGCATTTTTGGAACATCGAAGTTGATACAATCCTTACTAGTGCCAATGCGACCATAAGAACATGAATATGACTTTCATCAGATAAAATGTAGGAAATGAATGTAAGCACCATGGCACAAAAGCCAAGATGACCTGAACATTGTTTCCAGTTAATGTTGCAAGAGTACACCAATATCAAGGAATTCAAAATAAGATAACCATGAGTGCGATTGTGTGGAAAAAAATAGAGTAATAACAGTCAAGGAGATAGTACCGACCTCATCATGACATACAAATAAACAAGATCAAGGGATGTGAGGCTTTTCCACCTTAATGTAGGAGCTCATATCACATACACCCTATTTATTTGACGTTGCCGGATCATTGGGACTACACCAACAAGAAGTAGACAAAGAAAATATCAATGAAATCTATGAGAACAAACAATATACAAAGAAAGATTCAATCATAGCTCAGCCAATTTCAAAGTTTTTGAATATGTATGTGTATGAGGTGTTGAAAAATACCGTTGTTCTTGTGAGTGCATTGTGTTTAATTGTTATTGATAGATGTTTACATTTGAGATATCCAATGTGTGTTGAAAAACATAGATGTGTCCACAGATAGTGTTAAGAAAAACTATTTTAATTGGGGTGTTGAGAAACACCAGTTTGTGTAAGTAGTGAGGTGAACTTGAGAAGTGACAAGATTACTAACTCAGGTGTAAACCAAAGATGCGATCAAATTGGGGACTCGTGCCCCTAAATAATAGTGATTGACTTGACATATGTTGTGAGGAAAAACCAGATGTGGTTTCCCCTAGGTTTATGGCACTGAATTAATGCCAAATCAGTAGGGTTCACAAATGAACCAAAGTGTCACGAAAGTGACCGAAAGCTATGTACAAACTAAAGAAAAGAATTGTCAAGACTGAGTGTCAATAGATAGAGCGTTGAGTATAACTCCAACTGTAATGGATGTGAGAAATCTCAATAGTACAATGACAGTAGGCAAACACAGTGAGAACCACTAGTGACTGATGTGAGAGAGATTCTCAAGTAAAGAGATCCTAGGACTAGCTAGACATTAGTAGGCAGACGCAATGAGAATGTGATGCCCAAAACTAGGGCAAAACACACAAACAATTTTTTTTTTTAAAACACAAATACATACAACTAACAATGGATGTTTTGAGGAAAGGTGATAACATGGTGAAGTTAAACTTTGAGTTGCAAGTTATATTCATAGATTGAATTAGGGTTACACCACATACGGATGCAGAGTTGGAGCATCAACTTGTTGTACGGGTTACATGAACTCTTAGGTCAGGTTGAGTTAACTATGATTTTATGTTTAACCACATGTAGTATCATGATGGTAATTAAATTGATAATATCATGTTTTGAATTAGGTTGACCTAGCAAATTACTTTAATTCTTAACCTTGATTACAACTTTATCCATTTAAATCTAGTACTAATTTCTCTTTTGACATTAACTACTAACATCTATAAACAACCCCGATATAACTATTTCACACACATAAGTTAACTAATAAAAGAGAACTAAGTTAATCTCAAGAATTAATTGGTATAACCATTCTTAACTACCCTTGGACCCACTTAAACATATATATTTAAATATCCACTAATAAAATGACTAATTAAATTCTACTCCCTTTTTAAACAAATATACATGAAATATTTACCATTTGACATAATTAAAATTTAATAACAAATTCACTATACCAAATAAACTACAAATTAAAATCTAATCCAGTTAACATAATACAATTAAATTAACTACTAACTAATATTAATGAAGCATTTTAAATAATTACCCATTATAAAAAAAGACTATTACTCTAAAAAGCTGATTTCATACTCATTAAATATAAATATGTTAAGAAAAATCTATTAACTACTAATCCTAGCCAACTAATCTAACTAACCCTACTAATCTAACCTATCAACCTACTAACTAGCCTATCAACCTACTAACTAGCCTATCCCATCACCCCTCACCCATTCCCAAGGTACACTTGCCAAGTGGGTGGGGGTGTTGAAAAACCCAACCCATCCAAAGCTTGCACAATTTTTTAAGTAAGGAGAGCTTTTTGAAGGAAGGCAGTGTATGTTCCAAGGTTGAGGTGGACCCACCTCAGGGTTTTCCATCCAATGTGCTGAAAATTTAAGGTGAACTCAACATATGAAGGCAGGAAGAATTTCGCATGGAGAGGGAAGGTTGTCTTGTCCTAGGGATATGCAATGATCCCCATGTCAGGCCAAGGTATGCATAGAATGGGGAAGAGTCTTGACTTGGGGAAAGGATTTAATACCATGTCAGCAATGACAGGCAAGGAGGAGGTGGTGAAGACTTGGGGTGGGTGGTGCAGAACCCAAGTAGTTTTTTACAGCCCCTTTTCATTAATTTACTTGGCAACATTTAAACCAAGACCCATTCCTGTGCCAAATAAGAGGGGTAAAAGGTAAGAGAAAAGGTTTGTGTGGGGCCCACGGGGATGGGTGTAAAACATTAAGCCTCCCCATTAATTAAAACTATGCATTAACACTAAAGAAGGTAATTATAGGGGTAATTAATGGAGTTTAGTGAGGGGGATAAAAAATAAAATATTGTCTATGTAAAGGGGGAATTAATTCCCTCCCCATACATTTTCCAAAGAGAAATTTTGCTCTAAAATCTAGAAAATGTTTTTGCTATAATTTTTTTTTTTTTGCTTCTATCATGTTGATTTTTTATGTTCTTTTTGGAATAGTTATTTGTATGTATTTGATTATTCTATTAGTGCAATACACTATGCAAACTATCAATTGAATATTAATATTAGATGATTTTTTTTTACATTAATATACTAATTTGTTTGATTTACTATTGTTAGCAAGATTACCTTTCCTTCTCAAGGATTGGGGTTACAATAAAAATTTTAAGGTAGAGTATTGATCCTAATGCAATAGAATTCAGATTTTCAAAGGAATAATAAAGTATTTTTTTAACTTAAAAACTTAAAATCAATTACATTATATAGATTACAAGATTTCTCATGCTATGAAAACTATTACATAATGAATAAGATCTTTTCACATCTTACTTGACAAAACTTTCAATATGGACATTACAACACTTAACAAGAAATGAATCTCAATACAAGGAGTAACCATGCAACATTAAAGTTGCTCTCACACAACTACACCAAAATGGATATTTCTCCCAAGCTTTTTTCATAATCATCTTGACTTCAAAACCTGCAAATACTTGAGGAGAACCATGAGAAGCTCACCTCCGAACCTAGGTCTCAAGGAGACCACCCCTGAGCTAGAAGAATCAATAGCTAATGAGTGATAATCACACATCCACATACATGAATACAACAACAAAAAATACCCTCCCAAGGTTTGCACAAATGGATTCACCATGAACCCATAACAAGGGGTGAAGGTAGATTTTCATGTAGGAGAATGCCAAAATAATATATTCAAATAACATGCCTCTTTAAGGCTAAAACCACATACATCCTTCCATCAAAAATTCTCCTTATCTCGCCCAAAAATTGGATCAAATACAATGGTATGCAAGGGCCCATTCACCTTGCATTTTTTTCCTCTTTTCTCCATGAGAAGAGACTCTACACTATCATGAAATCCAACTAACCCCTTCCCCCATACATGGCCACTTCTTCCCTATCCAAGGGTGAGTAATGCCATCACACCCTTCACAAAACTCCCATATTAAAAAATAAGCTAAAATCATAAGCAAGAATTCAAACCCAAAATCCCATCCCTTACATAAGAACAATACATATACATTTCAAATATGCTAGAGAATGAGAAGAACATACAAATCTACTTGCAATAAAAACAAATCACTTTGATGGCAATGGAGACCGACCTTCATAATGTGTTATGGTAAATAAATTTTGAGAAGAGCCCAATCCCTTATCCTTTTTCTTTCAAAACCCTAATGTCTCTAAAAGTAGAGAGTGAGTGAACACCCACTAACTCTACTAAGGACTTCTAAAAAGACCTCCAACTTCTACCCACTGACCAACATTAAATTTAAATTTGACCCTAAGTCTTTTTGCTTTCCTTTTTCTCCTATCATAATTACAAAATTGGGAAAGAGTGTGAGTTTGGGTAAAGGTCAAGACTCACTCCATTTTTGAAACATGAGAGAAATGGGTCATTAAGAGAGTTACCTAGGCTACTAGGAGGTTCTAGAAGTGTTAAAAACATTCCTAACCCATACCCCTATCACTAAGGTATTAGGATTTTGCTAAATTTGACCCTTAGGACCTCTTTTTGGCCTCTAGAAGTGGCTAGAAAAGAATTTGAATCTAAATTATCAAATTGGTGGAACTTTGCAAATATCTCCAACAAAGGGTTTAATTAGGTTCCTAATGAATCAGTTAGGCTTAGGTTTACATTGCCAACCTTAGTAGACATGTCATTACATAAACACATAACGAGTGTCAAGTGACACTATAAAATGACATAATACAACATTAAAATGTCACTAATTACTCAATGAAAACACTGTTAGATTAGGCTGAAAGCTAATCTCCTAAGAACACCTGCATACAAACCTATCACATGGAAGAAGCAAAGACAGAAGACAAAAAGAAACTATGGCGGCCAAAAAGCTAGAGGAGACATCATGTGCTCAAAAAATATATTAATGATATGTTTCTAGATTACAATGTGATGATGAAAAACTCCGTTGTGAAAACTAAGAAGTGAATCCTTATAAAAGAAATCACAAAACCCTAAACGGGAAAACCTAAAGTTAGCTTAAGAAACTAGAGTGAATAGGTGAGTTAGTAATTAGATCATAATGATTTAATTAATAACCCAATAGACTATTACTCTAACACCCCCACTTAAGATAAGCTTAGGGAGAAGCAAAAACCTAGGAAACTACTACAGAAAGCAGGAAAGATGGGTCTCGGCAACAAGGCCTGATCAGGTACCCAAGTACAAGAAAATAAAATAGATGAAGGAAACTAAGCCTTCAATCTAGGGAAAGAATGTCCCAGATAAAGGAACAAGAATGAGCAAGAAGCATCTCCAAAGCATGAAGCTGAAAACTCTGTCAGAAGAGACTACTGGAACCCCCACTGAAGTGCATGACCAGATAGAGAAGACAATGTCTGAAGAGCTGATCAATCGAACCAAGAAGCAATAGAACCAATAGGTGAACCCCCCCGTAATGCTGAACTGGGAGAGGTGACAGGAACGCTGAAATGCAATGCAAGAAACATCTGTAGAAGAAGAACCAGGAACACCAACAGTGCAACAAAAGTACAAGCACAGGATAAAGGGCGGTGTCACTGACATACAGCATGGGCTAATGTCATGGAAGGTACACTCACTTGACAAAGGTGGATGCACCTAAAATGACATAATCATCATAACCCCCCATGGCACTTTATAACTAAGTGCGAGTACAAAAACCATACAAGGTGTACAAGATCCCATAAATACAAAAGTAGGCACTTTATCTCAATGCATTTACAGAATAAAGATGCAATAGAACATATACAACAAGTTCAGAAGTCAGAAAGAAGAGTGAGCCAGAAGTACAGTAGAAGAGATCCCAGGACCTGTAAACCAAAGTAATCCACCAGAGTGCATAGAATTCCAAACTCAGAGGAGAGAAAACCTAGAGCAGAATCTGGAAAAAATACCTCTGCAACTAAATAGTTCACTAAACCAGCTTTCTGACAATATCTGGTTTGCCAAAAATGGAGTCCGGATTAGCCAGATATGACTCTCAGAAGGAAAAAACACATATCAGCCTTCAATAGAAAAAACCACTATCAAAATAGTAGACCCAAAAATCCTAATCACCATAGTCAGAAAGAGCTTGGAAAGAGCTTTTCGACAATATAACGAAGTCCAAAAAAGGCCTCCGTATGCTCTAGATAGAGCCAAAAAGGTGAAAAGGGCTCAAAAATGCCCTAAAGGCCTAGTTTTAAGCCCCAGGGGCTAAAAAAATGGGCCCCTAGGCGCATGGCGCACGCAGGAGCTAAAAACTAGAGCCCACGATCTGCAATGAGACTGGCTGCATAAGCAACTAAGCCCCTGGGTTTTAACAAAAGCCACCACCGGGTAGTGGGGGCCGCAGGGGGCAGCGGTGGCCGGTAGGGCGGCATTACGGGTGCCGGCGGGGGGCGGAGGAAGACCCCAGGGTGGAGGACACCAGCGGCAGTGAGGCGTAGGGCAGCAGGGAATTTTGAGGGCCGCAGAGCGGGGGGCCGCAGAGCGGCGGAGCACCAAGGGAGGCGGAGCGGGCCGGGCGCTGGCCGGGCCGTGGAGGAGCGGTGGCGGCACAACGGCTACACTTTTTGAAATGTATTGGCAGCGATAAAAAACATAGAAAAATAGTTTTTTTTTCCTCGGTTTTCGTGCCCGTACGGCACTGGAAACCAAAATTTTTTGCCTCAGAGTCCAGTAGTCCAAAATGGAAAAATTTTATGTCGTTTCTAGGGTTTTGGGGTGCTATGAGCTCAATGGAAATGTCCGTTTGAGCCCAAAGTGACCATAACCAAAGCTTTCCCCTGAAACACCATAAAACACACTGAAAAACCTCTAAAATCCTCTGTGACTGGAATGCTTCAACAAAATACAAACAGCCAGCTGCAGGATGGCTCTGATACCATGTTAGATTAGGCTGAAAGCTAATCTCCCAAGAACACTTGCATGCAAACCTGTCACATGGAAGAAGCAAAGACAGAAGACAGAAATAAACTATGGCGGCCAAAAAGCCAGAGGAGACATCATGTGCTCATGAAAACAATATATTAATAATATGTTTCTAGATTACAATGTGATGATGAAAAACTCCATTGTGAAAACTAAGAAGTGAATCCTTATAAAAGGAATCACGAAACCCTAAACGGGAAAACCTAAGGTTAGCTTAAGCAACTAGAGTGAATAGGTGAGTTAGTAATTAGATCATAATGATTTAATTAATAACCTGATAGAATATTACTCTAACAAACACCTAATACATACATACAATTTTACGATCACAAATAAAAATCACTTAACAACGAGGTTCAAACCTCTTTATTAAGTTCAACCTTGGCTTTACAGTTTGCACATATGGTTGGTTACTGATTCTCTGATTGATTCCATGGTTCTCTTTCCTGCACACTAAACTCGAGCATCAGTAGTCTAAGATAATAAAATCACATGAAATATACATATTCAATTCATACTTAGCAACATTAATCAATAAATAGAATTAAATTCCTAATTACAATTTTCATACAAAAATGTTTAAAATATAATAATTATATAATGATCATGACATAACATCCATGAAGTAATCAAGTTTAATCATGATCTGATCTTCTCATCAATTCACTTATCTAAACATATATAATCAAAATCAACTACATGTTCTAGGTCTAATCCATATCAAAATATAATCCATACAATATAATCATCATCATAAACATAATATCTCAAGTCTCTATTAGGATAATCAAAAAGTGTATCACTGTATCAAAATAAGTGTATCAACTGAGCTATGATGGGTTGG
Organism: Thuja plicata; assembly: GCA_018584345.1. Classification (NCBI taxonomy): domain Eukaryota; kingdom Viridiplantae; phylum Streptophyta; class Pinopsida; order Cupressales; family Cupressaceae; genus Thuja; species Thuja plicata. Next base: position 2,249,406 of record MU227142.1, on the reverse strand, counting down.
GGTGATGCCTCACATCCTCCCCCACTAGGCATGAACTTCCTCCTGGAGTTCATCAAAAAGATATGGGTACTGAGATCTCATCTGTGTTGCATCCTCCCATAAAGCTGTGACTTCATTATAACAATCCCATTGGACCCTAACCTAGTCCATCTCTCAGCCTCAAAGTGCAAGGGTTTGTTAGGATATAATATGAATGGGCTCCAGTGCTAGCTGTCTGTCTGACTCCACCTACGAGGCATCCCAATCTATCACATGAGACTCATCATAAACATATTTTTGTAACATAGATACATGAAACACATCATGGATGCGTGATAGGATGGGTGGCAAGGCTAGACGGTAGGCAACTGGTCCTATCCTCTCCAATATCTTGAGAGGTCCAACAAAGCGAGGTGCTAACTTAGAGCCCTTTCCAAAATGGATTGGACTCTTATGTGGGCGCACTCTCAAGAAGACCCTATCTCCAACCATATACTCATGATCAACTTGCTTCACATCTGCATACTTCTTCTGTCGATCCTAAGCCTCTCTAAGATGTTGTCTAATCAAGACTACCTACTGCTCCATATCCTTGACCAACTGGGGTCCAATAGATACTCTATCCTCGATCCTATCCCAACTCAATGGTGTCTTGCATGGCCTACCGTAAAAGGTCTGATATGGCGACATACCTATAGAAGAATGATGCATATTATTATAGGCAAACTTGACCAGATGTAGGTATTCCTCCCACTTGACTTGATGGTCCATCACATAGATACGTACCATATCCTCTAACACCTAGTTGACCCTCTCTGTCTGTCCATCTGTCTGAGGGTGATATGTCATACTAAAATTTAGTCTAGTGCCCAACACTGTCTGTAACTCTCTCAAAAAATTTGATGTGAACAAGGAGTCTCTATCAGAGATGATCTTATGGGGAATGTCATGAATTCTGACAATATCCCGCAAAAAGACCTGAGCTACCTCTTGTGCTGTGAATGTAGTACGTAGGGGTGATAAGTGGGAAACCTTGGTCAATGTGTTTACTATCACAAAGATGGAATCATGGTGGCAAGAAGACATAGGGAGACCAACAATGAAATCCATAGATATAGTATCCCACTTCCACTCGGCAATCTCATGTGGCTACAGGAGCCCACCTGGATGACTGTGCTCTGCCTTCACTCTCTGGCACTCTAGGCTTCTAGCAACTATGCTAGTAATCTAAAATCTCATGCCCGACCAATGATACAACTGTCTTAGATCAACATGCAACTTCTTAACTCCTGGATGAGCTGCATAAGGTTCTCTATGAGCCTCAAGCACAATAAACTCTCACAAGTCACCCACAAAAGGTACATAGATGCATCCCCTATGATGTAGAAGTCCATCAGACTCTAAAGAATACTCTACAAATCTCCCCTCAAGGGGTCTCTAAGAATGGATAAACTGACAAACCTCCACATATAATCCATCCTTTGGTAAGTGATGCAAAATGCGCTCCCTCAAATATGTACTAGAAGTTATAGATGAGAGCTTGTGTCACCTCCTACTCAAGGCATCTGCAACTACATTCTCCTTCCCCTTGATGTAATGAACATCAAAATCATACTCACACAAAAACTCCATCCATCTCCTCTGCCTAGCATTAAGATTGGGTTGTGTAAAGATATACTATAGGCTCTGGTGATCTAAATGAAGCTCAAATTGGTGACCTAGAAGGAAGTGTTTCCATCTCACTAAGGAATGAACCACCATTGTGAGTTCTAGGTCATGAGTAGGATAATTAAGCTTGTGAGTCTTTATCTTCCTAGACTCAAAAGTTATAGGATGACCCTCCTGCATAAGGACTACTCCTAAACCATCCAATGAAGCATCATTACATACAATAAAATTTGCCGAAGGATCTGGCACTGCTAAAATTGGTGCACTAGTGAGGGCTCTCTTGAGTTACTGGAAAGCTCTCTCACACTTCTTTGTCCATTCATAATTCTTCCCCTTTCTCTAAAGGGAGGTGATGGGATGAGCTACTCTAGAAAATCCTACCACGAAGTGTCTGTAATATCCTGCTAAGCCCATAAAACTTCTGACCTCAGTAACACTGGTGAGTGCTCGCCAATCCATAATGACTCTAATCTTTAATGGGTCTACATAGATCCCATCACTGGATATAACATGACCAAGATAATTCACCTTGGGTCTAAAGAAGGCACACTTTGACAAGCTTCCATATAATTTATTCTCTCTCAAACACTGTAGAACCTATCTCAAATGCTCCTCATGCTCCTCCTCATTACGAGAATATATTAGAATGTCATCAAGGAACACTACCATAAATTTATCTAAGAATGTATGAAATACTTCATTCATGAGGCTCATGAACACAGCTGGAGCATTTGTGAGACCAAATGGCACTACTGTGAACTCATAGTGACCATACCTCATGCGAAAACCAGTCTTGTGGATATCACTTTCCACAATTCTTAATTGATGGTACCCCGAATTTAGATCTATCTTCAAGAACACTCAGGCACCCTGCAACTGATCAAACAAATCATCAATCCTATGGAGTGGGTATCGGTTCTTAATTGTTACTTTATTCAACTACCAATAATCAATGCACAATCTAAGTGATCCATCCTTCTTCACAAAAATCACTTGTCCACCCCAAGGTGATACACTAGGTCGGATATGCCCTTTCTCCAAGAGCTCTTCTAACTAAATCTCGAGCTCATTGAGCTCATGTGTGGTCATCTTGTAAGGTGCTCTAGATATGGGCTTGACTCCTAGTACAAGATCTATGTGAAAATCAACTGCCCTAGGTGGAGGTATACCAGGTAGCTTGGTAGGAAATACATTTGCAAACTCCTAAAGAATAGGATAATCCTCGAGTGAAGGCTCCCCCTCTAAATATTCCTCTCTATCACTAATGGTAATAGAAAATAAATGACATCCCTTCTGCATTAATCGCCTAAGCTACATAGTATAAATCATGCGAAGGGATACAGGTCTTTGTACCCCAAATATCATGATAGAAGTACTGTGATCATCAACACACTCAACCCTCTTCTAACGATAATCCATCTTGGCATTGTGGGAATATAGCCAACCCATGCCAAGGACTACATCATAAGAACCTAGAGGGGTAATGCGGATATCAGTCATTGTGATCAAGTCTCCAATCTGAATCTTACAACTATGAAATAGGGAACTAATAGACACTCTAGCTCTTGAAGCTAACTCAACCTCCCAACCGACATCCTATCTAACTGCCACCAGCCCACAATGCTCCACTACATAGGGAGATATAAAGGAGTCTGTGGCTCCTGAATGAAACAAAATAGAAATACTGATACCCTAAATCATACCTGTGGCCTCTATGATCGTGGCCTGGTGCTCGGCCTAACAGTTATCAACCGTAGCAAAAACTCTATGGGGTCTACCCATGTCTCCAACTATAGGCTCAAAGGTAGCCCCTCTCTAGCCACTAGATGACTGTCCTTGTGAGCACTCTCTCGCTATATGACCCATACCACCGCAAGTGTAACATGGCCCTCGGGCCTGAATCTAAACTCCCTATGATTTAGACTATTGTGGTCCTCTGATCCTACTGGAATTACTATAACCGCCCCTAAAGGACTACTGAGTCCTAGCTGGGTGTGCCTGAGGGGTCTATGTCCTCTGATCATGTCTAGGACCCTGAGACTACCACTATTTGGGCTTAGAGCCCTTATAACCCTGTGAATGCCTCTGTCTATAATCCTGCTAGGATCCTTGCTACTGAGACTGTTGACCCTTTAAGGATCCTGTTGAGTGATTCTGTTTCCCTTTCAAAGGGGGTCTCTGCTGTCCTGACTGCTAGGAAGAGGGGTTTTGGTATTGAGACCGATCCCAGGACTCCTATTTAGTACGGATGTCCTCAGCTACAAGTGTCATCTCAACTGTCTCTCTGAATGTGGTAGGAAAGGCTAGACATGTTGTACCCTGAAGAGACATATTAAGTCCCTTAATGAAATGGTGGATATACAATTTCTCATCCTTCATGTAATCAACATAAGGAAGGATCTTGAGAAACTAACTCTCATACTGAGCCACTATGAGGCCTCTCTACTGGAGATCATGGAACTCCTCTATCTATCTCTGTCTAAAATGCTCAGAGAGATGCCTCTCTTGAAATCGGGCTACAAAAGACTCCCAAGTGAGTGTGTCAATACTCACTCCACCTATGGACACCTCCTACTCCCACCAGGTGGAAGCCTTCTCTCGTAGGAGATGGACTACAAGTCGTGCCTTTATATTACTTCCATAAGGGTGTAATCCAAAACATCATTGTAAACTCTGTAACCAGGCCTCTGTTATTGATCTGTCAGTGGATCCCAAAAACAAGGGTGGCTGGAGTTGTAATAACTCTCAGATATCATCTCCAACATCTCTATGGGGTCTCTCTATGGCACATATCTCATGCTCACATTGTATTACAACTTGATGAACTGACTCACCCTCCTGATCATCATGACCCTCAACAGACTTGGGTGGTGGACTCCTACTCCTCTCTCTGCTAACTTCTCTATCATTTTTTGAAATATCTGCTTCCCCTTCATGAATCTTTTGTTGGACTATGGGTGGTAGTCTCTACTAAATTATCTCAATAAAATTTTGGAGAACATCCAAAATATCCTGGTTAGGGTTCTGAGGTAGTGGAGGTGGTGGTAGTACATCCCCCCATTCTGCCTCAACATGGGGAGCTCTACGACCTCTGCCTCGTCGGTTAGCTCTTGTGACAGTAGGCATCCTACACAATAATTTAAGTTTTGAATGAGTTGAAATGTAATGGGTTAGGTTCCTAGTGTCGAAACCTGGCTCTGATACCAAAATGTCATGCCCAAAATTAGGGCAAAACACAGAGACAAATTTTTTTTATAAAACACAAGTACCTACAACTAACAATGGATGTGTTGAGGAAAGGTGATAACATGGTGAAGTTAGTCTTCGAGTTGCAAGGTATATTTATAGATTTAATTAGGGTTATGTCACATATGAATGTAGAGTTGAAACATCAACTTATTGTACGGGTTACATGAACTCTTGGGTCAGGTTGAATTAACTATGGTTTTATGTTTAACCACGTGTGGTATCGTGATGGTAATTAAATTGATAAGATCATGTGTTGAATTAGGTTGACCTAGAAAATTACTTTAATTCTTAACCTTGATTACAACTTAATCTATTTAAATCTAATACCAATTTCTCTTTTGACATTAACAACTAACATCTATAAACAACCCTGATATAACTATTTCACAAACATAAGTTAACTAATAAAAGAGAACTAAGTTAATCTCAAGAATTAATAGGTATAACCTTTCTTAACTACCCTTGGACCCAATTAAACATATACATTAAAATATCCACTAATAAAAGGACTAATTAAATTCTACTCCCTTTTTAAACAAACATACATGAAATATTTACCATTTGACATAATTAAAATTTAATAACAAACTCACTATACCAAATAAACTACTAATTAAAATCTAATAATCAAAACCTAATATAAGTTCCTAACTTACTAATATCAATTCTAATTAAATCCTCCCCTTATAAAAAACACATGCAATCCTAATACATTAATCCCCTAACAAAATTAAATTAACCTTTAATAAAACAATTAAATTAATCCTCTAGTAAAAGAAATTTACCTCTGACCCCTTTGAACACAAGAACAATATATATATTCCAATTAACATAATACAATTAAATTAACTACTAAATAAATATTAATGAAGCATTTTAAATAATTACTCATTATAAAAAAATAGACTATTACTCTAAAAAGTTGATTTCATACTCATTAAATATAAACATGTTAAGAAAAATCTATTAACTACTAATCCTAGTCAACTAATCTATTTAACCCTACTAATCTAACCTATCAACCTACTAACTAGCCTATCCCATCACCCCTCCCCCATTCTCAAGGTACACTTTCCAAGTGGGTGGGGGTGTTGGAAAACCCAACCCATCCAAAGCTTAAACAAGTTTTTAAGTAAGATCTTTTTGAAGGAAGGCAGCGTATGTTCCAAGGTTGAGGTGGACCCACCTCAAGGTTTTCCATCCAATGTGCTGAAAATTTAAGGTGAAGTCAACATATGAAGGCAGGAAGAATTTTACATTTAGAGGGAAGGCTATCTTTTCCTAGGGATATGCAACGATCCCCATGTCAGGCCAAGGTACGCATGAAATGGGGAAGAGTCTTGACTTAGGGAAAGGATTTAATACCATGTCAGCAAGGGCAGACAAGAAGGCGGTGCCGAAGACTTGGGGTGGGTGGTGCACAAACCAAGTAGTTTGTTGTAGCCCCTTTTCATTAATTTACTTGGAAACATTTAAACCAAGACCCATTCCTGCACCAAACAAGAGGGGTAAAAATGTAAGAGAAAAGGTTTGTGTGGGGCCCATGGAGATGATGAAAAACACTAAGCCTCCCCATTAATTAAAACTATGGATTATCACTAAAGAAGGTAATTAGAGGGGTAATTAATGGGGTTTAGTGAGGGGGATAAAAAAGGGAATATTCTCTATGTAAAGGGGGAATTAATTTCCTTTCCATACATTTTCTAGAGAGCAATTTTGCTCTAAAATCTGGAAACAGTCTTTGGTATAATTTATTTTTTTTGCTTCTATCATGTTTATTTTTTATTTTCTTTTTGGAATAGTTATTTGTATGCATTTGATCATTCTAATAGTGCAATACACTATGCAAACTATAAATTGAATATTAATATTAGATGATTTTTTTTTACATTAATATACTAATTTGTTTTATTTATTATTGTTAGCAAGCTTACCTTTCCTTCTCAAGGATTGGGGTTACAATGAAAATTTTAAGGTAGAGTAATGATCATAATGCAATAGAATTCAGATTTTCAAATGAATAATGAAGTGTTTTTTTAACTTGAAAACTTAAAATCAATTACATTATAGAGATTACAAGATTCTTAAATCTACAAGATTTCTCATGCTATGAAAACTATTACATAATGAATAAGATCTTTTCACATCTTACTTGACAAAGCTTTCAATATAGACATTACAACACTTAACAAGAAATGAATCTCAATACAACGAGTAACCATGCAACATTAAAGTTGTTCTCACACAACTACACCAAAATCAAGATTTCTCCAAAGCTTTTTTCACAATTATCTAGACTTCAAAACCTGCAAATACATGAGGAGAACCATGGGAAGCTCACCTCCCAACCTAGGTCTCAAGGAGACCACCCCTGAGCTAGGAGAATCAATAGCCAACAAGTGATAATCACACATCCACATATATGAATACAACAACAAAGAATACCCTTCTAAGATTTGCACAAATGGATTTACCATGAACCCATAACAAGGGGTGAAGGTGGATTTCCATGTAGGAGAATACCAAAATAATATATTCAAATAACATGCCTCTTCAAGGCTGAAACCACATACATCCTTCTATCAAAATTTCTCCTTATCTCCCCCAAAATTTGGATCAAATACAATGGCATACAAGGGCCCATACACCTTGCATTTTTTTCTTTCTTCTTTCCATGAAAAGAGACTCTACGCTATCATAGAATCCAACTAACCCCTTCTCCCATACATGGCCACTTCTTCCCTAGTCAAGGGTGAGTAATGCCATCACACCCTTCACAAAACTCCCATATTCAAAAACAAGCTAAAATCATAAGCAAGAATTCAAACCCAAAATCCCATCCCTTACATAAGAACAACACATATACATTTCACATATGCAAGAGAATGAGAAGAACATACAAATCTACTTGCAACAAAAATAAAGCACTTTGATGGCAATGGAGACCAACCTTCACAATGTGTTATGGAAAATAAATTTTGAGAAGAGCCCAATCCCTTATCCTTTTTCCTTCAAAACCCTAATGTCTCTAAAAGTAGAGAGTGGGTGAACACCCACTAACTCTACTAAGGGCCTCTAAAAAGACCTCCAACTTCTACCCACCCACCAACATTAAATTTAGATTTGAACCTAAGTCCTTTTGCTTTCCTTTGTCCCCTATAATAATTGCAAAATTGGGAAAGAGTGTGAGTTTGGGTAAAGGTCAAGACTCCCTCTATTTTTGAAACATGAGGGAAATAGGTCATTAAGAGGGTCACCTAGGCTACTAGGGGGTCTAGAAGTGTTAAAACATTCCTAACCCATACCCGTATCACTAAGGTATTAGGATTTTGCTAAATTTGACCCTTAGGACCTCTTTTTGGCCTCTAGAAGTGGCTAGAAAAGAATTTAAATCTAAATAATCAAATTGGTGGAACTTTGCAAGCATCCCCAACAAAGGGTTTAATTAGGTTCCTAATGAATCAGTTAGGCTGAGGTTTACATTGCCAACCTTAGTAGACATGTCATTACATAAACACATAACGAGTGTCAAGTGACACTATAAAATGACATAATACAACATTGATATGTCACTAATTACTCTATGAAAACACCTAATACATACATACAATTTTACAGTCACAAATAAAAATCACTTAACAATGAGGTTTGAACCTCTTTATTAGGTTCAACCTTGGCTTTACAATTTGTACATATGGTTGGTTATTGATTCTCCAATTGATTCTGTGGTTCTCTTTCCTGCACACTAAACTCGAGCATCAGTAGTCCAAGATAATAAAATCACATGCAATATACATATTCAATTCATACTTAGCAACATTAATCAATAAGAAAAATTAAATTCCTAATTACAATTTTCATACTGAAATATTTAAAATATAATAATTCCATAATCATCGTGACATAATATCCATGAAGTAATCAAGTCTAATCATGATCCGATCTTCTCATCAATTCACTTATCTAAACATATATAATCAAAATCATCCACATGTTCTAAGTCTAATCCATATTAAAATATAATCCATACAATATAATCATCATCATAAACATAATATCTTGAGTCTCTATCAAGATAATAAAAAATTCTATCAAAATAAGTGTATCAACTGAGCTATGATGGGTTGGGGTGAGGCCTCATAGAGAACCACTGGTGACTGATGTTAGGGAGATTCTCAAGGAGAGAAAACTCAGTATAAGCTAAGAGAAAGTAGGCAGACGCAGTGAGAACCACTGGTGACTGTCATGAAGTAGATCCCAAAAGGTGATAGGACAGTGCCCCCTAGACCATGAGGGTTGCCCTGAGAGTATGACCAGTTTCAATCAATGTAAGTTGGTGTCTTGATGAGAACTAAAAGAAATGCAGAACAAGAGGCACCTATTTACCAGGTTTTCACCTTCTTGGCAGAATTTTTTTTTTTTGCTACCATGATGCCTGTTTGCCTGGTTTTCATCAATGACACCTTTTTTTTCTTTTTTCTTTTTTTTTTTTGTATTTTTCAATTTTTATTTTTTTTTGTATTTTTGGAATATATTATTTTTTTGGAGATACATCAAAGCACCTATCTCTAGGTTTTCACTAAGATGATCATTTTTTCACGACTTTTTTTAAATTTTTAGAATTTTTTCAGGACTTTACTATATATATGAGCATACTAAAGATGTCTAAGTTTTAGAACTATTTTAGATGAAGAGCGTTGATGAGCTCTTTGAGTTGCTCTCCTTCAGTAGTAGAAATTTGGTAGGTGCTAGACCCAAATACTATCATGACAACATACGGACCAAGCCAATTTGGTTCAAATTTTCCTTTCTAGATCTGATGTTGTTGATTCTTAGGGTTCTCCCTCAAAATGAGGTCACCCGCTTAGAAATCCCTTGGTCTAACCTTCATGTTATAGCTCTTAGACATCCTTTTTTGATATGATCTAAGGTGATCGAATGCTACTTACCAATATTCATCAAGTAGTTTTAGCTCTTGTAGCCAAGATATTCTATTATCATCATCAGTAATGAGGCCTTTAGAGAGACTCGTAGAGAAGGAATCTAAACCTCAATTAGTAACACAACATCTACTCCATAAACCAAAGAATAGGGAGTAGCCCATGTTGGTGTTCTTATGCTTATCCTGTATGCCCAAAGAGTTGGATTGATCTAGAGATGTCAATCTTGTCCAGATTTGTATACTGTGCAATGTAGGATTTTAAGGATTGTCTTGTTTGATGCTTCTACCTATCCACTACCCTGAGGATAATAGATGGAAGACCAATGCTGAGTAACTTTAAACTTAGAGAATAGCTCTATCAAATTCTTGTTTTTGAATTGCCTCCCATTATCAGTGATTATTACTGAGAGTACACCATACCTGTAGATGATGTAGTTGAAAATGAACATAGCTACTAATTTGCCATTGGCAACGGTGAGAGGGGAAGCCTACACCCACTTGGTAAAATAGTTTGTAGCTATGATTATGAACTTATGTCCTTTTGAGGATGAGGGATAAATTTGACCCACCAAGTCAAAGGCCCATTGTTGAAATGGTCATAAAGTAATGAAGGGAATGAGCTCCTTGGCTAGAGTATGAATTAGATTACCATGTAGTTGACATTGTTTGCAAGACTTAGCAAACTGTGTAGCTTCTTTTTCCATATCTGGCCAATAGTAACCAGCTCTAATAAGTTTATAGGCCAATGTCAAACCATTAGAGTGAGACCCACAAATGCCTTCATGCACCTCTACTAACACATGTTTAGACTCATCAGGTTCTAAACACCTTGTGTGTAAGAAAATACACCTTCATGAAATTAAGAATGTAAGCAACAATTCTATGGAAAGATAAACAAAAAATAATCTAAAGAATGTTGGAATAATGATACATTTGGCATCAGTGAATGCACTTAGTGAAAACACTTATTCGGTTTTGAAGTGCTTACCGAGCTCATCACTCAGTCTACAGCAGTTACCGAGCATTCAGTAAAGAT
>MU227142.1:2186962-2208630 GCA_018584345.1 Thuja plicata | reverse complement strand
TTCACCAATACCTCTTCTATTGTCACCCCATTCTCAATTAGGTCTTGGAATGATCTAGGGCACTGCAACCTTAGTCGATAGTTCATTTCAGGATTCAAGCTATTCACAAAAATATCCATCTTTTCCTTTTCAGGTACACTTCGAGGGTATCTAGCAAATACCACCCTCCATCATTTTAGGAAAAGTAGGAATCCCTCTCCATCTCTTTGTTTGGTATTGCATAGATTGAGCATTGTAACCTCATGTTTGATGTTATAAGAGTAGTGGGTTAAAAATTTAGAGGCCAATTCTTTGAAGGTCCTAATACCAGAGGGTAATTTTGAAAACCACTCCATTGCGATGCCTCCCAAACTTCTAGGGAATAACCTCATGAGGTAAGTTGTGTCATGCATGAACTCTAGACTTAGGGCACAAAATTTTCTTAAGTGATCTTGGGGATCAAAGGTCCCTTCATATTTATCATATTTTGGATAAATAGCATTTGTTGGAAATGGTATCATGACTAAGGACTTGTCAAAAGGAAAAGGACACAAGGCTTCAATAGAGAAAGGTTTAAGAGTCCCGCCTTGTTTCAATGTGTCCAATTGTAGTTGAAAAAGCTAGAATTGTTTGTTCATGATATCAATGGGGTTAACCTCTGCTTCTTCCTTCTTAAGTTTGGAAAAATCATAGTCATGTGGAAGCTTAAGACCTGTTTGTGCTAGGTCTAGGAAGTATTTTTATTTATCTTTTTCCAACACTTTGTCCACAAGTTTCATGAAGAAAGGGCTTTTCATAGCCTCAGTAACCTTTTCATCAATTATCTCTTCTTCATTAGGGTAAAAAATGCCCCCGTTGTTGGTGTTATTCATCCCTTGGTTGTTAGGGTCTATGTTTGTTCCTCCACTGATATTGGTGTTGGATCCTTGGTTGTTGGGATCTATACTTCCTTGTTTATTTAAGTCCTTGTTCACATGGTTAATCTGATCAGGATCTATATGACCGAATAGAAAAGACATTGTTAGTTTTGTTGCTTTGATGGTTTCGTGCACAGGGTTTGCGAAAAAAGGATCACCTGAGAAAGGACACTCTTGTCTCAAATAGGACCCATCTGGTTGTAGGGTAGTTTTTATGTAATGAGATCGGCTGACAACCGACATTAGCATATGTTGAAACGAGGATCTCAGGTTTTCAAAACTCACTAAGTGATCAATTTGAGCATGAATTTTCAAAATGTCCACAAATGGCAGATTTTGATCGAGATGAGTATTCTCAGTGGCAAAATGTCGAAAAGGGTATCCAAAAAGAAAATTATCTTGTTCTAAAACTCTTGGTAGATACCCACTATTTTCCTTTCAAAGTTTTTGGGCGGCTCTTACCTCTATGTAGGCGGCCTTTCAATGATAGTACGTGGTCACTGGAAAACTTTTACGCTGCACTCTGCAGTTAGTAGGTGGCATTTCTTTGTTGTTAGGTGTATATGTAATGTTGTTACGCAGCTTTTTCCAATTACCAGGTGGTTGTTTGAGGTGTTAACGCGGCATTTCAAGTTAGGTTAAGTGACCCAGCTTTGTTTTTAAGTGGCCCTTTAATGATTGTAAGCAGCATTTTGCTGATCAAAATGGATTTTGTCAATTTTAAAAGTGTTTTCAGGGTTTAAAATTTTAATGTTTTTGATCAGATTCATCAACAGTATTCTTGCATGAAAATGAAATACAAACTTAGCAAACACATAAGAATTGCATCATATCCCTAAAACCACACTAAAGTGTATGTTCTCAGATGTTTTAACATGGTTTATACAAGAATATCTTCCAAGCAGTCTACCCTAGCCTCAACAAATTTGGTTGTTAAACATGGCTCTAAAAAAAGGTAGGTCTACTAATTTATCAGGTTTCAACCTATTCTGGTCTAAACCTTGTCAAGATCCTTTACCCCTTTGAGGGCTTCCCACACACATAAAGTATGATTTTGCGCAAACCTGAAGGACTACTAGAGGAAGTGAGGATGGCTTGCACAAGTTTTAGTCACTTTTTGATTAAGGAAAAGTGCATTATTTTATAGTGGGTCAGACGATATTGCAGTAAAAGAAAGTATCTCCCACTTTGGGTCATTCCCTCTCACCATCCTCGTAAGGCAATTCTCGAGAGGCAGGCCCTTTAAAGCTCTATTTTAGCTAACATGTGCATAAAAACAAAAAATGAACTTGGTCCAACAAGTTTGGGAATTTGATTCACTCAAAGAGTGAAGAGCATATCCCTATTGTCTTCCTTTTGTTCCAAACACTTTAAGCAAGTTTGTTCATTTTCAACCTCTTAACAAGGAGGTTCTTAAAAAGGAAATGTGTCATTCAATTTGCCTATCCTTGCCCTTCTACCAAATTGGCTTTGCACATTTGGCTTTTTGTTTCACTTCGAAAAGTGAAGAGAATATGCCTAATGCTTGTTCAATTTGGAGGAAATAAAAGAATGTCTAATTATTCTAAATTCAAAGAATGCCATAATTTAATCAAATGCAAGCTTGATGAGTGGAATACCTAATTTCAAAGTTAGCGAAAGGGCTAGGTGCATTTTTGAATTTTTTGCTTATTTTCTACTCACCTAGTGGCGATCGTTCCCACTCCATCTCCTCCAACAAAGTTAGTCAACACAAAGCACATCAAAGTGAAGAAAAACTTGAAAACCTTTACAAGACACAAAAACTCCTAAAAGATTTTTCCAATGAAAGATTTATTAATGAAAGCTTTTAAGAATGCAAATTTACTCAAAGAGTAGGAAATTTTCTCTTATAAGCGAAAAACACCTTAATATAATGATCATATAAGTGTTCTTCTTCAAATAAGATTTCTAACAAATTTGCATTATGAACTTCCTTATCATTTTTGGTCTTAGCTCTTACCTCCTTGCTAGGCCTTGTGATCCACTTCTCTGGTTTCTGCACTTTGGGTGATTTTTCATCTGTAGCAAAAGAAAACACAGAAAGTTAGAAAAGTGACAGAATCAACCAAAAATTGATTTGAGGAAAAAGTTACAACGTGAAATTTAACAGCTAAACAGCGGCTATCAAATTTTAACAAGCGTCACTTTAAACTTTACAAACGGCTTTTTCCTCTTACTACGCAGCTCTTAAATTTTAACAGGTGGTAAAATAAAGATACTGAGTGGCACAGAAATGATAAAGGGTGGTCAGAAAGTGCTGGTAGGTAGCTTTTGAACATTACCAGGTGGTGCACTTTATCTGACAGGCATTCCAATTTATCTAACAGGCGGTTTGATTTATCTAATAAGTGGCAATAGAGAAAAAGATGGAGACGAATTAGGCTTGTCAGGAAGTGTTTTGGCATTGGTAAGCGGCGCTTTGCATTGTATACACAGCTTCTCTCCTATTTTATGCAATAATAAACATTAAAAACAAAGAAAATAGACCAAATGTCAAAATAAAATGTTAATACAGAGGCTTAGAGCCCCTCGGTGGGTGCCATTATGTGTGTAAGAAAATACACCTTCATGAAATTAAGAATGTAAGCAACAATTCTATGGAAAGATAAACAAAAACTAATCTAAAGAATTGAAGCTAAATCTATATCATCTCATGGTTCTCTATCCAAGCTTTGTTAAGAGAGCTCTCAAGCTTAATCTCTTTCAAGGACAATCCTAGAATGAGATATGTATGGAATTCAATGCTCAAATATAGCTAGAATGCTTAAAAATGCTCCAAGATCATGAAAGAAAATTAACAAATGCTCCTAAACATGATACTAAATGATAATGAAAATGCTAAAAACTCTCTCAACTCTCTCAAATGCTCCTCAATATGCTCTCAATATTGCTATCAATATGCCTATAATAAGGATGCTTTTGCTTTTGAAATCTTGGATCTAAATACAAAGGAAATTGCTTGTATTTATAGCATTTTCCAAGGGTAGAGGGTAGAGTGAGTTGATCATGATCAAAGCTTGGTTAATTCAAAAGCTTTGAGGCATTTTCAAATGGAGGTAAATTTTTTTGATCTCAAAGATATTAGGAATTAAATAACTCCATCTTTTAATTAAATTAGCCATGGAAGGGTGATTGAGTTAGATTTGATCCTATTTGATTTGAACTATACAATTGAAAAATCAATTGCATAATTTGATTAATCCCTTTAGGCTTGAATTTAATTAATTGATTTCATGATTTAATTGATCTTTTAAATTTATTTGAATTTTTTCCATTTGATTTGCATTGATTAAATGTCCATTTGATGATATTTTGAAGCATTTGGCTGAGATTTATAGTTTGACATGCTTGAGGTACACCTGGTTAATTTTAGGTGTCTACACACCTAAGAAGGATACTATCTAGACTGAGTCTATACAAGTCATTAGCTATGATGATAAACCATGAAGCACTATGGATTAAGTGATGTTTCTCATTCCGGGTGTAAGTGTCTAGAATAATTTGGTCACGAAGGTAGGAAAAGATATTATGGTAGCGGGATGATTCATATCCAATGATAGAATAGATCATCTGGGATTCAGGGGAATCATAGGCTGGGTAGGGTAACATCTCCACTAGGAATTCATGTCAAAAATCATTTTCTAGCATCTGTAGCATGGAAGCAAGAGTAGCCATGGCATCTGCTACTTTATTATCTTCCCTTGGAACTTGTTCAAATGTGATGTGAGAAAAATACTTTTTGAGGTCATCAACCAACCATTTATAAGGAACCAACTTATCATCCTTTGTCTGATAGATATCATTTACTTGATTGATGACTAAGTGTGAATCTCCAAGGACATTGAGTTCATCTACTCACCAGTCAAGGGCGACCTTCATACCGTTGATTAAGGCTTCATACTCAGCAATTTTGTTTGTACAAGGAAACAACATCTTATATGCTTTTGGTAAACAGTACCTATGAGGTGTAATGAACAGTATCCCAGCCTGACCCCTATTGGGTAAATGAATCATCAAATAACATAGTCCAGGATCAATGTGTGAGAAGTAATATGGACTCATCTAGGAATTCAATGTACAATGGTTGATGATCTACTAGAGGTGCTTCTACCAATTGATCTGCAACTGGTTGTCCCTTAATGGCCTTCCTTTCTACATACTCAATATCAAACTCACTGAGAAGCATGAACCATTTAGCTAGTCTACCCATGAGGGTAGCTTTACTGAGCAAATATTTTAGAAGATCAATTTAAGCAATTAGGCCTATAGTATGAGCCAGCATGTAGTGTTGTAATTTTTGTGAAGCAAATACCACTGCGAGGCAAGCCTTCTCTATGGTAGAATATTTTGTTTCATATGAGACCAGAGTTCTACTAATGTAATAGATAGCCCTTTCTTTGTTTTGATGATCTTCTTGAGCCAATAGGATACCTGATGATGTATCCATAGCAGAGATGTAAAGTATGAGTGGCTTCCCATGAATAGGAGGCATCAAGATTGGTGGGTTTGCAAGATACTATTTGATTTGTGTGAACCCCTCATCACATTCTTTTCTCCATTGGTAATTCACACCCTTATGTAAAGTCTTGGTGAATGGTTGTGACTTGTCCACCAGTTGTGAGATAAAGCATTGGATAGACTGTAATCAGCCTTGAAGTCCTCTCATTTTTTTGATATTCTTTGGTGGCGGCATTTCTATGATAGCTTGTACTTTTGCAGGATCCACTTTGATGCCTTTTGCAGAGATGATATAACTAAGCAATTTTATAGATGTTACGCCAAACGCACATTTCTTAGGATTGAGCCTTAGATTGAACTATTCCATGCGATCTAGTATAGGACCTAGATCTGCAAGATGTCTCTCTTAGTGCATGCTCTTAGCTAGAGTGTCATCAACATAATCTTTAATTCTTTTATGCATCATGTCATGAAATATAGTAGTAACAACTCTCTGATATGTAGCACCAGCATTTTTGAGTCTAAAGGGCATGAAATTCCAACAGAAAGTGCCCCATGCACATGTGAAAGTAGTTTTCTCTTGGTTCTATAGCGCGATCTTTATCTGGTTGTAGCCAGAGAAACCATCCTTTAGCGAGTACATTTCATACCCTTCTATCATATCTACAATCATATCAATATTGGGCAATAGAAATTCATCCTTAGGACATGCCAGATTCAAGTCTATGAAGTCTGTGCAGACTCGGATAGATTTATCATGTTTTGATACTGGAACAATGTTAGAGATCCATTCTGCATAGTAAATTACTTTGATAAATACTACCTTAAGAATTTGCTCCAATTCAGCTTTGACAAGTAGAGCCATATGTGGATGCATTTTTCAAATCTTTTTCTTGACGGGCTTCACACCTGGTGCAATGGACAAATGGTGCATGATTAGATTAGGGTCTAATCCTGGCATGTCTGAATATTTCCATGAAAATTTTATTTTTTTACTCTGGAAGAATGTAAGGAATTCCTCTCTTTCGGCCTCAGATAGTGATTGTGCCAAGTGAATGATCTGAGGTTCAGCTTCTGTACCCAAGTTGATTGGTTGAGTTGGTTTAATAAGCATAGATGATCATTCCTGGAAATGACTCAGAAGTGCATCAAGTATCTCATCCTCGGGTGCCTCAGAGAGGTTTTCACCCTTGGATATGTCCTTTATTTTGACCTTTTTAGGCTCTGATATTGCCACAATGTGGTTTTTACCATCACAGTGCCTATTTTTTCTTATTTTGATTTTGTGACTAAGATACTTGATATCAGCCTCAATCATGTTGACACTTTCTTCTCTAGTGGAGGATGTTATAGGTTCAACAGTGTGGAGGTAATAGGAAAGAGTGTAATCATTCTGGAACGTAAGGACTTCATTAGATGGGGAGGTAGAGTTCCAGTCTATAAGCTTGGGATGGTGAAGTGAAAGAGAAGTGACGGGTTCAAGTGCATTCATGGTATAATCATCAAAAGCATGGACAAGCGAGTCAAGACCTAAAGTGATCTCATTCAGAGGTATAATCAAATTCCTTTGATTCCTAGCAACCATAGTAGATGACACATTAATAGCTATGGAGTCAAACTTGTTTGACCTTACACTAGACCCTTCACCTACTTCGAGAAGGTTTTCATGTGTGTGAACTATATCTATATCCCTGTTAGAGGTGGCATATGATAAATCATTGAACTCATACTCATGAGAGTTTGTTTCATCATTGAATGTCATATCAAGAACATGAGTGAAATCAACCCTTTGTCCCCAGTTTGGATGAGTTCTACCTAGAACCTCTTCTATGGTCAGATGAGAACCTTTTGACCTAGGTACCTCATTGACATTTGTAGCATCATCTACTTCTTGTGTAGTCAAAAGTGGCTGGGACTCTTGTTCAAACTATTCTTGAAAGTGTGGTGGTATGTATAAATCACCCTGATGACCTAGATTTATAGTTTGTATTTATTTCCACTCCTCATAGGTTAATGGAGCAAGTGAAGTGGTGTCATCAGAATCACTATTAGTTTCTACTATACTGACATGCAGTATAAAGTCATCTAGTTTAGCAAAGAAGGCTTCCAGATCTGGAGGAATAGGACAAGGAAAACTATCCTCCTCATAACTATCATTAGATTCTTCAGTTTTAGATGTTTCTTCAGATATTGGTTGTTTATCTACTTGAGGTACAAAATTGTTTATCCCCAGTTGAAATGTGAGTTTCTTGAAGCCTATACTTGTAGAGTCACATGTTCTGCGACCAATAGCTTCAAGTGGTGTGATCAACCTCTTATGATTCGCACCTATAGGACCATTTCCTTTGTACCCAAAATATTGCATAATAGATAGACCTTTGCCATACTACTCAGGTTTTATGTCACAAGGTGTAGTGTTTTGTTGAGAGTTGTCTTGTCCTTTATATATCCAAGCTTTGATAGCTCTATTTTAAGCTTCTTCTTCTAATGGTATCATGGCTTGTACAAAGGTACCACCATACTTTGTTGGAGGAGGAACCGTAGAAGGTTTAGTGCTCTCAGAAGGTCTCCCAAAAGAACGTGGAGACAAAGGCACAGATGTAACAGATAACATAGGTTCAATCTGATATCCTCCCATGTCAATTTCTTTCAGTGTCAAACTCTTTTCCATTTCTATTAATTTAGTCTCAAGGAGCTCAATAGATTCTCTATTGGTAGGCACAAAGATGTCAGCAGATTTTGTGAGGTTGTTGCAATCATAGCATGTATTAGCAGGTATAGTCACTTCAGATCCTTGGAATGGGAACTTAATGCACTGATAGTACATTGAAGGGACAACCTACATTTCATGGATCCATGTCCTACCTAACAGAATATTGTATGCCAAAGGAATGTCAAGCACTTGACAGATAACATCTCGTTCAACAGGGCCAACTCTGATTGGCAACACAACTAGCCCCTTAGATTTATGTTCTTCTTCATCATAGGCCTTGATAGTAATCATTTTGTGGGAATCAATGTAGTCTTCACCATAGCCTAACTCAGTAAGGAAGCTAGCAGAGAAAATATCGAGGCTAGCATCATTATCTATGAGAACACAACGAACACACTTTGGACCAATCATGACTTCAATGTGCAGAGGGTTATTATGCGGGTGACTCAAAGAATGGTCATCTTCCTTAGAGAAAGACAAGCAATGGGAGGAGGTCAAGTGACCTACCATGGATTGAAACCAATCAAGATCAAAATCTTTTGGGATATTTTCCTCGGTGAGGGCTTTGTCTAGGATTTCCCTATGAGTAAGGGAGATTTTTAGTAGCTCAAAAATAGTGATTTGAGCATTAGTACATTGTAATTATTCTAGAATGTTGTAATTGGTAGCATTAGACAAGGAAACCAATTTTGGATTCTTATTGGTAGAACTAACAGTAGTTTTGTCTGAAGGTTGAGTTGATGTAGACATAGAAGGCTCAGGGCCTTTGAGGATGATCTTAGCACGAGATCAAGTAACAACATTAGCACTGACCTGAGGCTGTTCTTGTTCAAAAGACTAAGGCATAGACCCTTGCAAGATGAAAGGTGTTTTGGGCTTGGGAGTATCATCCCTTCCCTTGAGAATGATGACATTATAGTATTCATTATCAACAGGTTCAACCATATTAATGACATTGTCGTTATTGGTGTATGTATAGTTGACCTTGGCATCAGTATTTTTGCCTTTAAATGATTCACCTTTTCCATGAGGAGGAAAGGGGTCTTTGAAAGCTTGATGATTAGATTTCTTGTTGTGACCTCACTATCGATGAGATCCTAGATTTTATGCCGCAATTTAAGACAAGTAGCCATTTTATGACCTTTGTTTTGGTGAAAATTACAATAAGAGGATTCATTCCACAAAGAGGGTCTTGGTTGTGGATCATAAGGTCATGAATTATCCAGTGGAGTCAGTAAATGTTTGTCCAAGAGAGTCTTGTAAACTACATCAAGAGGTTCTCCTAAAGGAGTGAACTCATGCTTGGGTCTAGGAGCCCAAGGTTTAGATCTAGAAAATCATGAAGTACTCAGTTTAGAATCTGTCGGAGCCTATTCAGTGGCTTTGGTTGTTTGCATCATGGTAGTGAGATTAAAGGAAGCCTTGGAAGGCTTGGGAATCACATTGTCTTCAACTCCATCATTCACAACATTTTGGTTCTTGTTGGGAAATTTGGGTTTATCTTTGCTTGAGGAGGAAGACCCTTGTTTATTTTCCTTGTGTAAGGTCAATTCTCCTTTCTTGATCATAAATGTCTTGATTCTCATAGCTTTCTTACTCATGTCATCAAAGGTTAGAGGACCTTGCAACTGTACTTGATACCCAAAGTTGGGGAGAAGATTGTCAAGAAAGTTGTCCAACTTTTTAGATTTGGGTATCTTGTGAGAATATCATATATAAAGTTGTCTCCATCTCTAGAGAAATGCTAGGAATGATTCCCCATGATTTTGTTTCAAGTTGCAAAGATCTTGGATATGAACTAGATGTTTGATGTTGTGAGAATAGTGTTGTAGAAATAAATTAGCAATTTTTCGAAAAGTTTTGATGCCAGTTGGTAGTCTAGAGAACCACTCCATAGCTGGCCCTCCCAAACTACATGGGAAGAGACACATGAGATAGGTAGTATCATGTATAAAATCCATAGAGAGGGAACCAAACTCCCTCAAATGATCTTGGGGGTCAGATGTACCCAAGTATTTATCATATTTGGGAAGTTCAACTCCTTTGGGAAAAGGAGGCATGCATAGACTCTTATCAAAAAGGAATGGACAAATGCTTTCCAGTGTGAATTGAGTGGTAGGTTTGTCTTTTTCCTTCATGAGTTGAAGGATTTTCTCTTGCATGCCTTGCATATGCCTTTGCAAGCAGGAGTTTTTCAATTTCTTCCTCTTTCTCAACAAGTGTCTCTATCTTGTAATCAGAGGGAAGTTTGGCACCTTGGGTGGCTAATTCAAGAAGGTATTTCTCCTTCTCTTCTTTCATTATGACTGCCATCATTCTCATGAATTTTTTATTATTGCAAGCGTCTAAGATATCCCCTTGGGTTATTTCTTTCTCTTCATAAGGGGGAGGGTCTTGAAAAGTGTATTTACCCCTGGTTTTAGAGAGATCATCTCTACTATGTTCACCTAATTGGTCATGATCTGCCATCTAGCTAGAATGCAAGTGTTCAAAGTGTAAAGACTCAGTATGAGAAAGTTGAGTGTTTTCAAAATTTGGTTCCTCTTGGAACAAAGGATTTTGAACCTGACTAAAATCCACTGGAAATGACCGTTTGATGTAAGGTTGAAGTACTGGAGAAGGAGATTGAGATAATTCCTCACTAGATGCAGTCGAAAATGGTGTGGAAAGCATAGATTTGTCTTGATTGATTGAAAGGAATGTTCTCCCACTATGAGTTGTAACAGTCATAGACAAAGATTGTATAAGGGATGTGAACTAGGACCAAACTTGAAACTGTCTCAAAGTAAATGCACAGAAAGTGCCAAAAGGTGAAGTATCCTTGGTGCAAATTGTCAGAGATGAGGCTAGAACAGCCAAGAGATGACTATTGCGACACAAGGCATGACAACACAGTAGAAATAGACCAAAAGATATGAGACAAGACCAGTTTAAGCAAGAATCACATAATCCTCAACCCAAGAAACCATGTTTTTGACCGTGTGAAGATAGAAGCCAGATAAACAGACTCAGATTAGAGACTAGATTTGATAGAAGTACACTTGATAGGAAGGAATTAGCTTGCTATTTTAAAAAAAAGCTTCAGACTCGAGCGAAGAAGTTCATTCTCATGCGAAGATTCTCACAAATGCACATGAAACTATGCAGTCCTGCACAAAGTTTGATGACAGACTGGTAAAAAAATGATAGAAATATTGCAAAATTTCACACAAATATTTTCAGCGTATTGCACAAAGTTTCTTAGATAATGATGCAAAGATGGCATAATGTCATGCGAAACTATGCAATTTTGACAAATGAAAGTCTAAAAAATTAGACAGTTAACCAGATTGTGTTTCCCGAGATAAAATCATGCTTTTTTATGACAGATAGTTTGAGTTACAGATCATTTTGGACATGTTTAAGTTTGAAAATTTGTATGTTTTGACGATCATTTTGATTGTTCAAATGATACACCCACGCAAAACACATTAAACAGAATGTTTGTAGTACCAAAATAGAAACATCACAATCCAAGGATAGCCAGGACAGTATCTGTTGAATCACCACTTGAACCAAAGTTTAGCTACACCTACTCTTAGCAGACAACTTAGAAGCTTGGAGGCACGGGCTCCTCCTTACATGTGCACTCACTTCTCAGGCACACCAAGCTTCAAACCCAAAAGGAATTGCTTCCCAAAGGGTTGTTGTCTCTACTAAGAGCCGTAAGAGTGTGGGGCATCTTAGTCAGTCTCTGACCTTGCGCACCAATAGATAGAGGGTTTTTGGAAACTAGAACAACAGTTTTTAGTAAGGACATCCATTCAGGTGGTTGTGATCAAGTCATTTTCCCAATTAAGGGGGCTCTCCTAATCCTTTCAAAGCAAGGCTTTCACCTTAACAATGTCAAGACTTTAACACACCACTAGGGTACTAGAGAAGATTTTAGTTGCCACAATGAATTCACACCTATCTATTGTGACATTAATCACAATAGCATTTTTTGTATACCAATTTAGAAGTGCTTGGCTTTAGCCTATTACAGGTTGGGCATCCACTCTCATTGACTTTGCTAAAGCTCTCGGGATGTAGCCACTCTAGAAGAATCACATGAATTTCTCTTACACCCAAGATCCATAAAGGCGAGGGGAGAGGATATGTTCATGTAGTTATTGGAATTATAATCTAAAAAACACTTCAATCACGCAAGACAATGATTCATTTTAAGCACCAACCGAAGTGTGTTCTAACTACTAAAAATAGACATGAGAATTTGAAAACATGTAAGGTCTTTGAAAAACATCCTGCAATAAACCCATTAGTAGTTTGTAATGACTTTCTTCATTTCAGCGTCCTGTAATAAACACATTAGAAGTTTATGATTTCTTTCTTTATCTCAGCATCCTGCAAACCACTGTAAAGCTATTCCAGAAGATAAAATCAAAGAAACAAAGATGTCAGAAAAGATCAGATGGTTAGAAAAACTAGACAAGAAATATCAAATAAAAGCTCTGGTATGGAATTTCACGTGATGATTCAGCACAGTTCGAGCAAAGAAATGCAGAAGGCCCCACGAAGAACTAGAAAGTTCACGTAAGATGCTCTAAAAGTTTGTGCGATATTAAAATAGAGAAGTACAGAAGTATGGACAGAATGCAAAAATATGAAAAAGAAGTGTAATGAAATGAGGCCAGAATAGATTATCTTAGCCCCACGGTGGGTGCCAGAAATGTATGTGGTAAATTTGGCCTTGTTAATCAACCATACACTTCAACATAGTCCTTATTCATCAGATACACACAAGAATGAATATGAGATTATTCATCTTGCCTGTCTATATGATTCGACCTGTTACCTTCTATCTAGACAGGGTTTTGAAATAGCTCTTAGAACGAGAGTCTCATAACCATAGACCATTTTAAGAATGAAGGATTTTTCTCCATGAATGCAATGCAAATGCAAGATTAATCTAAGACATGATTTCAATGCATTTAATCTAAGAAATTTAAATTATTCTATTGCAAATGAAATCTTTTAACTAGAAATGAGATGATAAAATATAGCAACAATTCAGTATTCTAACAATGCATATTTTCTTAGGGGTTTTGAATGAGAAATGGGAGTTCTTTTATAGACTCAGAGGTGATCAGAATAGAAAGTTTCCTTCTTGAAATAAAACAGATAGAAAAGCCAGTTTAAAATAGAAATCTTTCTTGAAAAGAAAACAATAAATTGTTTTCCCTTTGCTTTAACTATTTTTCTTTCTTTGATTTTAACTGTTTTCTTTCTCTTTAAAGCACAGTTAATTCAAAACTTCTATTTCTGATTAGAAGAAAGATTTTTGAGAGAATATTTAATTAATTAAATAAAGTATGACCTCATAAATATGTTTTTTCTCAATTATCTGAATAATTAAATTCAATTATTGAAATGAGGATATTTATTTAATAATTAAATATTATTTAATTTCTTTTTATGTTTTTTTAGCTAAAAGGGGTGAATTTAATTTAATTAAAGTGCTAGGACTTTATAATTAAATTAACTCAATCATAGGGGTTGTTTAGCTAATTGATATTTAGGAATTAAATATAATGTTATGATTAATGCAGATTTACGATTTTCTACATTTGACACTCAGGTCGAGTAGAGTCAGTCAAAACTCAGAATTGCCTAGTACAATAGGACTTTGATGATTCAGAAGAATAACAAATGCAACAATATTGGTTAGGGTTGCAAGATGCCAATTTTTGGGTGTTACAATCAGTATATACTATGAACTCCTTTGGCAGCAAGTAGTGCCTCCACTTCTTGAGTGCTTGGACTAGAGCATACAACTCTATGTCATAAGAAGAGTACTTCTTTGCATCATTTAGCTTCTCACTATGGAAAGCTACTGGTCTTCCTTCTTGGCTTATGATAGCCCCAATGGCCACATTACTTGCATCACATTCTACTGTAAAAATCTTATCAAATCTTGGAAGAACTAGAGTAGGCAACTCTGCTATCTTCTCCTTGAGTGTTTCAAACCCTTTCTCAGCTTGTGGTGTCCATTGAAACTTTGTGTTCATCCCACCTTTGATGGTGTCTAACATAGGTGCAAAAATCCCACTAAAATGTCTAATAAACTTTCTGTAATACTGAGATAAACCATGAAAACTTCTCACCTTAGTGGTATCCTTGGGAGTAGGCCAACTTAGAATGGCATCCACCTTCTCTTGATCCATTTTGAGGTTACCCTGTGATAAAACAAAATTGAGATATACCAGCTCCTGATTCATGAAGTCACACTTCTCCAAGTTGATCATTAGTTTTTCATAATGCAATTTCTTGAAAAAAAAAATTAAATTCCTAATATGCTCCTCCTTAGTTTTGTTGAAAACTAAAATGTCATCTAAGTAGACGACAACAAATTTACCAATGCATTCTACCAATACCTCATTTATAAGCCTCATAAAAGTTGAGGGAGTATTAGACAAACCAAATGGCATTACCATCCATTCATACAAACCTTCCATAGTTTTGAAGGTTGTCTTCCATTCATCTCCTTCATTTATCCTGATTTGGTGGTAGCCACTCTTAAGATCAATCTTGCTGAAGTACTTTGCCTCCCCTAAACAATCTGTTAGGTCTTCAATTCTGGGTATTGGGAACCTATACCTAATGGTGATTCTATTAATGGCTCTAGAATTAGTACAAAGTCTCCAAGCTCCTCCTTTCTTAGGTGCTAATACAATAGGGACTGCATATGGGCTTATGCTCTTTCTAATTAAGCCTGGGTCTAGTAACTCTCTAATTTTCTTGGCTATTTCCTCATTTTGTTGAGGGGTCATCTTATAGGAAGCTTTGTTGGGTAAGGTAGCTCCTAGTATGAAGTCAATCTTATGGCTAACAAGTCCCTTAGGAGGTAGGGGAGTGGGCTGGCTATCATTCACAATATCCCTATACTCTTCAAGTATTTCTTTTACCTCATATGGTATCTCTGATTTCTTGATAGCAACTTCATCTTTTGGCTTCAATACTAAAGAAAATCTAAATCCTCCTTCTCCTAGAGTCTTCAAGAACTCTTTCTCATCAACCATGAGCACACTTGGGTTTGATGTTTTCATCTCTCCTTCTTCTATTAGTGACTGAATTTTGAAAGTCACTCCATTTTTCTTGAATGAGTATGCATTCTTGGTTCCATCATGCATGGCTTGCCTATCAAATTTCCATGGCCTTCCAAGTAGAAGGTGGCATGCATCCATGGGAAGAATATCACATAGAACTTTGTCTTTATACTTTCCAATGGTGAAATCTACCCATGCTTGTTCTCCTACAAACACATGTTGTCCTTTGTTGAGCCATGTAAGCTTGTATGGGTTTTCATGTGGAATCCTTTTCAAATTTAATTTGGTGGCTTCCTCTTCACTAATGATATTATCAGTTGAGCCTGAATCAATAATGAATCTACACACCTTCCCTATGATCTTGCACTACACTCTAAAGAGTGCTCTCCTTTGGCTTGGTTCTTCTTTGCTTGGCTCTCTGATTAAGGTCCTCTTTATCATGAGGTTCTCACCTTTTTCCAATTCTAATGGTACCTCAGATGGCTTGCTGTTGTAACTTGATTCTTCTTGGACATAGTTAACTCTCTTTCCACCTCCTTGAGAAGCAGAACTTTTTTCAAGACACTGATATGCAGGATGCCCAAATTGCTGACAGTTGTAACACTTCATTGAAGAGAAGTAAGATCCTCTTCCTTGGTTATTAGTTCTTCCTCTTGAACTACTATTTGAACCTCTTCCACGGTTATAAACACCTCTTCTGTTACTATATTCTCCTTGATTCTCAATGATTTTGGACTCACTCTAATTTCTTCCTCCATATCCTCCTCTATGACCTCTGTTGTCTCTTCCTCTTCCTTTGTTATTTGAATCTTGCTTCTTCTTGAATTTTTCCTCCACCTTGAGGGCTAGCTGGTAACATTGGTGTATAGTCTTGGGCTTTAAGAGAATAATTTCCTCTTAGGTAATCCACTTGAGACCATTCAAGTACCTAGCCACTTTTAGGCTTTCTTCTTCCATCACATGTGACCTTAAGCATAGTTTGTGAAATTTTTTTAGTGTAGGAACTGACTTCCAAAGATTTTTGTCTCAGATTTTGTCTCCTTTTGTGCAACTGCACTTCATAATCATCAAGAAGGTAAGTTTCCTTCATCTTGGCTACCATACCTTTCCAACTAGTTATGGGTTTCTTTCCTTCATTTGCCCTCTCATCTTGGACAAAATTCTACCAAGTGAGAGCAGTTCCTCTCAACCTTGTTTTGGTTATCCTTACTTTCTGAGCTTGAGTCACATTATCAAAGTCAAATTGATTTTCAAGACCTTCTATCCATTCCATGATTAACTATAGTTCCATCTTGCCACTAAATAGAGGCACACCTTCTAAGGACTTACCACTCATTTCCTTCAACGCTTTCAAGAATGTCTCTTCTTGAAGCATAGGGTCTGGCTCTAGAATAATGTCTTCCTCTACCACTACTTTACCCTTTCCATCAGCTTCTCTCATCTGTTCACTGACTGCTACAGTCCTAAGCTACACTTCTTCCAACTTAGTCATCATTTTGGCTAACTGTTCCTTTAGGAGTCTATTATCCTCCTTTTGCTCTTCCACATCTTTTGCGAGTTCTGTGTTAGTTACCATCTTGGATGAGTTGAAATACATTTTTGTAGATAGCATCCAAACAACACATGCCCAAATATTTTAGGGCTCTAATACCAGTTTGATGTGGACTGAAGTCTTTTTGCTGCTACAGAACTAACTTAGCTCTTCTTTGAGATCTTTCTCCTAGATCCCTTAGGGTATTCCCAACCCCAATTAGAGGTAAGTCATTCACGACTTCACTTTCTCTTCAAGACTCAGTCCCCCATTGAAATGCTTTTCAGCTTCTCCTCACTGAACCTACACAAATAGATTCATTCAACCAATGTTTTTAGAACATTGTTCTCATTCTCTTCCCTAGCCGGACTATCACTGAGCTCACCTAGGGTAAGATCTCTAGACTTGTTGTTGCTTCTCCTATAGAAAAAAAAAAGGAAACTATGTATAAGGGCTCCTCTCGAGTTCCAACCTGACACATGACTCTCACCATGGATTCAGGAATCTCGAGGGGCCATTACTACTTACAACACAGAATGGGTGAAGAACTAACATATTACAAAATAGAAAATAAAATAAATAATCTACTTGCATGAAAAATGAACAACAAACTTGATATTCACTAAACACACACTCTGCAACTTCTCATTGCTGGAAACAAAACAAAATAGTATAATAATCTGCAACTCTACCACATTCCCTATAGCTTCTCCTCTTCTTCAATCTCTACTCTCTCTAGCTCTCTAAAATCAAGGCTTGGGATGTTATTAATAACCATCCTCTCATTGGAATGACCCTAAATGCTCACATATTTGTAAGAATCTCTTCAGGAACTATTTCAACTGACCATACTATCCATAAAAGACAAGATCTACTTTTCACGGGCTGTTACGACTGACTTTACCAAGCAATAGTAATGTAAAATTGACCACCTATCTAAATTGGTACTAGTGTTAGCCGACGGTGTTAGCCGAGAGTGTTAGCTGATAGTGTTAGACGATAGTGTTAGCTGATGGTGTTAGCTGATAGTGTTAGCTGATAGTGTTAACCGATGGTGTTAGCCAACAGTGTTATCTAATGGTGTTAGCTGACAGCATTAATTGACAGTGTTAACCAAAAATTAGGAAACCAACTAAGCAGCCTAGCTAGACATGGATTAACCTATTCATATCCATCTTAGGGAAAACAAATGACCTTCTAAGGTCCACACAAACTCTCTTGACTTGGCTAGAGTCGGTACATGCCATAAATAAAGAGGTAAGGGTTTGAGCTAGGTGTGCTCCTGCACCATCTTGGTAGGGCCACACAAATCAGTATGAACAAGAACAAAAAGACCATTTGAATTTTCTTTCTTGGAGTAAAAAGTAGCTCTTGTTTTCTTTCCCAATTAACATTCCTTGCAAAAATTATTACCAGGATTTTTCATCCTAGGAAAATATCTAACAATAGAAGTAGAACTTATAATAACAATAATGTCAAAGTTCACATGACAAATATCTTATGCAATAACAAACTTTCATTTATTTGTACAATCAAAGAAGTCTTCTCACCATTATTCAAAAGGAATATATTACATCTTGTTCTAGATCTAGTACCAATCTCCTTTCCATAGGCATTCAAGATCTTACACATGTTTTCCTTTAAATTTAGTCCATATCCTTTATCTATCATATGACTAACACTAAGAAGATTATGTCCCAAATCTTCTACATACAATACATTATCAATGTTATTTTTACCATCAAAAGTAATTGAACCTCTACCTTTGATCTTACCACAAAATTTGTCACCCCATTTCAATTCCCCACCATCATACCTCTCAAGTCCTACAAACTTACTCTTGTCACCATTCATGTGATGAGAGCATCCACTATCAATTACCCACTTATCTTCTTTGACTACTTGAGCGACTAGATCTCTCTCTTCAACAACATATTTAGTAGAACTAGAACTCATTACAATATCAGTCATATGATCGTCATCTTCCTTAATGGAAACGAATGTGATTTCATCATCATTCTTTCCAACTTCATCAGATTCATCATCAGTAACACCATCATCATCAAGAGCATAGTAACACTTTATTTTTGTAGAATTAGGCTCATACTTAAACTTGGTATTTGTTAGGACACCTAGATGCAAAATGTCCTACTTTACAACATGAAAAGCATTTAAAAGGCATCTTTCCTTTATACTTACTAGTATAAGGAGCTTTATAGTGTACTCTTTTTGCTAAGTTTTCTTCCAAATATCCAAGCTCTCTATCTTCCTCTTCCATTTCCTTCAACTCCTTTTCCTATCTTGTCATTCTCCTTGTAGGTCTCTCAACCAGATCTGATTTCTACTTGTCCTTACCAGTCATTGTGGCTTTGAATGTTTTCTCAATCTTGGGAAGTGCTCCACCTAATGCACTCAATTCAAAGGATGTAATACTTCCAACTAGGTTTTCCCTTGTCACTCTTTTCATTTTCCTTATTTCTTCAATAGTTTCAACCTTGTTCTCATAGGCAGGAGGAAATGGTCTTAGAATCTTTGCAACAATCTCATCTTCATCATGTGTACCTCTAGCACATTTGATAGAACACCCCATCTAATTGATCTTTAGAATGTAATATGAAATGCTCTCATCTTCATGACTTCATATATTCCCTTCGAGCACTACAACTTTTCCATCTTTACTATTGTGTCTCCTTCATAGAGAATTTCCAAATTCTCCCATATATGATAAGTCATTTCCAATTCCATGACATTATTCATCTTTGCATCAATTAGTGCACTAAAAAATCTTCCTTTGCCCTAATTTTATCCTTGGCCTCATTGATCTCATTAGGATTTGTAGGGTTTTTAGGTGGGTTGTATGAACTATATTTAATCCTCCAACAATCTTCATCAGTGCATCTAAGATGTACAATCATGTGGTTCTTCTATAATGCATAGTTGGATCCATAAAATCTTGGACTATCCTTTTTGAATGCTGCCATCTTTGGATCTCCCTCAAGTTGTTAGGATTCCTTCAAGGGATGAGGCTTTGATACCAATTGTAGGAAATAAGCAGCAAGAAACTGAGAGGGGGAGGGGGCGTGAATCAATTGCTTCTAAAAATCTTAAACCTTCAAACCCTTAAACCTTTAAACTTTGAAAACATTCAATACATTAACCTTTATTACTTATTTGCAAATTGTAATGTTTGTAAACACAAATCAGAAAACATCACCACCACATAACACAAATATTTTTATCATGGAAACCTAAACTAGGGTGAAAACCATGGTGGGATTTATACCCATAATAAGACTAGTACCTTGTTATAAGTATAGACTTATTACAATATGGGAAATGTGCATGCATCATGCAAACTGTCTAGAGTTCACTACTCAATTTTCTTTGGGCTCCAACCCTAAGGAAGTCTCAATGACTTACAGTCATAATTCAGACACCAATATGAGAATTCATTGAACTGTATGATAACATCTGTATATGCCTTGATCAGTTTCATATCAGTACAATCAGATCTTTGCAATTCTCTTTTCCACGCTCAGATGAGAAATCTAGTCTCCATTAGATCTATAAAAGTTCTTCACTAGAAACCTCTACCTTTTAAAATCCTCCAAACATTGGCGCACACAAATAAAACTCGAATTCACCATATTTATCAAGAACTAGGTCAACAAAACTAATCCTTAGGATTTCAACTCTTAACACCAAAATAAACCATCAAGATCACTATGTTATTTCCAAACATTTCTTAGATCCTTCACAAAAACTTCAAGATCATAATCATAACCCTAAAACATTTTACCGCTCTCATAAACCATTTTATCAAATTTTCTTGACATGTCATCTAAGAAAATAAAAATATCTTCAAATTCATTGAAATTGGTCACCTTAATCAATGTAAGTTGCTAAATCATCAAGCAAATAATCCTAGATCATCCAAAGGCATCATTAATCTCAAAAAAAAACAAATCCATCATGCTTATAAGATTTTTCAGCATTTCATACTAAAGCTCAAGAACATTGTTACCCCCAACCTAAATACTTGTAAATTCCTTGCAAACTATCAGAATAAAACACCCTTTGAATGGTAGACATGTTGATATGTCCTTTAACACATTTCCAATTGCGCAACTAAAGATCTCACCTTGAGTACGTGCGTGAAGTCATTCTCTGAACTTTGTTACATTGGTAGATAATAAAATAACCAGTCTTCATTTGTGACACCACAACTTGCTCAAATCATCATGTTTGTAACTCAAACTTGACATGAAAAATGTAGAAAACCTCTACATCATCCCATAAGGTGCACGAATCCTCATCTTAGGTAACATTCCTTCTCCATTCATCTAAAGATTCTACATTACTAGCAAAACTGTATAATTGCCATACAAACTGTATAACAAATATCAAAAACAACATCCAAACTACACCCTAGACATCCAAACAACATAATAGACATGGTTACATCAATGAAAACACATCCAAATTTCCAACTCATCCAATAGAGATCCAAGATGGATTTTAGTGAAGAAGATGGAGGCAATTTCAAACATGATGATCTATATGTTTGAACTTTCCAACTTGATTCCAACGCCATATGTTGACAAAGTCACTACTTCTCACCCATATGCTGACACAAAATCAAGGAGACTTGTTTTTATGTGTGAAGGACTTAAATAAATTAGGGAGACTTGGTTGTATAGGTCTGAGGTAGGTGCCATATGGTGGAAGGATTTTCCGTATGGGTGTGAGGTGATATTTTTGTATGGATTCAAGGAGGGTTGTACAAGTATACTAGTCGTACAACAACAAGCTTCATAGTTTTCATGTAGGGGAACATTTTTGTGTCTAACCAGGTCGAGACATCACATGAGTGTAAAATAAGGTTGCAATATATATATATATATATATATATATGTATATATATGTATGTATATGTATATATATATATATATATATGTATATAT
>MU227142.1:2106204-2186734 GCA_018584345.1 Thuja plicata | reverse complement strand
TACATATATATATACATACATATATATATACATATATATATGTATGTATGTATATATATGTATATATATAGATATATATATATATACATATATATATATGTATATATATATGTGTGTGTGTGTATATATATATATAGATATATATGTATATATATACATATCTATATACATATATACATATATATACACTACTGACCTCCTATGGTTGTTGTCATTGTAGGGTTACGCCTCTTAGCAAAAATATGCAATTTTTTTTATTGTAAAATATTTGAACTCAGCATCATGTAGGTGCCTAGAACATGGAATTTTTCATTAAACCAAGTATCCTTTAGAAAAATATACATTTATTTTGGAGTATAAAAATAAAAAAAATATGCAAAATACCTAAAAAACTACATATTGGTAATTATGGATCTATGAAATTTGTGTATAAGAGCGTAATTATTTTGGCCAATCAAATAGACAAAAAAATAAAGTTCACAATTTTAAAACTTAAATAAATATGCATGTACAAAAAATAATACATTGAAGATCTTTAATTTCAAAGTTTCGTATAAACACATTTCAAAATTTCTACCTAAAAAGTAATGTTTTTATTTTACAAAGGTTTATAATGTAACATTTCAATGATTTTTAACTCTTTTTAAGGTTTATTATGGGTGGTTAGGTTGTTATGAGGAAAGGTTAATTTATTTCACCTATTTATTTTATTTTATTAAAGTTGAGAAAAAGACGTGATTTTTAGTTCCTGCCTTAAGTAGGAGACTAATGTTTTCGAGTCACTCATTGCAATTAAAGACTATTTTTGGAAACCGTGCTAAATTTGATTTCCTATGGTTATCCTATAGGTTAGGATAATGTCTTTATCAAATAGATTTTTCTCCTTTTTTTTCATTGGCCCACAATTTTTTTGCAAAGTTTTTTTTCAAATATATTTCAATTAAAAAATAAATACTGGCCACCAATAGAAGGAATCGAATGAAAAATCAAAGCCTTTCATAATGTTTTTCCTACCATGGATCTACATTTTACATGAAATTTTATAAACACTTCACATAGCTTGTTTGAGGCCAAGAAAATAACTATTCTAGATGTTCTATATTTTTTTCTTTATTCCCATATGAACATCACTCTAACTTATTATTTCATGTTGTATGCTCTACAACCCTAGGTTATTATTTCTTAAGCATAGAGGTTTTGTTTATTTTGGTGACTTTTTTTTTCTCTATTATGATTTCATTTGTGAGTGTTTTCTTAGCAATGTGTAGGGATGTTTTATGGGTTGCAATTGGATTGGTCAGCGACAAGATGAGATGTAAAATGATGATGGAGTGTTCAAAACTTTCTTCAGTGAGATAAGTCTGGGTACATGTATGCTTCCTAAGTTGCATTCTTGGCTCTATAACAAATTGTAATCAATTATGTTTGAATCAAGACATCGTAAACCACTTCGTCTATGGCCACTACAATAGTGAGAAATCCTTCTCAACTTACATTTCCAACAATATACTCCTTTTCATTTAGAAACCCTAAAGAGAGAATATGAGGTTTCATATTGTCAATTAAAACCCTAATATGTTAAAAATGTTATTTTCTATTTCTTAGCAAGGGTTAGTAAGGAGATAATGGATGTTTTTTTGAATCTACTAGATTCCAAAATGAGTTATCCTCACACACGCATAGTACAAGCCTCAACCATTTTCACAAAGAAAAAGGTATCTACATTTTTTTGTGTCCAATTAATTATTTTACCTATTGATCCTATGTTATTTTAACACGTTTAAGTTTATATTCGAGATTTATGTCTATTACATTGTAGGCATATTAATTCTATGCTTTATTTGACTAGATATATTCATGATGTAAAAGTATTTCTAGCCCTACTACACCAAGCCTTACATAGCAGTAGGAAAAGAGAACTCCAATAAATGTTATAGGGTTTGGATTTGTCCTAGCTAGTTGCATTTAATAATTAATGAAATAATAGATTTTTTTTTTCTAGAAACATGAAGTTTCTCATAATTTCTTTTATAATTATTTTATAAAACTTTGGCATGCTAGGGCATGTGGCAAGTAGGTTTTTGATCACTATATCAATTAAGGGTTTCCCTTAGTGTAAAACTATTATTCTTCAATGTTGACATTAGGCATCCTAATGGTATTAACATTGTCTTTGATGAGTCCAACAATAGCCATTTTCCCTTGCAGATGGTGTTTTGGAAATCTGTGGGACGTGATTTTGGATCTCCTAAAGTTCTTGGACCAAAATTATCCCTCTCATCTAAATGGTCTAGAAGATGTTTCCCTCACCCTGCCTAGCTAGAAGAAACCCCTCAAGAACATGTGTTTACAATCAATGTACTAGGTTAAATCTTACTTCATTTCTTTCTTTTTCATTCTGATTTTTTTTATGGATTAGGATTTGTATGAAATGTAAATTTTCTATAATTTTAACCTCTAGAATCCTAGATTTCTTAAAAAAAAATGTAAAATATGATACGAGCTTTATATATCTTATATGATTCAAAAATTTAGATCCCAAAATATACTTTTGCAACTCAAACTTAAAACTAAAAGTACATATGTTATGATTCAGACCTCAAAATCTTCTACTACAAATAAAACCCTAAACCTCAAAATGGAACTAAAAAAATGGAAAGTACAAAGGTAGAAACCTCTAAGAAGAAATGTGAAGTTACCACACTCTTTGATTAGCACAAAAGAATTATAAATGCCACACAATTTGATTAATACAAAAGAGGTACAAACACCTAAGAAGTTATGTGAAATTATTATGTTATGCTTTGAGTTCTCTTCTCTGTTGCACAACTTTGTCTTACATACAAATTGTAACCACCCTAATTTGGTTTGCTCTGACCATAAACCCTATTTTCCCTAAGTGTGATCATACCCCTAAT
Organism: Thuja plicata; assembly: GCA_018584345.1. Lineage (NCBI taxonomy): Eukaryota > Viridiplantae > Streptophyta > Pinopsida > Cupressales > Cupressaceae > Thuja > Thuja plicata. The sequence goes on along the minus strand of MU227142.1, from coordinate 2,183,816 downwards.
TATGTCAAGACAATTCTTCAATTAGTTGGAATAATTCATTTAAATCAAATTTAATTTCAAAGTGATCTTATCACTAACTTACCTTAATTGCCTTAGCCAATTAAATCAAATCAAATCAATTAAAGAAAAAGAATTAAATACATGGCTAAGGTAATTAATTAAATGAAATTAAAAAAAAATTTCTAATTACAAATCCTCACTTGAAAAATGGAAAGCCAATCCATTAGCCGATGAGAGTTAAAACACTTGGATCACCTCACATGGATCACCAAGGATTCAATCTCCACCTCTCTTTACAACTCAATCTTGACCTCTCATTCCTCAAATTCTTCTATAAAAGGAATGAATTTTGAGCTCAATGGGCCCTTAATATTTAGAATTTTAAAGTAATCTTATGCTGCTCTGATTTCTAACAATCTAAGTGCATTCTTAGTTCATATTTTCATAGTAATTACATACTTTCTCTTTGGGAGCTCTAAAATGAACTTTGTTTGAGCATTTAGCTTGAATTCTTATAATCTTCCATTCTAGGCATGAATGTGTCATGTATTTATACATAATCTAAGGGAAAATTATAGCATATTTCATACTCTTCTTAGATAGGGAGAAATATGTTAATTTTAGTGATGTATATGTACTTTTCCTTTGTTATTTCATGATTATCTCACTAATGCAATGACATATTGAAGTGTTGTGTTACAGCTTGCAGGTCCACAAAATACACACACATTTTTGCCAAGTTCTTGATCTACCATTGGCCTATAACATATTACTAGGGAGACCTTGGATACACAAAATGCAAGAAGTGCCATCTACTTACCACCAATGCATCAAATTTGCACATAATGGGGTGGAAGTGACAATTCCTGTAGATTTAAGCTACACTTGCAATAATGTTAAAGAAGACAGTATGGTTCCTCACAATAAGGAAGTCCCAAAAGAATCCATACCTGAAACTTCTAAAGACATAGTGATGAGAAGCTTTGGAAAGACACTAAAAATTGAAGAAACTAGTATGGGGGAATACAAACTAGGTAGTACGCCATTATTGACTAATATTCCCATGTCTCCAAGATCTTATGCGAAACCTTCCTCATCTTTCATACCTACTGTGTCAAAATAAAAATACATTCACAAACCAACTGGTATCTTCTCAAGAGGATGAAAAAGAAGATAAATAAGTCTTGGCTTGGCTCTATAAAGAAGAACAGAGAGAAAATGAAGTAAAACATGTGGAGATATCCCTAGAAAAGTATGGTAAAGGATATGACCTTCTCAAAAAAATGGGATACGAAGGGAAGGGAACTTTAGGAGATAAAGGAAATGGACTTGTTGAACCTATACACATGGATTTCAGAAACACCAAAGACAAAACAGGATTAGGTTTCAATAAGAATTCAGAAAACCCTACTTCAAGAGATTTTCCAATCTTTGATGAAGGAAGTGATGATGAAGAAGAAGAAACATCATTAGAACCATGAACATATGAAATATTATTACACATTGGTGATGAATATCCCAAATATCAAGGAGAAAGATATGTACCTACCTTTGTAGCACAACAAGAGCATCATGTTCCTTTGTTGCCACAAGCAGATGTCCAAGAAGTAGAGGAAACAATAGTAAACTCTCCAGAAGTACAATAGATAGAAGAAACTCATGAAGAAATACCCAAACAACAAGATATATATCCTATCTAGGGGCAATTGGTCATAATTTCACATGTCCTAGACTTACCACACTTTGACCTACAAGTAGATAATAGGGTACATCAGGTAACTATTGCTAAGTTTCTAAACAGATCTGGTGATGAAATAACATACTTACATGATTATGAATGGGATCACCTATCTAATGATACCATAGAGATTGAGGTAGATGTGATTCACAAATTTTCATCTCTATTGGAGAGGGGAGAAAGTTCTAACACTTGCCCTAACACTGTTGTTGTCCCAGAATCAGATGAGATATCACTACCCAGGATTGTTGATGGAGATACTGGTGCTTTACTAGGTCTAGAGGACATTCAAAGGATACAAGCTATGAGTTTCAATTTGATGAGAGAAGATGAATAAATCTCAACTAATGAATCATTAGAGTTAGGTCTGCATATTACTAACAATGACCCTATTAATGACGATTCGACTCTTAATGATCAAAATGCTGTAGAAGCTGACTTAATGAAATATGTCTAATAAGTTAATAGTCTTGATGCTGACGCGATGTTTTCCTTACCAAACTCTAAATCATTATCCTTGGTAAACCCCAACTTGATTGATTGGACCAATTAAGATCCTACTACTATCATGAAATTTCCCAATGACTACACTTTGGCCTGCTATCTAAATGCTTGTGAACCTTATTCTTCTTCCACCAATGCAAGGAGCGTAAACATGACAGAGGAGGATATCAAGTTTGTTAGTCACAAATTGAAAAATAAAAAGAAAAGAACTAATGGTGAAAACCACGTTGTGGCGGCATCAAATTCTAAAATAGTAAAAATAAAAGACATATCTAATGGTGAAAACCTCTCAGAGGCGCCAAAAGATGAGATTATTGATATCCTCCCTAAGAAATTTCAAGAAATATCTTCAATTCTAATAGAACCTACACAACTATTTAACTTGGGAACAACAAAAGCTCCTCAATTTTTTCACCTAGCACAATCCTTATCAAAAGAAGAAAAGATACAATTCATTAAATTCCTCAAAGAGAAGAAGATTAACTTTTTATGGTCTTACATTGATATGCCTGGACTTGATCCTGAGTTAATAATGCATCACTTATCTATATCTCCTAGAATCAAAAATTAAGGAAGATGCACCCACATGTGGCATTATTAGTGAAAGAAGAGCTAGAAAAACTATTAAAACCTGGATTCATAAGAGTCATCGCTTAGGCCCCGTTTGTTTGCAGGAATTTGACAGGAATTGGGTGCGGGACTTCCATTTTTTCCCAAAATCCACCGTTTGGGACTCTATGTTGCAAACCTGATTTAGCCTTCAAAACCCAGTTTAGGCCCTAAAATGGGCGGCACCATCTTTCGAGCAAAAAGGTGGAATTCAAAATGAAATCCAGGTTTTAGAAAATTATGAACCGAGTTTAATTTCGTTGTCGGGTCCGTGATTTTCAAAACAGGAAGATGCAAAACCAGGATTTCAAAACCTGGTTTTGTGATAATAAGGTTTTGACTCAATTCCAATTCCCCGAAACAAACGGGGCCTTATGCAGGATGGATTTCTAATGTGGTACCAGTTTTGAAAATAGATAAATCTATCAAGAACTACACAGACTTTAAAGACCAAAATAAAGCTTGTCCTAAAGATGGTTTTTCATTTCCAAACATTTATATGATTATAGATCTCACAATGGGATATCAATTGTATTATCTTATGGATGGATTCTCAGGTTATAACCAAATTAAGATTACTCCTAAAGACCAAGAAAAGAAAACATTTACTTGTGCATGGGGAACATTTTTCTAGAACGTCATTCCATTTGGACTAAATAATTCTAGCGCTACATACCAAAGAGCTATGACAACAATCTTCCATGATATGATAGACAAAAACATGGAGGATTATGTGGATGATACATTAGCCAAGTCAAAAATAAGAACAACTCACATTGAAGACTTGAGAAAGATACTAGATCACATGGAGAAATTTCAAATAAGGCTTAATCCAAGGAAATGTGCATTTGGAGTCCAATCAAGGAAAATCTTAGGGTTCATTGTATCAGCTAAAGGAATTTAGGAGGACCCTAAAAAAGTAAAATCTATACTGGAAATGGCACCTCCTAGCAATATCAGTCAAATGAGGAAGCTTCAAGGAAGACTTTAGTCCATCAAGAGATTTATGTCACAACTAGAAGATAGAGCGCAACCTTTCACAAAAATACTACACAAAGGTGTTACTCTCAAATGGGATGAGCATTGTGAAAACAACTTCAAAGAATTAAAATATCACTTGGATAATCCTCCTATTCTCATGGCACCTATTCATGGAAAACCATTACTACTCTATATCTCATCTATGACTACATCGCTTGGAGTATTTCTAGCACAGGAGGATTAAAAAAAACAAGGAAAGAGTGATCTATTATATTATTAGGACCTTAGTTTCTTATGAACTCAATTATAGTATAATTGAAAAAGCTTGCTTAGTGATTTTTTTTGCATCCCAGAAACTGAGACACTACATGCTCTCGTATACTGTAAAACTCATTGCAAAAATAGATCCTCTCAAATATCTCTTGAGTAAAATAGGATTGGCAAGAAGACTAGAAAAATGGGTCTTGATTCTAAGTGAATTTGATATTGAGTATGTGGACAGAAGGGCTATCAAAGGAAAAGTCATAGAAGATCAACTAGCTAATTCACCATTGCAAGATGATGCACCTTTGATAATTGAATTTCTTGATGAAACAATCATGCACTTAACTAAATATCCATGGAAGATGTATTTTGATGGTTCTTTCACACAACAAGGATCTAGAGTAGGGTTTCTATTTATCACTTTTGAAGGCTACAAGATACCCAAGGCGTATAAACTGATGTTTCCATGCATGAATAATATCTCAGAATATGAAGCATTGGTAAATGGACTCAAGCTTTCTATGGAAAGGAAAATTATAGAGTTACATGTGTATGGTGACTCTCAGCTAATCATCAAGCAATTAAATGGAGAGTATCAAACAAAAGATGATAAACTGATTCCTTACAAACAACTAGTTGAAGATTTGAAAAAGTACTTTGTCTTCATCATATTCCAACAAATACCAAGAATGGAAAACCAAGCTGCATATGCTATGGCTACACTAGCATCCATGTTACAATTGGAAGAACACCAGTTCTGCTATTAATTCTTGGTGGAATAACTATCCTTTCCAGCCTTTGATACACTTGAATCCCAAGTGATTTGTGTTTTAAATGCCCAAGACCAATCCCGATATGCCAAAATAATTTCTTATCTTACTGATCAAACTTTACCCAATGGCTTATCAACGAATGAAAAATGAGCTTTAATTAGGATAGCATCACGTTATGTCCCCATCACTACTAACTTATATAGATTAGGTCTTGATGGTATGCTTCTTAGGTATTTAGAACAAGAAGAGTCTGACCATGCATTAAAAGAGGTTCACGAAGGTGTATGTGGATCGCACTTGAATGGCTTTTCATTAGCTAAGAAACTATTAAGATTTGGCTTTAACTGGCCTACAATGGAAAAATATGTTGTTCAATTTTCTAAAACATGTCACAAATGTCAAACACATAGAAACCTTATTCATGCTCCAGCCAGAGAACTCATACCTTTTATAACACATTGGCCATTTCAATAATGGGACTTTGATCTTGTTTAAAAGATCTATCCTAATTCTTCAAATGGACACAAGTACATCATTACAACTACTAAGTATTTCACTTATTGGGTTGAGGTCATTCTACTAATCAAAGCAATAGGAAAATAGGTGTCTATGTTCATCTTGAAATACATCATTTGTAGGTATGGGATACCCTCTTCTACTGTAACAGACAATGGGGGCCAGTTCAAAAACCAAGATATCAAGGACCTTTGTACATAGTTTCATATCACTCAACATTGTTCTTCAATCTATTATCCTCAAGGTAATGGCTAAGCTGAGGAGTCAAACAAAAACATTCTCAAAATATTACATAGAACTGTGAGTAAGTTTAGCAGAGACTGGCATTTGCAACTAAATCTGGCACTATGGGCCTATAGAACAAGTATCCAAACAACAAAAGGAGCCACACCATTTTCTCTAGTCGATGGTGCAGAAGTAGTGCTACCCATTGAAGTAGAAATTCCATCTTTGTGAGTATCTCTCCAAGTTCTTTTTACATATGAACAATAGTTGATAGGGTTCATGCACTAGAACTACTTGATGAGCGCAGGCAACAAGTGTTTGATCATCTCAAAGTGTACCCTAAAAAAATGTCAAAAGGGTACACTAAGAAAGTAAAACCATGAAAATTTCAAGTGGGAGATCTTGTTCTCAAAGAGAATCCTAAAAACCAGCCAAATAGAGAACAAAAAGGAAAGTTTGAACCCAACTGGCTGGGGAATTATGTTATTGCTACAACTTTTGGGACTAGAGCTTATTAGCTAGCTACACTTGAGGGAGATATTCTTCCTGATCCCATTAATACTCTACACTTGAAGTGATTCTATGCTTGAAATCTATTTGACACAGCCTGTGCAGTGGAAAAGTTCTCAAATAATACCAAAAAAATCAAAAATTTGATCCTGAAGAAATCCAAAAATAGTGGAAAAAGTCCTGAAAAAAGGTATCCTTGGTGAAAACCTGGAAAACATGCGCCTTGATACTAAAAAAAAAAAAATTTAAAAAAAAGGAAAAAGAACAAAAAAATTGAAAAAGAGAAAAGTGCCTTGGCAAAAACTTGGCAAACAAGTGTCTTGGTAGCAAAAATAAAAATCTTTTCCGAGTGGTGAAAACCTATAAAATAGGTGTTACTTGTACTCTGTGCTCCATATATCAATGGACTATTGATACTAATCCTTCATGATCGCACCTGTGCTATTTGTTGACTTTGATTCCTTACAAATGGCATATCCTTTCCTGGGATTTGTCTACATTTTCATCTTAGGAATAGTCATTCTGCACTGGGGGCATCTTTGCTAGCATGTTTGGTCTATGTCTACTAGGTTGTCCTAGGTTCCTGTCTAGGATGGTTGGCCTCTCAAAAAAATATTTCTCAACACTTGCATCAAAACATCACTATCACAAACAAGGGTGTTTCTTCAACACCACCTACCTGTAATAGACATCATACTGGTGTTTCTCAACACTTTAATCTTTAGTGTTTCTCAACACTTTAATCAAACAGTGTTCCTAAACACTACATTGGATTTCAATTACTAACAAACTTAATCTCGGACATGAAAAACATATTGTTTGATTCCAAGTTTTGATTGATGATTCTTTACTGTGCTTGAAAAATGAATCAACACTATTTCTCAATACTAATTAAACACATATAGACAAATCTTGGTTTGATTATGAATATTTTATGTTCCCATGATGTTTCAAACTAGGGGCATGTAAACAGTTATGAATTTTCTTTGAATGATTATCAATTGGTGATTGTTATGTCTTTCGAGTTACTCCATGATATCTATTCAAAGACAAAGAGTCGCAAGGATATGGGACATAATCTTTTCTTGGTTTACTGTGTATGGTGATTTTTTTAATGATCCTATAAATTTCACCTAACTTGGATGTTTATGGTAAGAGCTGCCAACATCAGTGGATAGCTGAATATATCTCGATCCTAGTTATGTGTAAACTATGGTGAGGTTGAACCAATTTCCTTGTATGTTTCTAAATTAGATTCTAAGTAAGGTGTACGACACATTATGTACCCAAGGATATGAATATTGAAGGTCATTACGGGTCACATATCTTACATTACACATGAACAGAAGAAAATTTCTTAAAAGAAAAAGGAGATAACTGACTTTTCATCCAGTCCTCTATGCCTTGATGCTTAGGTTTATTTTTGACATTGCATCCAATACACATAGTATTCATACTTTCATGATAGCTTTTGGGTATTAGTGACAGTTGTACTATCTGATGATGTCCATTACAAAAATGCCCAATGATGATAAAAATGCTACAATGTATACAAATCAGTGACAGTCCCAAGAGTCTACATATAGATGCATTTAAAGATTGCATGATTCATTTTTAGAACAACATAAGGAATTGAGCTCAAAATGATTTCCTGATTCATTTGGAATCTAAGTTAACTACATAATTTATATTACTGATATTAAATGTCATTGCATATCCATGACATACATTCTACATTCATAAATGAGAATGAGAAAATACAAAAACAAATCATTCAAGCATTGCATTTCTTTTTACATCCTAAGTGCATCCATACATATATCTACATAAACAAAATCTCAAAAACAAACATTTTCATATTCATCTAGAATCATCTAAACACATTTATATATCAGTAATAAACCAAAGAGCATAAATAATGTCATCACATGAATCTATTCTAACTCATCAAGAAACCAAGTACATAATCACATGTGCATCAATCTAAATATCTATCAAGAAAGAGAACACATGAACATATCAAGATCAGAAACAACTATCTCAGATATATATCAATGATGGAACATATAAAAAATGTGGAGCTGTATACAAAAGAGTATCAGTATGATCATGATGAAATAGATATACATTTATAAAATTTAGTAGTACAATGGATGATCTCAGAAGGATCAATATATACAAAATGTCTCAAATATCAAAAGGACAATATCAGGTCTGACTGCCACCCTCTCCCTGATCTGAAGGAGGAGGTGGTGCATCAGCTCAAGCATGATGAGTTGGTGGAGGCATGGCTCCCTCTGATTGTTGTGCCACTCAATAATATAAAGGATCTCTTTGTCCCTCTGGAACCGCCGCACAATATAAAGAAAAATAATAAGCAGCTCTCTAGCCCTGATGAGTAGCTGTGTAGTCCTGGATATCTCTCTCGGATCTCATGACATCTAGCTATTTGTCTCTATCTTCCAATAATGTATCTAATGTAGTGATTTGAGCTCTAAGCTGCTCATGCTCCCTCTGACACTATGATAGAGCATCTCTGTCCCTGTTAGAATCTTTTCCTGCATCCCTGAGAGGATCTTGTCTAGGAGGTCCACCTCCACTACTTGGTACCTATCGTGATAGCCTCTGCTACTATCACTACTCCTCTTTGGTCAATAATAGACCTGGATCTACTTGTGGAGGAATGAACCTAAAGTGAGTCCATCTTCCACTATCACCCTCTCTATTTCCACTCACTCCACCACCCACTCTGCCACCACCCCAATCATCTCCATCTTCTCCATGATCATACTGGCCACGTTCATGACCTCTATCCAAAGGAGGGCATCTGGAATCTCTCCCACCCCCACCTCTCATGTCTCTCTAGGCTCTGTCTCTGCCTCTAATAGGTCTATCATCTACTGAATCATAATCTAAAGCATCCTCTATGTGAGGAGCTACCTCCTCAGGAGCTGTGAAATGAGGAAAGGGATACTATAACATATGCGCAAGATAACCATCAGTACAACCTACATCTACAACATCAATAAGATAATCCCACCCAACTGTGACCATTTGACTGATCTCCAACTATGCAGTCTCATATACTAATCTAGCCCCCAAAAGAGGCTCCTCATCATGAATACAAGTGTATATTTTCAAATCCTGTGATATGCCCTGTACACGACCATACTATCATAACACTCAAGTAACAAGAAACCTCTCAACGATGTAATGGGTCTGACCAAGTATCTGCTCTGAAAAAAGAAAGGCATCTGACGCCTATCTAAGGTCCACTCCTCACAATCCAATTATGGCCTCCATATAAAAATTATGATATCATCGAGAACATAGCACCAGTACTCCACCTTGTCCAGATGGGGCTATTGAATGAAACCTATATACATACAAATTCTTTGTTTCCCTCTATTTGTCTTTAATCGGCTGTGTAACTGGGATGTGCTCCCAAGCCCAGATCTGCAATATCAAGATACCAACTTTCATACTGTGAGAATACTCATATACTATCTCATGTAACTCTCAATACATGTGGGCTAAGATACAACTTCCCCAGCCAAATCTACACGATGAGACGGTCATCTACTCTAAGGTCTCAACCCGTCTACACATAAATCCATGTTGTCGCCAATCATGCATGAGGATATTGCCTATCAACCTAGAAAGATACATAGGTAACCGATCATAATGATCATACATGTAGTCCCATGTCAGATATCTGTAGACTATGGTTTGATCTCCAAAGTATCTCCATGCAGAAGCAATAGCTATCAGAGAGTGTGACTCAAACTGAACCTCCTGACCCATTACTAGAATATGCATAATGCACCACACATCCTCAGGTTTGATGGTCATCTCACCAATCGAGAGATGGAAGGTGTTGTGCTCTAAATGCTATCTCTTGGAAAGAGCAGTTAACAACCCTTGATTTACCCTGATGTCAGGTAAATCTATGAGTGACGTCAATACTGTTAGAAACACTGAGTGGGGGGGTGAATCAGTGTTTGTCTATTAATTATTTTTCAGCAACTTAAACATAAATCAAACATACATAGAATGAAGCTTAACATAAGAACTCATAACACATGATATGATTATGGGGAAACCTTGATCAGAGGAAAACCCCGGTAGGAATTAGTAACCACAAATATTGTACTAAGTATAATGAACCTGTCAGAGTTCCTTTGCCCTATTAGAAGCAGTCTTTACAATTTGAGTACAATGACCTGGTTAAAGGTTTGACCTTGTTAGGAGTCTTTTACAAAACCCTGTTAAAGGTATATAGCTCACTACCTAGGCTCACTACCCAATAAGATGAAGGCTACAACCTTCTGGAAGATGATATGCACTATATCAAAATGAACTATTGTGATGACACTATTGTATGATCAGTTTTGTGTATGCGCGAATGCTCTTACTCTCTTAAAGAGATATATCATATACTGACTTCATTATACTGTCCCTCTATATCTTCCTCTTGCATAATAATTGACGCTTGTAACATTAATTTACATTACATACTTATATGTTCATATCCGAATAGGCGCGACCCAAAACAAATCACTAGTCAGCCCTAAAAAAAAATATACAACGCTTCTGAACAAGTCAGCTCAAGTGTGTTTACTACAATGATAATTACATAATTAAAAACATAGAACAAAAGGCGCTTATCCATTATATTACAAAATAATTCACGCTGATCAAAATAGTAGTCGACTTCCATGCTCTGTCTTTTGGACTGCTGGTCTATTGATCTGCCTGTAACTTTTATGTACTATTGTTCCATATTATGTGTGTCTAGATGTAGCATTTACACATGTCATACAACTTATATCTAAATTCACACAAGCTGAATTGATCTCTCACACGTGTGCTGATGTGCTAATCGCTGAGTATCTCTGTCTGTCCTATTTTTCATACTTAGTCATTTTGTCTTTCAAGACAAAAACTAAACATGACTTTGTTGCCATGATGACAACACAAAATGAGTCATGCATCCTCAGGAAGTCAACTTGCCAAAAAATACAAGACATGCTATGGTTTGTAACTTGGCAGGTGTTAGGGTACGTGATAAAGCAAGGACTCATCCTAGACGAGGTCCTCAAAAGGACACTACCTCAAAATCAATCTATCAACTGAACACAAGTACAGGTTCAAATCAGTATTCTAACTCAAAAAACTAGACTGAAAAACTATCAGTTAAGTCTTGTTGGTCTTTAGAAAGAGAAAAATAGTCAAAATTGGAATAAACCTAACTCCTACACTGAAAATGACTGTGTTTTTACGGGGTGAGATCCTAAAATCTGGATGCGATGCATGATATCCTAGATACGATGGGGAATCTGGGAATCAATTATATTCTGATAGGATGTGATGTGGGACTCGGGGTGCGGTCCTATTTTCACAAGATGCAATGAAATTCAAAGATCCACAAAAATATACATTATGCGATGCAAAATTGAAAAACAAGATGCGATCCTGAAATTACAGGGCACAATCCAAGATTTTGGGCAAAAATAGGATGTGACATGGGATTAACCAGATGCAATCCAGGACATGGGGTGTGATGTAGAACTAAAATCTTAATAAATCCTACATAATTTGACAAAAATGAAAATAGAAAACATGAAAAGGTAGGTATTGATGTACTCATCGGTAGTGCGTAATCGGTCGAGTGCTGATGTCAATGTGCAAGCTTGAATCAATGTTTCTCCATGGAGATCACCATCTTCTCTACAAAGATCTAAATTTATTAAGGATACAAGTGATAATGAATGAGTAAAAAGTAACTTTTGAGATATATATTTACCTTTTTGAGCTATTTAGGAGCTCTAAAACTCCTCCCGGATTGTTCTTCTCTAATCAATCAAGAATGAAATCAAACATGCAGATGACATTTTCAACAACATGCTACATATTTTACGACAGTCTCACAAAAATGCATAATTACTATACATGTTCAAAAAATGATTCGCAGGCTTTACGTAATCAATTTTCCAGATCCTCTATCACCAAATTGCACATTATTCATCAAAATCTTGTTCCTACATCATTTTATTAGACTCAGAACTAGCATTTTAATGTAGTTAACTTGGTGAAATTGTGTTTTCTCTTAACACACCTTCGCTTCTTCATTTCTTAATTCAATCAATCAGTTCAAGTGATATATCATTCTACAGAGGGATTTTATTCCTTTTCCTTCAATTTCATTCTTGAGGGGGCATGATCACACTTAAAATCATTCAAACTCTTGATAAAAAAACATTAAAATGACTTCATCATCAAAATACTAGGGGCATGGTAGTTTCCCTCGATCAAGTCAAGGTTGTTTGATAGAAGGCTTTGGTGGTCACAAGATGGATATCTATGTCTACATATTCTAAGATCCTTGTTAAGCTCTTGGATGCTTCATACTGACCTTCGTTCGATCAAGTTAGGAGTTAGTATTATCAAATCTCATTCAATCAAGTTCAAATTGGTATTTTTAAGATCTTTGTTTTATTGACCTTTGTTCGATCAAGTTCAAAGTCAATACTATCAATCTTATTTCAATCAAGTGAGAGACTGATCTCACCAAACATTTCATTCAATCAAGGTTAGAATTCTCAAACTTTCTAAAGTCAACATCAAATATTCTTTGAATCAATGCGTTGCTCGCACATCAATTCAAAGAGGGGAAAATGTAACCATCCTAATTTGGTCTGATCTGACCAAAGTCCCTATTTTCCCTAAGTGTGATCATACCCCTAATTATGTCAAGACAATTCTTTAATTAATTGGCATAATTCATTTAAATAAAATTTAATTTCAAAGTGATCTTATCACTAACTTACATTAATTGCCTTATCCATTTAAATCAAATCAATTAAAGAAAAAGAATTAAATACATGGCTAAGGTAATTAATTAAAAGGAACTAAATAAATTCCCTAATTACAACTCCTCACTTGCAAAAATGAAAGTCAATCCATTAGCCAATGAGAGTTAAATCACTTGGATCACCTCACATGGATCACCAAGGATTCAATCTCCACCTCTCTTCACAACTCAATCTAGACCTCTCATTCCTCAAATTCTTCTATGAAAGGAATGAATTTTGAGCTCAATGGGCCCTTAATCTTTATAATTTTAAAGTAATCTTATGCTACTATGATTTCTAACAATCTAAGTGCATTCTTAGTTCATATTTTCATAGTAATTACATAATTTCTCTTTGGGAGCACTAAAATAAACTTTGTTTGAGCATTTAGCTTGCATTCTTCAAATCTTCCATTCTAAGCATGAATGTGTCACTGATTTATTCATAATCTGAGGACAAATTATAGCATATTTCATACTCTTATGTCAATTTTAGTGATGTATATGCGATTTTCCTTTGTTATTTAATGTTTATCTCACTAATGCAATGATATATTGAAGTGTTGTGTTGCATCTTGCAGGTCCACAAAATACACACACACACAAATAACAAGTTAAATTATTTTATACTTATTTTTATAAATAAAAAAATAGTCCAAAAATAGAAAATGAGCCAATGCACCTTGGAATCTAGAAATCCCTATCACAAGATTTCTTCAAGAAGATGGGAAAATCTCTCATGAGATAAGAATCATCAAAATAGAAAAATTCAATTCTTAAAAATTCTAAATTTTTAATCATTTTTTGTTTATCATTGGAATTTGTGAACTTGTCTTATGATCCTATAATAAATTTTAGGCTAAAATTCCTTATATAAACTCCCCCCCTTTCAAAAAGTTCCAAGTCTCCTCCTTTGAATGTGTGTATTGATTTGTATTTATAAACATCCAAACCAATTGTTTTATCACCAATTCATTCATTTTAAAAAGTCTTATTGTCCATGGGTACCCTTAACATTTGTTCTGGTTGTTTTAAAGATTAGTCTCTTTGATACCTGAAAATCTCTACATAGTACCAAATCCAGGAGCATTCTTGATCACAAATATGGGCTATAGAAATATGAGGTCACTTATTAAAGGGCTTTTTTCAAAGGAAACATAAATTTTCAAAAATCACACACATATTGCAAACCCGTGAAAATTTTCTAGTATTTTTTTATTGAAGTTATTGATGCACAAAACGGAGCTACAATCCAAATTTTAGCTTTTTATGATTTTTTTTTATCATTTTAATGAACTTTTAGTGTTTTTTCATAAGTTTTTTTTAGAGGCCTAATTTTTAAGAACATATTTGACTCATTTACACTTTTAGTCAACTAAATAAAATTCATTTGGGTTAAACCTATGGGATTTGGATTAAGGCCAACTCATTCTGAAATCATCAATTCAAATTTTGGTGAAAGTTGATTTATCTACATACTCCCACATGGTCTGTCCACAATATTGAAAATAAAATATTCAAACATTGTTCAAAGGCAACTTATCTATATACTCCCACATGCTCTCTATCCAATATTGTAAATAAAATATTCAAAGAGGCAAATTCCAAGGACCGAATTGTTGGAGTACAATACCACTATGATGGGGGTGAATCGGTGACATATCAATTGCAAATGATCTTAAAATATTCTTTTCAAAACTTGAAACATGACAACTATAAGAGCACCAAGAACTTTGATCAACTCAATCCTTTAAGATAATTAACTATAATGAATGTGAACAGAGAGTATCATTCCAAAAAAATGATGTATAATGAATATGTATTCATGCAAATCAAATGAACTTGAAACAACTTAAAAAAATAAATGACACATGATGAGAACATGAACATAAGAATAAAACACAACTTATAACACAAATAATTTCCTGAGTGGAAACCCTCCTAGGGAATACAACCAATCAAATTTGCCTCACTGACTTATCTAAAATATGTTGTTTACAGTACCTCATTGGCGTGTGTGTCTCACTGAAAATACTATCTCACTGATAGTTTTTTCAACGTCTCACTAGAAAATCAATGAGCCTCACTGGAAAAGTGTCTCACTACCAATATCTTACTAGCTATCACACTTTTCTCAATTATTTACAATTCAATAGAGAGTACTATCTTTGTTTCTCTTAGTAACATCTTGTGAACTCACATTAGAAGCAAAGGTTGATACAACATGGATCTAAGAGTCCTTACAATACACCATTTCATACAAATGTTCTTTACATATAATGTTATATCATACTGACTCAACAAAGCATTCCTTAAGCACACAATATCCACTCTCTCTATTTCTATGTCTGATTTCCTTTGAATTGTACATACTAAAATGTTTACAAATGATGCATATATAAAGGAACTGAATCAAAACTATCATGGAACTGATCAGGGGTGTAACTTCTCAAGTGTAACCTCTCTTTCCAACAAACTACTCACAAATCCTTAATTATTAATTGAACTTGAGTAAGTGAAAAATTCAACACAAGGACTAACTAGAGTTTAACAAAAGTAACCCTTCTTAAAAATGAAACCATATAAACATTAGAGTCACACAATACATTATCACAGTGAAGATTTACTCTCTAAAATAGGAAAACCTTAACAAAAATATTTATATCTATAACACAGGTAGTAGACAATAAACATAACATTCTATATACAGAACAAATCATTAAAAAAAACCCGTGAATCAAACTTCCAACATATCTTAACCAGACATAAAAAAAAAAAGTAAAACTTCTAACTAGGGCTAAAATAAATAAGTTAAGAATATACAAGAAACACTAACAAAACTATTTTCTTTTACACCCTAATACCCAATATAATCATTGTGTAAACCAAAACCAATCAAGTTCTTAACATAATTTACACACAAGGAAAACAACACTTCAAACTCTAAATGAAGAACTACATTAGAGAGAAAAATGCTTGAAAAGAAGACACCTATAATAAAATCTCAAAATCTCGTATAATCTGCACTTGAGTCTCTTTCACAATCTTCCCAAAATTACCAAACATTCCCCGCTTCATCTATCCACAATAGTCAACAACCTTCCGCCAACTGAAACCTCATTTTGAAAATCCCCTATTTCAATGACCAAGCTTAGGGTTACAAAACTGCAACTCATATGATATTCAAAACTTTGAAATATATGACATATAAAATGCCGATACAAAGGAACTCCAAAATTTTTAAATGAATCAACCATATAACATGTCGACTTATGCCATCTTTTTAATGTCTTTCTCACAATGTTCTATGTCAATCAAAAAGGCTTTTCTTTGTGTATAAAATTTATGCCTTAGTCACAATTCAAATATGTCATGATATACCTTAGTCACTCATAGTGACTCACATACTTCAAGGTACCATGAGATAAATCAGCTATTCATAATAACTAACCAATTGCAAGGTGAATTTTAACATCATAACTTAAACATTCAAGCATTCAATATCACCGAGATGAGACAAGTTCCTTCTCACATTTTATGTCATGTCTTATTTAAGAAAAAACATAGGGATCATTTCAAAAATGGTAGATGGTTTTAATTCAAAAATTGATCACCATACCTTTCTAGTACTTGACATAATGCCAACATTCCAGAGGGGTCAAAAAAGTCCACCTTTGACATTTATTTCAAACATAGAATGAGTTTAACACCAATGTAACATTCTGAACCAAATATACCTATAATGAAATAAATAATCCGTGGGAAATAAAAATTTTATACCACTGTAAAACTTGCCACAGTAACACAAAGAGTGATGTACCAACAACTATCAGATCTCAAGATGATTAATAGCAACAATATTACTGACAACTTTAAAATGTGATCAACACAACTCACTATAAATCAAATAAATACTACCTCTCATATTCTTATAGTAACTTGTGAACCCTAAACACAATCTGGGAAAACATGAACACCATCATAGATC
The DNA here is from genome assembly GCA_018584345.1 of Thuja plicata. Taxonomy (NCBI): domain Eukaryota; kingdom Viridiplantae; phylum Streptophyta; class Pinopsida; order Cupressales; family Cupressaceae; genus Thuja; species Thuja plicata. The sequence goes on along the minus strand of MU227142.1, from coordinate 2,166,855 downwards.
TATGAATTTTTGAAGGCATCCTTGATTCTACATTACATTCCAAGGTAAACACTTTGGATTTCAAGCACATTTAAGCTTATTCATGGATTTGAGCAATTTCTACATCAGTTGATAAGGGTTTATGCAAAGTAAATCAACAATTTTCCTTTTTAAACATATTTCCTTATGAGATTTCCTTTTATTTTCAAGGTTGATTCCTAAACAAGGGTTTGCAAAATGAAAATCCCTTTTTAAAACCTTTTTCCCATTTTTTTGTGTGCAGGAATAGGATATAGAGACATCAGATCATATCTGGCAAAGAAGGTACAGTTGCAGGTTATGTGAAAGTTTCAGTCAAAAACATCGGGGACACATCACCAATCTCAACCTATCCCAGGAACATGTCTCCAAAATCAATGTTTCCAAGGGACACGTCAACAAACTCAACGTCTCCTAGCCACTTTTAGCTCAATTTTTTCATATGTCTATTTTGTCTTGTGATTTCCATTTCTATTAGTTTCAGCTCATTATTTGTCTGTTTCAGCCTATTTTCAACAACTTTTTAGTGTCTTTTCTAATAGTCCATCCTCTTTCTTCTTCCCTAAGATGTCAATATAGTCCTATATTTGCATCTTAAGGGAGGGCATACATGGCCTCCTTATTACAAATATTTTGACTACTTCAGGAATCTCAGGTAGAGTACACTACCATAATACAACTTCTTAGTTCCAGATAACTCTCCTTTATGCTCATTTTTAGGATTTAGTGAACTAGCATATTGCTACACCATTTTAACTCTCCTTTGCACAAAATTTATAGGTTGGCTAGCATAACACAAATTTCTATACCATTCAACCTCTCATATGAGTCGAATAGCATGTGCTAGACCTTCAACTCTATTTTTTTAATGGATTGACTAGCAACTACATAGCTTGATAGACCATTTAATTCCATATTTTGCAACATATTTTCTTTGCATGATCCACTATGAGGAAATCCCTTACTGGGTTAGCAGACTCTGTCTCTCTCTCTCTCTCTCTCTCTCTCTCTCTCTCTCTCTCTCNCACTCTCTCTCTCTCTCTCTCTCTCTCTCTCTCTCTCTCTCTCTCTCTCTCTCTCTCTCTCTCTCTCTCTCCAGGGTTATGGATTTGATGAAGACTTAAGTCACTTAGGGGATTAATGTTTCTTTGTCTCTTAACCTTGATAGGAAAATTCATATGCATTGATCTAGTTTATTGTGAGAATGAGATTTTCTCATACTCCTACTAAAGTGGGGGATAAATGTACTATCCTAAAAAGTTATCACCCATTATTGGTTTCTCTAATTAGGACCTATTTCCCTTCTTTGGTGATTTTGAGGTCTGTGTGCCCGACTTTCTTGATCATGGCAACTTGTAATTCAAACCAGGACCCCTATTCATCGTCCTGACACCCTAGTTCCATTTTTCAAGCATTTTTAAAGGTGTAGGGTGTTTTAAACATTTTTCACCTAGGTACAAAATATTCTAGGTGTTCTATACCATTGGAAATTGTACCAAATTGGGCCTGGGGCCTGATATCAAGGTTTTGCATTATTTTCTTCATCTATATTTAGTCTGGCTTAGTTTTGAATCCTAAAATGAGGGGTAAAGTATATGAACCCTATATCTCTCCTCATTTTGCATCCATTAATCATGTGCAAGAAATTGCAAGCAAATCATTGTAATCCAAGAGCAATCAAGTCTTTAATCATTCAAGGAGCATTTAAGATCTCAAGCGAAGGCCATTCAATCTCTCATGCATTTTTCTTCTATCTCACCAAGGAAATATTCTTCAATTTGGGGAAATCTTTTCTATCTCATGATGGTGTCTTAGTGGGATCTCAAACTAGCAAAGAAGATCTCTTTCTCCATCATTCATATTTCTCCTTGCAAATGTGAGCAAACAAATCAAGATCTAGGAGTGGTTTCATTAGATCCACGCACATGTAAAGGTATCCTTGATCTTACATATCCTCTACATGGTTGATAACTATAAATAAATAATCTACAAAAAGCATTCTTCATGGATTTGAGTGATACATACACTCGTCAATGAGGGTGAGCATATTAACATGGTTCTAAGCCTCCGTGTTTGCACCACATGCTTTACTTTAATGTTTTTTATTTTATATCTCAAGTTTGATTCCTAAAAAGGGGTTTGACCAAGGAAAAACCCTTTAAACAACCTTTTCAAGTGTTTTTCTATGTGAAAGAATAGTTCAAGAAGTTGTAACTGGAGATTCGAGCTCTGAAAACCCTGAAACAGGCCTCTGCCAATTTTTAGCCAAAAGTGCCAGGTGCAGAATGACTCAGGAATTATAGATCCAAGTACATAAATTTTCATGAATTATATACCCTCCAAAATCAGTTAAAATTTATAGGACAAGAAGCAGAAAGCTCACATAACCCAAATTTGGAAGTATAACTAATTATGGGACTCTAACAATTGGAAAAATAGTGACAGATCAACACCTTCCTCATTTCTCCAAGTTACAACTAAAATTATTGCATTTTTCATTTCCAAGTAAATATCATTAAATTTAACATATAAAACATCCTCCTCAAGGAATGATACATTGTCCTGGTTAGAGCATGAATCCACATTTGAGCTTATCATGGCAGCATCCCTTCTGAATGTGCAATTCAAAATGGTGAAGCAATATATCCTAGTGCATTGCTTTCCATTTTATAGTGTACATGAATTTCAATGCAAAATGAAATACAATAAAATTAATACCCACTAAATGTATTTAAAATATGAAAAACCTTATTAAAACATAACCAAATAAAGCCCTTTCAATCGGTGGACCTAGGGCACACTTCAAACCCTAAAAAAAAGATTGTTTCATTTCAATTTTCATTTCCAAACATGACTCCTCTATTGGGTACCCATTTCCATCAACATAGGGTTTCTGAGAAATTTTATGGAGAAATTATTCACACTAATTATATGAAGGTTTTATTTTAGGTTCAAGCTTTAACATGTAATATTTTTCCCATCATTTTGGTGGTCTCTATTTATATCTCTATTTTTTTATGCTGGGCCTTAGCTCTATAAAAATCCTTGAAGAAAAGTGAAGAATTCTGTGTCTTGAGTTTATTTTACAGTCTGTAGCACATACATTCTTTGTATTTCATGTTATGTATAAATGTTTCTCTAAATTTAGTGTTCCATCAAATATTTATTGTTGTGGCTCTAAGTTCTTCAAACCCTAGCATATGAGACTTTGTTTTTATCCTGCTTTCTCTTATGCAAACTCCATTCTCGGGTTTAGTTTTATTTTACATGTGACATGTTCTTGGAAAATTTATACTTTTTCTCATAGTTTGTTTCTTCTCACACACCTTAATCTATTTTTTATGCTACTGGAATGTATACATGCTTTGTGGGTTTTTCTAAAAACATTGTGCATAATAATTCAAGGTTTCATCTTTTCATGTAATTGTGGTTATAAACTTGAAACCCTACGTATGGAACCCTTATCATTGTCATGATCATTTCCTTGGAGGATTTTTGAATAAATGAGTTATTTTTTCTCCATATTGTAGAGGACACGACTCCAGGATGAACATAGACTTATACTCTATAACTTTAGCATTATCCTCTACATTGGCTCCTTTGGTTCTTAATAATAGTAACATATTTTTCTCAAGTCTGCAAACACCATGATCTCCTCATATGGAACATTCATAACTATGACTATAAGATAATTAAATTATTATAGTACTGATTGTAATTCTATGTATCACTTTTATAAGCTCACTATTTTAATAGTGATTCCCTTTTGATGAAGATTCATTCTATCCTCAAACACAACCCATGTATTACTTTATCTTTGGTGGAAACCACTATTAATGAATGGAACACCGATTTTCTTCATGAACACATCACTATAATAGTGAATATGATTGCTCATTTGTACTTAAATATTGGCTTTGATTGCACATGGCATTACATTTTTTATTACTGACAATATTAATGTTTCATGTATCAACAATATAATTCATTGTTCCTTATGCTTTGTTGACTATATCATTGTTTTGACATTTAATCCATGTTATCAATAATTTGTAACTCCTTCATTCATATTCAAGATCATTTTCATTACTATTATAGTTACCATGTCAATCTTATACATTGTTATTCAAACATGAGTTGTTACTACTAGCATTATCATTAATGAACATCATTGACTTTGTACTATAAATCAATATTATTGTTTCTCATCTATTAATTCTAAAAATGATCTTCATGTAACAAACAGTGAAAGTATTTTTTGGGTTCATACCCTTTTCTATAGCTATGGTTTTCATTTCTTTATTCAGTATTTCTTGGCTTCATGTAATCACTTATCTTATGCTATATTGGATATCACTATGTACTATCCTTTTCATAGTATATGCTCACTATTCCTTGATTTTTCTCATCACAAGCATTGTTGTAATAGGGCATATTGTAGTTTCTATTGTGCCTTTCACTGTCACCATATTTGGCTCACTATGAATTTCATATGCCACTATTTTCTAGAAGAATTACCTTTATTTTGTGTTGAACCTGGTGTTTGTTCAATGAGTACTATTCCCTAACACCGTTTCATGATAAATATATATAATTATCATATTGTGCATGGAATATTTTTGATCTTGTAGTTGTACTTTGATGTTCCTCAATATTCCATGTTTGTCATATGATAGCATGTTGGGCTCAACCCTCGTGGGAGCCTATTTCTCCCCACATGATAAAGTCTTCCAGTGGTGAATCTTGTACCTGCATAATGAATAAACATATTAGATAAATAATGAATTATGATTTATTCTTCTGCTAGCATTTCTTTTTGATTCATGCACATTATTCATAGCTAATCTAATGTAATATGCAATTAGGTTGTGCATGCATTGATGATGTATGAGTTCAAAGATTTTTGACCCCAAGCTCTAACACACCACCATTTTCTCTCTTCCTCCAATTTTCTCTAAACGACGAGGCAACTGAAGCTAAGGATAATGTGCTCAATCATGGGATTCATCATTCTAGGAAATGATGGGTCCCATCTCCTTTCTTAGGCTTCATTTTCTTAGGCATGTGTTTAATTTTATAATGCATCCTTTAAGTTACCTCCCACAGCTTGTGTGGGATATGTACTTTACTTTTTATGAATAAAAGAAACAACTTTTGATGCAAAAATTATATAGTTATCTATTGTAAAACATTTTCATAAAAATGACCTATTGTTCTTTATCGACATTTATTTATGCCTACTTATTCTCTTACCCTATTCAGAATACTTAATAAATTTTCTGAGGCAATAGATAAAATCCAAAGGCATTTTCTATGGAATGGAGTGGAAAAAACTAACAGATTTGCTCTTATTTCTTGGGACAAAGTTTGCATGCCTAAAATTAAAGGTGGTTTGGGAATAATAAAAATTAAAAGTATGAATGAAGCTCTCCTTGCTAAACTTGGATGGAGGGGTTTCACCCTAAAAGGGGAATGAAATGCTATTTGGCACAACAAATATAATAGGAACTCTAACTCTATCAATTATTTTCTTAATTCTGAAGACTTCCTGGTGGGATCCTGCATATGGAAGAATGTTATAAAAGCCAAAAATACCATTAGTTAAAGCGTTAAATGGAAAGTGGGTAAGGGGGATAAAGTGGACTTCTGGGATGATATTTGGATTGGCAATCAGGCTCTAGCTATGAATCCTTTATGGGCCCCCCTTGCTGAAATATGTAAAAATAGAATTGGTACTAAGGTCATGGACTATAGAAGTATGGGGAGTGGAGGGACCTAACTATTGTTGATGATGCTCTTCTATCTCTGAATAATACCCTTAATGCTATGATTCTTAACTCTGAGGAAGATTTTTTAATCTAGAAATATACTCCTAATGGAATTATTACTGTGGGAACGACCTATAACCTCAATTATGATAATTGTGAAAAACCTTTCTGGGCTAAGGCTTGGATCAAAGGGCTTACTCCTAAGATCAATATATTTTTCTGGAATATGATTCAAAACAAATCCTAACTCTAGACAACCTCAAGAGTAAAGGGATGTATATTACTAACATTAGTGTATTATGCAAGGAGGAAGAATCGGTTAACCGTTTGTTTATTCACTGCAACTATGCTAATGAGATTTGGTCATATTGGATGAATGCATTTAATATGGACTGGGTATTACCTTCTGATATTCAAAATATGTTCAATTCATGGGAAATCAATAACAGGAATGATTGTATTAGAAAGATATGGAATATAGCCCTCCCCCACATTACTTGGGCGATATGGAAGGAAAGAAACGAAAGAATTTTTAGAGAAAATGCTACTCCATCAAAAATATTATACAAAACAATTTGGAGTATGATAATTGAGAATCTCAAAATCATGAAGATTAAAGGTGATTCAAAAGGGGAAGAGGACTGTACTAATCTTAAAAGATGGGTAATTTAATTGACTGAAGAAGATCATAACAACAACAAAGAGGGGGTGATATGGGAATGCCCTCTGATGGGATGGACTAAGATCAACTTTTATGGGGAATAAAAAGGTAATCCTGGCATTATGGGATGTGGGGTGGTCATCCGGGATGAAAGAGGACACTATAAAGATATGAGGGATATCCCAATTGGTGTTCAAAATAAGCATATGGTAGAGGCTTTGGCTACTCTCAATGGTCTTCTTTTGGATAAAGAAAACAAATGCAATAATGTTTGGATTGAAGGGGATTCCCTGAATATTTTCAAGGACCTTAATAATACATCTAACCCTTCTTGGTCGATTAGCAATATAATTGATAATGCTAAATCTATAATCAAGACCATGAATAAATGTATTATTAAGCATGTGTACTGTGAAGGTAATGAAAGTGTTGAATGGGTGGCTAATTATGCGTGTAAAAATAATCATATCTTTACATGGCAGAATGAAATCAGCTTGTTGTACGATATCAAATCCCTTATGCACAAGGAGTTGATCTACATAATTTAGAGAAGTGAAAAACAATTAATTAAATGACTGTAGCTAATATGAGGTTTTAAGGTCTAATTATGATGCGTTCATCCTCTTCAATGCTACTTTTTTTTGACATTCTATTTCACACAGATTATGGGTGTTTTCAAAAATTTTGGATCACATTATAAGAAAGGAGAAAATAGGTGAAACTAAGCACAAAAAAAATTAGAGAGACAAGGTGGTGCAGGAGCACCCTTAAGGTCTATTGAAAGATCTTAATCATTTTTGGCTTTTAGTTTGGTTTGTCCAACCATCCATGAATAAGGACTAAAATATAAATTCCCTAGTGTGTGTTTAAGGTGTGGTTTATCTTTAGTAAGATTAGGGTTGTGTTGTTTGAGTCTAGTTGATTCTAGGAGTCTAAGGCCTAGAAGTCAACTCAAAAGTCAAAGAGTTGACCAAAGTCCAAAATTGGGAAGATTTATAATGTTTAGTTTTTTTCTAGCCATTTGAGGTCATTTGAGGTCAATTGGTAAAGTTTGAAACCAATTAGGACACTCAAAATGTGAAAATTGCAATTTTGACAAAAGTTGTCAAAGTTGTCATGACAACTTTTAAAGTTGTCATGAAAACATTTCCTAGATTTTAGGAATCGGCCATTAAGGTGCCCAAATCCTAACCAAATGGTCCAGAAAGATGGGATAGGATTATATAAGGTGAATCCAACCCCAATCTGAGAGTTTAGATCTTATTTTGTACGGACTAATTACAAGGAAGAACCAATTTTGCAATGTAATTTGGTGACAGAGCCATCGTCCATCCCTTTATTGGATTTAATGGAATGAATGAATGATTGGATAGTGTTTTCAATATATTTTCCAAGCTTTGTGTGGTATTATTTTGGTATATTGTACTTTCTGGTTAGGTTTTGTTAAATATTTTGTGTTTTGCAAGTTCACTGGCCAGTTTTGGTCCAGTTATGTAAATAATGGGTTTCTTTGGAGTTCCTATGGCTCAAACCCCATGACCCCTTGGAATCCAATAGGAAATTGTATATACTATGTAGATATAGATTTTGGAGTGTGTGTGTGCAGGGGAAGCTCGAGAACATTCAGGCCCTTGGCAAGTGGTGAGCATTCTGGCTAGGGTATCTGAATAATACAGTGGCAATGGAGATTGCAGAGTGATTGGTATGAGCCAATAAATATTAGAAGAGTGTAGAGGCATATGGTGCAGACCTTCTTATGGAAGCATAAGTTTAGAGGAGACCATCTCATTGGAGAAATAATTCCAAGTTACCAAACTGGTCTACATGCTTTTAAAACCCTTATTTTTAGGGGTTTGGTAGAAGTCCATTGTACGAACAGAGTTGGGATCAAAGACCTAGAAAATATTGAAGGGTAAGAAAAACCCACAAAGAATATGTACTTTGTTTCTAGGGTTGTTAATGGAGTTTAGGAGAAAAATCACATTTTCAGTGATTAAGAGGGCTAATAGGCCTAAAAGGCTACAAGGCCTAAAAGACTAGATATTGAGCTCGATTGGAAAATGGATGAAGGATTCACTAAAATGGATCCATAGGAGTTGTAGTAGAAATAAGGAGTGTTGGAAACTTCATCTTAGGTAGTTGACACCATTGGAGTGGTAGGAGGCTTGTGAATCCATGGTTACAAGAAATCTAAGAAAAAGTGAAAGGAGTTGAGTTTGAAATTGGTGAGAAGTTCCTAGGAGTTAGAGGATTAGGAAAGAATCCTCTAGTTAGGGTAGAGAAAGAGACTCTAAGAGAGACCTAGTGAAGGTCTTGGAGAGAGATAAAATGCTCTAGATAAAAGGCTCTAGGAGAGGAGATCCTCATGAAATTGGTATCAGAGCCATTGAAAGGCTTGGGTGATTGAATTGGTGTATGTCAGACTAGAGTGAGTCCATAGGTGAGTCCAGCATGGTGACCAATGTAGAGTTGGCAAAAGATTTGTCAGAGAAAAAATCAAGAATAGGCTTCTTGAAGAAGCAATGGAGGAAATGAAGATCAAGATGGAAGAAGCGGTTGAGACTGCTAGTAAGTTAAGAGAAGAAATGCATGAAGGGATAGATAAGGGAAAGAAACAAATGGAAGAGGAAATAGAACCAGAGCCTGATCCTCTTCTACCTGAGGAAACATTCCTCAAAGCACTCAGGGCATTGAGTGGAAAGGATCTAGAGGGCATCCCAATATTTTCTGGCAAGATGGATACTGAAATGGTTATGGAATGGCTTGAAAGAATGGAGAATCACTTCGAATGTGATGGGATTACAAAGACCCAAAAGGTGAACATAGCCAAGTCAAGGTTAAGAGGGCAAGCACTTACATGGTGGAAGTTCTTGCAGGAAGAAAGAGAGAAAGAGGGAAAGAAACCCATAACAAATTGGAAGACAATGATGGAAAAAGTGAAGGAGTATTATCTTCCAGAGGATTATGATATCCAACTACATAAGAAGAGGCAAAATCTTAGGCAAAAAGACCTAGAAGTGTCAGCCTATACCGAAGAATTCAAAAAACTTTATCTTAGATCAAGAATCCAAGAGATAGAAAGTATTAAAGTGGAAATATACCTTAATGGATTAAGGTGGAACATTCAAGAAGAGCTTAGTCTCTTTACCCTAACTTCCATTCATAGTTTTTTTCAAATGGATTTGAAGGTGGAAGAAAAACTAAAGAAAAGACAATATTATAACTCTAGAGGTAGAGGAAAGGGTAGAGACAGCAGAGGTGACCATAGAGGAGGTTAAAGTGGTAGAGGAAATGAAAGTAGGGGTCAACGTGACTCCAGATATGCAGATCAGGGATAGGAGTCAAACAATAGAGGTGGATTCAGTAATAGAGGGAGGGGTTCTTATAATAATGGCAGAGGAAGGACAAGAGGTTTTGGAAGGGGATCTCATTTCTCTTCCATGAAATGTTACAACTGTGGATAGTTGAGGCACCCTGCATACTGGTGTCCAGATAAGCCAGCATCCTCACAAGGAGAAAAGAGGATTAACTATATCCAAGAGGAGGACAAAACCAAGCATTCAGAGGTCAGTCTGGATTTAGAGAAAGGTGAAAGTTTGATGCTTAGAAGAATACTAATTAAAGAACCCACTAAGAATGGACACAATAAAAGAAGGGCTCTTTTCAAGGTCAAGTGCAAGATAATGGGAAAAGTAAGGTCTCATTGATTCTAGATCTATAGACAATGTTATATCAGAGGAGGCAGTAGAGAATTTAAAGCTCACTAAAATTCCACCTGAATTTCCTTGCAAAGTCACATGGTTGAATAAGGGCCAGAATATATTAGTCAATGAACAAGTGTGGGTGGAATTTTCCATTGGAAAGTATCATGACAAGATACTATGTGATTTTTTGCAAATGGATGCTTGTCCTCTATTTCTTGGCAGACCATTGCAATATGACAAAGATGCAGTCCATAATGGGAAAGACAAGAAGTACAATTTCAATAAAAATGGGGTCACTTACAAAATACAATCCATACTAGAAGAGGATACAATGGAGAAGTTAGAATCTAGTGCCATGTTATTGAGTGGAAAATAATTTCTAAGGGATATGAAGGAAGAAGAAGTTGGTTATGAAATCTTGCTAAAGCCAAAGGAGGAGGAGTCTCATGAGAAGGCACCTATACCACAGGAGAAGAACTGTTAGACCAGTTCAAGGATATAATTTGTGAGGGTACACCAGCCACCCTTCCACCAAAGAGGGAGATAATTCATCAAATTGACTTCATACTAGGAGCATCTTTTCCAAACAAGGCTGCATACAAGATGACACCAGAGAAAAACAAGGAGATAGCCAGACAAGTCCAAGAGATTTTGGACCAAGGGTTGATAAGGAAGAGAATTAGTCCATGTGCTGTCCCAGTGGTGTTGGCTCCTAAGAAGGGAGGTAAGTGGAGAATGTGTACTGGTTCTAGGGCAATAAATAGGATAACTATCAGGTATAGATTTCCAATTCCTAGAATAGAATACTTGATGGATTGTTTGGGGGGTGCTAAGTACTTATCTAAAATTGATTTGAAGAGTGGGTAATATCAAATTAGGATGAAAGAGGGTGATGAGTGGAAGTCTACATTTAATACTACAGAGGGGTTGTATGAGAGGTTAGTGATGCCCTTTGGGCTTACCAATGCACCAAGCACCTTTATGAGGGTGATGAATGAAGTCTTGAAGGACTATATAAGATTTTCTGTAGTTGTCTATTTAGATGACATCCTAATTTTTAGTAAAACTAAAGAGGATCACATAAAGCACTTGGAGTTAGTGTTGAAGAAGTTGCAGGAAGAGAAACTCACCATAAACCTTGAGAAGAGTGAGTTCATGAAAGAAGAGCTAGTCTAACTTTGCTTTGTAGTCTCCAAGGGTGACCTAAAAATGGATAAGGAGAAGGTAGAGGCCATATTGAACTGGCCTACTCCTAAGATAGGGATTGAATTTAGGAGCTTCCATGGGTTAGCCCAATTCTATAGGAAGTTCATCAGGAGATTCAGTGATATTTGTGCTCTAGTCCTAGAGACTGTAAAAGGAGGATTGAAAACAAAATTTATGTGGACAAAGGAAGCTAATGATGGATTTGAGAGATTGAAGAAGGAAGTAGCTACTCATCCTTTATTTCTATTACCAAGCTTTGATAAACCATTCATTGTGGAGTGTGATGCAAGTAGCATTACAGTGGGAGTTGTCTTAAGTCAAGAAGGCAGGCCTGTGACCTGTTTTAGTGAAAGACTAAATGAGGCTAAGTCTAGGTACTCTTCCTATGACTTGGAGCTATATTTTCTTGTACAAGCCTTAAAGAAGTGGAGGCATTACCTTTTTCCCAAAGATTTTTTTGTCTTCACAGACAACCAAATAGTGAGTTACATAAACACTCAAGACAAGCTTAGCTTGAGACACATCAAGTGGATGGAATTTCTACAGTCTTACACCTTTACCATCAAACATAAGAAGGGTGTGCAAAAAAAAGTTGTAGATTCCCTTAGTAGAAGACTACTTACCATTCAAGAGATTCAGTTGCAGAGTACAGGGGTTGAAGGTTTTAAGGACCTATATGAGGGAGATCCATATTTCTTAGAGATATATAAGGTGTGTTAGAATCTTGAGAACCACTTTCATAGTGAGTTTGCAGAGTATACATTGCAGAATGGGTTTCTATTCAAAGGAAAACAACTATGTGTTCCAAGAGGCTCTATGAGGGAGAACCTTATACATGAGAAGCATAATGGAAGCCTAAGTGGACACTTTGGATTAAATAAGACATTGGACTTAGTAGAGAGATTCTATTGGTGGCCAAAGATGCAGAAGGAAGTAAGAATGTATGTGGAGCAGTGTGGCATATGTTAGAAAGCTAAAGGCACTTCATCTAATGTAGGACCTTACCAACCATTACCCATCCCAAGTAGACCTTGGGAATGCATAAGTATGGACTTCATAGTGGGGTTACCTAGAACTCCAACTGGTTTAGACAGTGTATTTGTAGTGGTAGATAGGTTTAGTAAAATGAGCCATTTCATACATGTAAAACAACACATGATGCCATCCATATTGCCAACTTGTTTTTCAAAGAATTAGTAAGGATTCATGGCCTACCAATGAGCATTGTTGCAGACAAGGATGTAAAGTTCATGGGCCACTTTTGGAAGACCCTATGGAAGAGATTAGGTACAAACCTATCTCATGGATCTACCTATCATCGTCAAATGGATGGACAGACTGAAGTAATCAACAGGGTACTTGGGAACTTGTTTAGATGTTTGACCAAGGAGTATGGACAAGGTTGGGAGCAAGTTATTCCATAGGCAGAATTTGCCTACAATGACAGTACCAACAGAGTTACAGGGAAGAGCCCATTTGAGATTGTGTATGGGACACATCCAAGGGGTGTGATGGAACTAAGAGAACTCAAATCATATGAGGGAGTTAGTGGGCATGCTGATGATTTTTCACAGTCAATGAAGGAAGTTCATGAGCAAGTGCAAAAGACCTTGATGGAGGCAAATCAAAGGTTGAAGGCAAAGAAAGATGAGGGGAGAAGAGAATTGTAGTTTGAAGTGGGTGAACTATTCATGGTGTTCCTAAATAAGGAAAGACTACAAAAAGGGATACCCAGCAAGCTATAGATGAAATGAATTGGACCTTGTAATATATTGGCAAAGTATGGACCTAATGCATACAAGGTAGAGTTGCCCAAGAAGATGTCAATTTCTCCAATCTTCAATGTGAAATATTTGATCAAGTATAAGGGGCCAGATATGGATGAGATGTAGTATAGAATAGAGGTACATAAGGATATGGGAGAGTTCAAGACTCTGGAACAGGACAAACCACAAGTTGAGAATATATTGGATTCAAGGGTACAAAAGAAAACAAGACATAAGATCTACATGGAGCATCTAGTAAAGTGGAAGCAACAACCAGAGTAAGAAGCCTCTTGGATACCTGAAAGTGACTTCAAGAAACATGGAATCAATAAAGAGTTCCTGTCACCAAAAGTTCCTTAACTTTCTTGTTGCAGGGGGGAGTATGGTGCAGGAGCACCCTTAAGGTCTCTTGAAAGATCTTAATCAGTTTTGGCTTGTAGGTTGGTTTTTCCAACCATCCATGAATAAGGAATAAAATATAAATTCCCTAGTGTGTGTTTGAGGTGTGGTTTATGTTTGGTAAGATTAGGGTTGTGTTGTTTGAGTCTAGTTGATTCTAGGAGTTTAAGGCCTAAAAGTCAACTCAAAAGTCAAAGAGTTGACCAAAGTCCCAAATTGGGAAGATTTATAATGTTTAGTTTTTTTCTAGCCATTCGAGGTCAATTGGTAAAGTTTTAAACCAATTAGGACACTCAAAATGTGAAAATTGCAATCTTGACAAAAGTTGTCAAAGTTGTCATGACAACTTTTAAAGTTGTCATGACAATATTTCCTAGATTTTAGGAATCGGCCATTAAGGTGCCCAAATCCCAACCAAATGGTCCAGACAGATGGGATAGGAGTATAGAAGGTGAATCCAACCCTAATCTGAGAGTTTAGATCTTATTTTGTATGAACTGATTACAAGGAAGAACCAATTTTGCAGTGTAATTTAGTGATAGAGCCATCATCCATCCCTTTATTGGATTGAATGGACTGAATGAATGATTGGATAGTGTTTGAAATGTATTTTCCAAGATTTGTGTCATATTAGTTTGGTAGATTGTACTTTCTGGTTAGGTTTTGTTAAATATTTTGTGTTTTGCAAGTTCACTGGCCAGTTTTGGTCCAGTTATGGTCCAGTTATGTAAATAATGTGTTTCTTTGGAATTATCATGGCTCAACCACCATGACCACTTGGAATCAACTAGGACCTTGTATATAATGTGTATATATGGATTTTGGAGTGTGTTTTTGTGTGTGTGTGTGTGTGTGTGTGTGTGTGTGTGTGTGTGAAGCTCAAGAACATTCAGGCCCTAGGTGAGTGGTGAGCATTCTAGATAGGGTATCTGAAAAATACAGTGGCAATGGAGATTGAAGAGTGATTGGTATGAGCCAATAAATATTAGAAGAGTGTAGAGGAATGTGGTGAAGACCTTCTTATGGAAGGAGAAGTTTAGAGGAGACCATCTAATTTGAGAAAGAAGTCCAAGTTACCAAACCAGTCTACATGCTTTTGAAACCCTTATTTTTAGGGGTTTGGTCAAAGTCCATTGTACAGACAGAGTTGGGATCAGAGACCTAGAAAATATTTAAGGGTAAGAAAAACCCACAAAGAATATGTACTTTGTTTCTAGGGTTGTTAAGGGATTTTAGGAGGAAAATCACATTTTCAATTATTAGGAGGGCTAATAGGCCTAAAAGGCTACAAGGCCTAAAAGACTAGATTTTGAGCTCGATTGGAAAATGGATGAAGGATTCACTAAAATGGATCCATAGGAGTTGTAGTAGACCTAAGGAGTGTTGGAAACTTCATCTTAGGAATTTGACACCATTGGAGTGGTAGGAGGCTTGTGAAGCCATGGTTGCAAGAAAGCTAAGAAAAAGTGAAAGCAGTTGAGTTTTAAATTGGTGAGAAGTTCCTAGGAGTTAGAGGATTAGGAAAGAATCCTCTAGTTAGGGTAGAGAAAGAGACCCTAAGAGAGACCCAGTGAAGGTCTTGGAGAGAGCTAAAAGACTCTAGGAGAAGAGCTCCTGATCACAAGGTTAGTAGAAATAGAATGGGTGAAAGTAAGAAAAGACATGAGCCATCAGACTGCAGTGAGTGGAAGCAAAATGTGGAAGTCTGGGAAATTATTTAAAAGGGGAATTTCGCAACTTACATGGAGAAGTTGCACAGGTGTAACCCTGCTATTACTAGTTCTTTCACACAAAATTGGAAGAAAGGGAAGATTTACTTCAGTAATCAATGGATTGTCATCAATGAGGAACCTATCGCAGAAGCCACGAGCTTATCTGTGAAAGGGATGAAGTTGTACCATGACCACAGCTACTTTGACAAAGCTTATGAGAGATTCCCAGAGAATGATGAAGAGGCGGACAGGTTGGCCATGAAGGTAGGAGGTTTTTTTCAGTCCTACTAATATCAGTCGCCCTTGGCATTTTTTTTATATGCTGCTATCAGTTAGCTTACCCTTGATGGGAGATTGTCTAGAGCCTATGGGCATCATTTCGTTATCTTGAACCATTTTAGGCATAATGAGGATATGAGCATCCCTTTTTATCTCATGAGCTCTTTGAATGTTATGATGAGATATTTCTAGAAATAACATTTTGGGGATCACGCATTTCATCAGGGCCTGATGGTTTTGATTTATGATGTGTTAAAAATTAGGAAAATTGAGAAAACTATGTTTAAGGGCTAGATTCTTAATGATGTGGAAACTGAGGATGATGACTCGAGAGAAAAATTTGAAGATGACACTAAGGATGAGATTAATACCATTGCTAGCAGAGGGGTTGGCAGCATGAAGGTTATCTCTTCTATGAGGATTCCTAAGAATAAATTGGAGTATTCTGAGATGGACTCTAATTTGGAGGGTTTCAGAACTGACAATGAAGACAACAACCCTAAGAAGAAGAAAAAAAAGGAAAGCTTATTTCAAGGATAAAACCCCTGTTACTAAGAGGAGTAAGAAGAATAAGGGTATCCTTATTTCCTCTGATGATGAGGAACCTACTTATGAGAGCCTGGAGAACAAGGAGAAGCAGGATAAGGATCTGGAGAATGAAGATAACACTCAGAGAAAGGTTGAGGAAAAAGATGATAGTACTCAAGGGAAGGACAAAGTTGCTACTACTGTGGATAAAAAGGACAACTTTAACATTGGCATGGATCATAAAGACAATATTCTTTCCTTTGGTAGGTTTATAACTACCATTGCATAGGATACTGTGAATATGAAGGTTGAGCTTCAGCAATAAGGGAAGATTGTGAATATGGTTAAAGTTGTCACCTTTGGTGAGGAATCTATGGAACAAGTATGAAGAATTGGACCAAAGCTATCAACAAAGGGGAATCTTTTGGGGAGCTGGGAACTGAAGTGTTGATTATGGAGGAAAAGATCAACAATATGAGCAAAGATGCTAAGATTAGCAATAGTGAGGCTTGCATTTCTACTCTAGAAGGGAAAGTGGAGAAAATGGAACTAATGCTCAAAAAGATAAGTGAACAAATCTTCAATATCCTAAAAGTCTCTGTTGAACAGTGCAAGAGCTTAATGGACAGGATCGAGGTTAATAGGGGGGAAGACAACAAGGAGCCCAAAGAGGGCACGAGCTCTAGCATCCGCACACAGGCAAGTATTAAGAAGAAAGACACATAGCTTGATGACCTCAGGATCTCTGTGGGCAACATGGAGCTTCTCGTAGACCAGGCCAAAGAACTGATGGAAGCTAGCTAGTTTTTGTCTTTTATGCTCCCCCCGTTTGCTATCTTTTTTTGCTAAGCACTGTCTTTTTCTATTTTTGTCTTGTGTGGCCTTAGGCCCTAGCCTCTTCCTTGTTTCATCTTTTGGCTGTTGACTGATCATCTACGCATATTTTCTGATCTTTTGTACAAGGTTTCGGGACCTTTCAAATCCTTCTTTTACTTAATCAAAACATAAATCAATGTATACCTTTCACCTTTAGTTGCACGCGTTGTCCCAGCTCTAACTGATTGAGTTGACAGAAAAATTAGGTAACACATACATTGTGCAAACATTGGGATACAATCTATGGGTCACCCAAGTGGCTTGTAAAACTATGGAGATAAGATGGATGTTGTTTGTAGGGATGTCGATGGTCTGTTAGTTTTCCTAGAATCTATGGTACTACTGGATCTACTGGACCTAAATGCACACAAGAAGAAGAAAAATATGAAGAACGCTTGGATATTGTTCAAGAAAGGGGTACATAGAACTACAATCTAGGATAATTTCATTAATTCATGGCTGGAAATGATGGCCTTGTACCCTGAATTGTCCTTTATAGGATAATAACAATAGGTGTTGGTGTAGGTTTCTTTTTACAAGACTATTAGGTTTATGCCTTTATGTAATTTTCATTTTATCAATATAATATTGGGAGCTTCCTCTATGATAGTACTTACCTTTTAAAAACATTTGTAGGAAGAAACTATATCAAACTAATAATAACTAACTACATCAAAATTTTCTATTTAGAAAATTAATAATATTGTTCCATAATCACTTTGATATTTTACAAATCCCTTAATTGTTAAAGTCTTTTTGAAAGATGATATTAACTTCACTTTTGTAGTTTATATTGTTTCATCAAATCAACTATTAAGCACATAATAAAATAATACTACAACTGCACCATTTATAATATTTCATCTTATTCAACTTTCTTGCTCTAGACTGAAACAAAAGAACTTAGATTTCTACAAATTAAGTTTCATTTTATTCAATAGTTGTCTCTATTATATTGTTTTATTTGGTTGGATTCACTCAATTCCTAGGATTTTAATTCATTGATTTCTTTATCTTCAACAATAAATTCAAATGTGTTATCACCATTGGTTGGATTTACTCAATTCCTCGGTTTTTAATTCATTGATTTCTTTATCTTCAACAATAAATTCAAACATGTTATCACCATTTTTAAACATGGTAATTTCAAAAGTGTCATGCTTATTAGTTTGACTTGTGTCAATTAAATTATTTTTTTGAAAGTGATTTTTAATCTTTCAATTTATTTGTAAAGAATATTTGGTACCTTGGCTTGAATAAATTAAAAATATCCACATCAATCAACCTTGGTTGTAAATGTGTTTATTTTTGGGGCTCTTAAATTGTGTATTGATTCAAAATTAATTAATTGTTGATCATAAACATAATTCATCTAGAGTTAATTTTGATTATTTAAAGGTGTTGCAAAATTATCTAAATCATGTTATAATTCCTTTTCAACCTAGTAATCTATGTGAAAGTCATTAAATATTTAATCAAATCATCAATGGAAAATAAGTAGAGTTTTTAGTGTAATTTGACAAATTTATTAAATTTTGGGTTACATTCTCATAGTTTACTCTTGGAGCATTCTTATAAAGTCACAAGTGGGTTTAGAAAAATTGGCAATGGGTCTTAAAGGGACTCTTTTGAGGTTTAGTATGTTGGTTTTTAAGAAGAATTTAAGTGTAAATATAGTTATAGATGATTTTTAAGTATGATTTTGGATGACAATCATAGAGGTTATAACAATTATCTCTTAGGTAGCTTAACTATTCAGATCGTATTAGTAGGCAAACAATTGGGGTTGAATAAATTTAATGCAATTAGTAGCTTTATATTTGTCTTTTTAGAAGTCATTTTTCATATGGTGGGGTTTCACATGGTCACAAGTTGATTCCCAAGTTATTAAAATGTAAACATTTTTGAAAAAATCCAATTATACATCTATTTGCATTTGTCTCAAAATTCAAAAAGTTTGAGGTAAGGTCCCGAGTATAGATTTTTAAGGTTTGTGTGTGCATTCATAACTCATAAAAATACAAGGTGATTTAAAATATAACAAATTTCTAATTTCTATAAATTTAAAAAGCATTTTCTAAACTTCAATGGTATATAAGTTTGTAGGTTTGAAAAAGATTTGCATCGATAAATTTAACTCAATAGAATTTCAAACTTTCACATAATTTTCTAAAAACTGCAAATGGTATCTAAAATTCCTATTTTCACACAATTTACATATTTTAAAATATAGATATAATTGTACAATTGCACTCCAACCTTAAACTACATTACATTACATTCGAAAAAATAAATTTTAAATTTAAAAAAAAAAATACATTTTAAACATAAACATTGAATTAAACAAAAATTTGCCAATTGCACACAAAATTATTTTTGTGCACACTAGGAATGTAAAAGGTTAGAAGGTTAAATTATTTTTTTATTAGTCAATGGAACTATGTAAGTAAAGTCAAAGCATTGAAGAAGAATAAGCATCTTTAATGGAATGTATGGTGATTGCTGGTTATTCAAAAGGCTTACAGACTTTCAAATAATCAATAAACATATGCAAACTTTAAGCGAATGTTGTGCATTGGTAATGTCCCTCCAGAACTTAATTCTATGAGCTGTTTTGACAAAGAAATAGGAATGGAATTGTTCCAAGCTTTATATGAATGCAATGCCAGTTATAAAGATAAATTCCTTGTCATGGTTGTTAAGATGTTAAAGCATGATCCATGGTATCATCTTTTATTAGAATCTAGAGACACAGACAAAACAAAACAGAACAAAGTGCTTGAACAGTTCAGTGATGTTAGATAGTTAGAAGCAGGGTTCCTTGAGGCTGCAACTGTTGAGGGTCCCATTAGAGCATACTTAGTAGTGGAGAATGGTTTTAAAGTAGCACTATCATTTCTTAAGCGGAGTGGAATTCAGCTATAATCTTCATCCTTCACTTAAACAAGAAGTTTGGATGCAAAGTGGGACTAATTTACCTTTAGTAGATTTCATGAAAATTTTAACTTTTAAAGAGTTAATAGCGTGTGATACATCCTTGGCATAGTGAGTATATGGAAGATGTTATTAACATACCAAGTTTCTTACATATCTTTTATTAATACAAATGCTCTAAGTTCTATAAGGTCTATGATCATGGTTTCTTTCTATTATAAGTTCATAGAAATAAACTCACCATAAACCTTGAGAAGAGTGAGTTCATGAACGAGGAGCTAGTCTACCTTGGCTTTGTAGTATCCAAGGGTGACTTAAAAATGGATAAGGAGAAGGTAGAGGCCATATTGAACTAGCCTACTCCTAAGAAAGGGACTGAAGTTAGGAGCTTCCATGGTTTAGCCCAATTCTATAGGAAGTTCATTAGGAGATTCAATGATATTTGTGCTCTAGTCCTAGAGACTATAAAAGGAGGATTGAAAACAAAATTTGTGTGGACAAAGGAAGCTAATGATGGATTTGAGAGATTGAAGAAGGGAGTAGCTACTCATCCTATATTTCTATTACCAAGCTTTGATAAACCATTCATTGTGGAGTGTGATGCAAGTAGCATTGCAGTGGGAGCTGTCTTAGGTCAAGAAGGCAGGTTTGTGGCATTTTTTAGTGAAAGACTAAATGAGGCTAAGTCTAGGTACTCTTCCTATGACATGGAGCTATATGCTCTTGTACAAGCCTTAAAGAAGTGGAGGCATTATCTTTTGCCCAAAGATTTTTTTATCTTCACAGACAACCAAACAATGAGTTACATAAACACTCAAGATAAGCTTATCTTGAGACACATCAAGTGGATGGAATTTATACAGTCTTACACCTTTACCATCAAACATAAGAAGGGTGTGCAAAAAAAAGTTGCAGATGCCCTTAGTAGAAGACTACTTACCATTCAAGAGATTCAGTTGCAGAGTACAGGGGTTGAAGGTTTTAAGGACCTATATGAGGGAGATCCATATTTCTCAAAGATATATAAGGTGTGTCAGAATCTTGAGAACCACTTTCATAGTGAGTTTGCAGAGTATACATTACAGAATGGGTTTCTATTCAAAGGCAAACAACTATGTATTCCAAGAGGCTCTATGAGGGAGAGCCTTATACATGAGAAGCATAATGGAAGCCTAAGTGGACACTTTGGATTGAATAAGACATTGGACTTAGTAGAGAGATTCTATTGGTGGCCAAAGATGCAGAAGGAAGTAAGAATGTATGTGGATTAGTGTGGCATATGTTAGAAAGCTAAAGGCACTTCATCTTATGCAGGACCTTACCAACCATTACCCATCTCAAGTAGACCTTGGGAATGCATAAGTATGGACTTCATAGTGGGGTTACCTAGAACTCCAACTGGTTTAGACAGTGTATTTGTAGTGGTAGATAGGTTTAGTAAAATGAGCCATTTCATACCATGTAAAACAACACATGATGCCAGCCATATTTCCAACTTCTTTTTCAAAGAATTAGTAAGGATTCATGGCCTACCAATGAGCATTGTTGCAGACAGGGATGTAAAGTTCATGGGCCACTTTTGGAAGACCCTATGGAAGAGATTAGGTACAAACATATCTCATGGATCTACCTATCATCCTCAAATAGATGGATAGACTGAAGTAAACAACAGGGTACTTGGGAACTTGCTTAGATGTTTTACCAAGGAGTATGGACAAGGTTGGGAGCAAGTTATCCCACAGGCAGAATTTGCTTACAATGACAGTACCAATAGAGTTACAGGGAAGAGCCCATTTGAGATTGTGTATGGGACACATCCAAGGGGTGTGATGGAACTAAGATAACTCAAAGCATATGAGGGAGTTAGTGGGCATGCTGATGATTTTGCACAGTCAATGAAGGAAGTTCATGAGCAAGTGCAAAAGACCTTGATGGAGGCAAATCAAAGGTTGAAGGCAAAGAAAGATGAGGGGAGAAGAGAATTGTAGTTTGAAGTGGGTGAACTAGTCATGGTGTTCCTAAATAAGGAAAGAATACAAAAAGGGATACCCAACAAGCTACAGATGAAACAAATTGGACCTTGTAATATATTGGAAAAGTATGGACCTAATGCATACAAGGTAGAGTTGCCCAAGGAGATGTAAATTTCTCCAATCTTCAATGTGAAAGATTTGATCAAGTATAAGGGGCCAGATATGGATGAGATGTAGTATAGAACAGAGGTACATAAGGATATGGGAGAGTTCAAGACTCTGGAATAGGACAAACCATAAGTTGAGAAGATATTGGATTCAAGGGTACAAAAGAAAACAAGACATAAGATCTACATGGAGCATCTAGTAAAGTGGAAGAAACAACAAGAGTCAGAAGCCACTTGAATAGCTAAAAGTGACTTCAAGAAACATGGAATCAGTAAAGAGTTCCTATCACCAAAAGTTCCTTAACTTGCTTGTTATAGGGGGGAGTATGGTGCAGGAGCACCCTTAAGGTCTATTAAAAGATCTTAATCAGTTTTGGCTTGTAGGTTGGTTTTTCCAACCATCCATGAATAAGGACTAAAATATAAAGTCCCTAGTGTGTGTTTGAGGTGTGGTTTATGTTTGGTAAGATTAGGGTTGTGCTGTTTGAGTCTAGTTGATTCTAGGAGTTTAAGGCCTAAAAGTCAACTCGAAAGTCAAAGAGTTGACCAAAGTCCCAAATTGGGAAGATTTATAATGTTTAGTTGTTTTCTAGCCATTTGAGGTCAATTGGTAAAGTTTTAAACCAATTAGAACACTCAAAATGTGAAAATTGCAATCTTGACAAAAGTTATCAAAGTTGTCATGACAACTTTTAAAGCTGTCATGACAACATTTCCTAGATTTTAGGAATAGGCCATTAAGGTGTCCAAATCCCAACCAAATGGTCCAGACAGATGTTATAGGAGTATATAATGTGAATCTAACTCTAATCTGAGAGTTTAGATCTTATTTTGCATGAACTGATTACAAGGAATAACCAATTTTGCAGTGTAATTTAGTGATAGAGCCATCATCCATCCCTTTATTGGTTTGACTGGACTGAATGAATGATTGGATAGTGTTTGAAATTTATTTTCCAAGATTTTTGTGGTATTAGTTTGGTATATTGTACTTTCTGGTTAGGTTTTGTTAAATATTTTTTGTTTTGCAAGTTCACTAGCCAGTTTTGGTCCAGTTATGTAAATAATGGGTTTCTGTGGAGTTCTCATGGCTCAAACACCATGACCACTTGGAATCAGCTAGGACCTTGTATATAATGTGTATATATGGATTTTGGCGTGTGTGTGTGTGTGTGTGTGTGTGAGTGTGTGTGTGTGCAGGGGAAGCTCAAGAAAATTCAGGCCCTAGGCAAGTGGTGAGCATTCTGGATAGGGTATCTAAAAAATACAGTGGAAATGGATATTTTAGAGTGATTGGTATGAGCCAATAAAGATTATAAGAGTGTAGAGGAATGTGGTGCAGACCTTCTTATGGAAGGAGAAGTTCAGAGGAGACAATCTAATTTGAGAAAGAAGTCCAAGTTACCAAACCAGTCTACATGCTTTTGAAACCCTTATTTTTAGGGGTTTGGTCAAAGTCCATTTTACGAACAGAGTTGGGATCAGAGACCTAGAAAATATTGAAGGATAAGAAAAACCCACAAATATTACGTACTTTTTTTATAGGGTTGTTAAGGGATTTTAGGAGGAAAATCACATTTTCAATTATTAGGAGGGCTAATAGGCCTAAAAGACTAGATTTTGAGCTCGATTGGAAAATGGACGAAGGATTCACTAAAATGGATCCATAGGAGTTGTAGTAGACCTAAGGAGTGTTGGAAACTTCATCTTAGGAAGTTGACACGATTGAAGTGGTAGCTGGAGACTTGTGAAGCCATGGTTGCAAGAAAGCTAAGAAAAAGTGAAATGAGTTGAGTTTGAAATTGGTGAGAAGTTCCTAGGAGTTAGAGGATTAGGAAAGAATCCTCTAGTTAGGGTAGAGAAAGAGACCCTAAGAGAGACCCAGTGAAGGTCTTGGAGAGAGATAAAAGGCTCTAGGAGAAGAGATCCTCATCACAAGGTTAGTAGAAACAAAATGGGTGAAAGCAAGAAAAGACATGAGCCATTAGACTGCAGTGAGTGGAAGCAAAATGCGGAAGTCTGGGAAATTCTTTAGAAGGGGAATTTTGCAACTTACATGGAGAAGTTGTGCAGGTGTAACCCTACTATTACTAGTTCTTTCATGCGAAATTGGAATAAAGGGAATATTTACTTCAACAATCAATGGATTTTCATCAATGAGGAACCTATCACAGAAGCGACGAGCTTACCTGTGGAAGGGATGAAGTTCTACCATGACCACAGCTACTTTGAAAAAGCTTATGAGAGATTCCCAAAGAATGATGAAGAGGCGGATAGGTTGGCCAAGAGGGTAGGAGGTTTTTTTATTCCTACTAATATCAGCCGCCCTTGGCATTTTGTTTTATTTGCTGCTATCAGTTATCTTACCCTTGATGGGAGATTGTCTAGAGCCTACGGGCATCATTTTGTTATCTTGAACCATTTTAGGAATAATGAGGATATGAGAATCCCTTTTTATCTCATGAGATCTTTGAATGTTATGATAAGATATTTCTAGAAACACCTTTTTGGGGATCACACATCTCATCAGGGCCTGATGGTTTTGATTTATGATGTGTTAAAAACTAGGAAAATTGATAAAACTGTGTTTAAGGGAAAGATTCTTAATGATGTGGAAACTGAGGATGATGAATCGGGAGAAAAATTTGAAGATGACACTAAGGACGAGATGAATACCATTGGTAGCAGAGGGGTTGGTAGCATGAAGGTTATCTCTTCTACGAGGATTCCTAAGAAGAAATTAGAGTATTCCGAGATGGACTCTAATTTGGAGGGTTTCAGAACTGACAATGAAGACAACAACCCTAAGAAGAACAAAAAAAGGAAAGCTTGTTTCAAGGATAAAACCCCTGTTACTAAGAGGAGTAAGAAGAATAAGGGTATCCTTATTTCCTCTGATGATGAGGAACCTGCTTATGAGAGCCTGGAGAACAAGGAGAAGCAGGATAAGGATCTGGAGAATGAAGATAACACTCAGAGAAAGGTTGAGGAAAAAGATGATAGTACTCAAAGGAAGGACAAAGTTGCTACTACTGTGGATAAAAAGGAAAACTTTAACATTGGCATGGATCAGAAAGACAATATTCTTTCCTTTGGTAGGTTTATGACTACCATTGCATAGGATACTGTGAATATGAAGGTTGAGCTTCAAGAACAAGGGAAGATTGTGAATATGGTTAAAGTTGTGACCTTTGGTGAGAAATCTATGGAACAAGTCTGAAGAATTGGACCGAAGCTATCAACAAAGGGGAATCTTTTGGGGAGCTGGGAACTAAAGTGCTGATTATGGAGGAAAAGATCAACAATATGAGAAAAGATGCTGAGATTAGCAAGAGTGAGGCTCGCATTTCTACTCCTGAAGGGAAAGTGGAGAAAATGGAACTAATGCTCAAAAAGATAAGTGAACAAAGCTTCAATATCCTGAAAGTCTCTATTGAACAGTGCAAGAGCTTAATGGACAGGATCGAGGTTAATAGGGGGGAAGACAACAAGGAGCCCAAAGAGGGCGCGGGCTCTAGCATCCGCACACAAGAAAGTATTAAGAAGAAAGACACATAGCTTGATGACCTCAGGATCTCTGTGGGAAACATGGAGCTTCTCGTAGAGCAGGCCAAAGAACCGATGGAAGCTACCTAGTTTTTGTCTTTTGTGCTCTCCCCGTTTGCTGTCTTTTTTTGCTAAGTGCTGTCTTTTTCTATTTTTGTCTTGTGTGGGCTCGGGCCCTATCCTCTTCCTTGTTTCATCTTTTGGTTGTTGACTAATCATCTACGCATATTTTCTAATCTTTTGTACAAGGTTTTGGGACCTTTCAAATCCTTATTTTACTTAAGCAAAACATAAATCAATGTATACCTTTCACCTTTAGTTGCACGCATTGTCCTAGCTCTAACTGATTGAGTTGACAGAAAAATTAGGTAACACATACATTGTGCAAACATTGGGATACAATCTATGGGTTACCCAAGTGGCTTGTAAAACTATGGAGATAAGATGGATGTTGTTTGTAGAGAAGTCGATGGTCTGTTAGTTTTCCTAGAATCTATGGTACTGCTGGATCTACTGGACCTAAATGCACACAAGAAGAAGAAAAATATGAAGAACGCTTGGAGATTGTTCAAGAAAGGGGTACATATAACTACAATCTAGGAGAATTTCATTAATTCATGGCTGGAAATGATGGCCTTGTACCCTGAATTGTCCTTTATAGGATAATAACAATAGGTGTTGGTGTAGGTTTCTTTTTACAAGACTATTAGGTTTATGCCTTTATGTAATTTTCATTTTATCAATATAATATTGGGAGCTTCCTCTATGATAGTACTTACCTTTTAAAAACATTTGTAGGAAGAAACTATATCAAACTAATAATAACTAACTACATCAAAATTTTCTATTTAGAAAATTAATAATATTGTTCCATAATCACTTTGATATTTTACAAATCCCTTAATTGTTAAAGTCTTTTTGAAAGATGATATTAACTTCACTTTTGTAGTTTATATTGTTTCATCAAATCAACTATTAAGCACATAATAAAATAATACTACAACTGCACCATTTATAATATTTCATCTTATTCAACTTTCTTGCTCTAGACTGAAACAAAAGAACTTAGATTTCTACAAATTAAGTTTCATTTTATTCAATAGTTGTCTCTATTATATTGTTTTATTTGGTTGGATTCACTCAATTCCTAGGATTTTAATTCATTGATTTCTTTATCTTCAACAATAAATTCAAATGTGTTATCACCATTGGTTGGATTTACTCAATTCCTCGGTTTTTAATTCATTGATTTCTTTATCTTCAACAATAAATTCAAACATGTTATCACCATTTTTAAACATGGTAATTTCAAAAGTGTCATGCTTATTAGTTTGACTTGTGTCAATTAAATTATTTTTTTGAAAGTGATTTTTAATCTTTCAATTTATTTGTAAAGAATATTTGGTACCTTGGCTTGAATAAATTAAAAATATCCACATCAATCAACCTTGGTTGTAAATGTGTTTATTTTTGGGGCTCTTAAATTGTGTATTGATTCAAAATTAATTAATTGTTGATCATAAACATAATTCATCTAGAGTTAATTTTGATTATTTAAAGGTGTTGCAAAATTATCTAAATCATGTTATAATTCCTTTTCAACCTAGTAATCTATGTGAAAGTCATTAAATATTTAATCAAATCATCAATGGAAAATAAGTAGAGTTTTTAGTGTAATTTGACAAATTTATTAAATTTTGGGTTACATTCTCATAGTTTACTCTTGGAGCATTCTTATAAAGTCACAAGTGGGTTTAGAAAAATTGGCAATGGGTCTTAAAGGGACTCTTTTGAGGTTTAGTATGTTGGTTTTTAAGAAGAATTTAAGTGTAAATATAGTTATAGATGATTTTTAAGTATGATTTTGGATGACAATCATAGAGGTTATAACAATTATCTCTTAGGTAGCTTAACTATTCAGATCGTATTAGTAGGCAAACAATTGGGGTTGAATAAATTTAATGCAATTAGTAGCTTTATATTTGTCTTTTTAGAAGTCATTTTTCATATGGTGGGGTTTCACATGGTCACAAGTTGATTCCCAAGTTATTAAAATGTAAACATTTTTGAAAAAATCCAATTATACATCTATTTGCATTTGTCTCAAAATTCAAAAAGTTTGAGGTAAGGTCCCGAGTATAGATTTTTAAGGTTTGTGTGTGCATTCATAACTCATAAAAATACAAGGTGATTTAAAATATAACAAATTTCTAATTTCTATAAATTTAAAAAGCATTTTCTAAACTTCAATGGTATATAAGTTTGTAGGTTTGAAAAAGATTTGCATCGATAAATTTAACTCAATAGAATTTCAAACTTTCACATAATTTTCTAAAAACTGCAAATGGTATCTAAAATTCCTATTTTCACACAATTTACATATTTTAAAATATAGATATAATTGTACAATTGCACTCCAACCTTAAACTACATTACATTACATTCGAAAAAATAAATTTTAAATTTAAAAAAAAAAATACATTTTAAACATAAACATTGAATTAAACAAAAATTTGCCAATTGCACACAAAATTATTTTTGTGCACACTAGGAATGAAAAAGGTTAGAAGGTTAAATTATTTTTTTATTAGTCAATGGAACTCTGTAAGTAAAGTCAAAGCATTGTGATACATCCTTGGCATAATGAGTATATAGAAGATGTTATTAACATACCAAGTTTGTTACATATCTTTTATTAATACAAATGCTCTAAGTTCTATAAGGTCTATGATCATGGTTTCTTTCTATTATAAGTTTGAAGTTATCTATGAAAGTATAAAGTTGTCAAAATTGATTTGAATAATACACTATCAAAGCAGAAAATATAGACTTTATTCAGTAAAGATTTAGAAGATTGATGTTCTTATAATCGTTTATTTTCCTACGCTTTCCAAATGTAATTGAAGCACTAATTTGGTATTGTTTATTTTCTTAAGCTTCCCAAATGTAATTGAAGCACTAATTTGGTATGTAGCTTCCATCTTTATGCAAACATGATTGATAACTCAAAATTATAAGAGGTTGAGTTACATGATCTTGTGGATGTAAATTAGGGATAATTTTAAGAAACTCCCCTCAGGAAAAGATGTAAAATCCTAGTGAATCCTACACTGTTTTGGGAAGAAAGAATTAATATTGTTGGCAAAAAAAAAATTTGTAAGGGAAAATATTAATTTTATTGGCGATTTTTTTCAATCGTGTGAAAATTCTAGAAAATCATAGCGAATATATCTTTAATGATAGGGTAAATATATAATGTATTCGGCGAAAGTTTTGTCTTTAAAGGAAAAAATATTTAATGGTAGCGGCAAATTCTTTTCTACTGTTTGAAAATTGCATAATTTAGTTGGCTAATCTTTCGTTATTTAAGGTAAAATATATAATTTAATGGTGAATTTTTTAATCCCTTGAAAATTTAGTTTTCACATTCTACTAATAGCCAGTAAGCCACGTTTCATGAGTTGATTGAGTTCTGATCACTCATCATGTTGGGCCAATGCCAAATGACAATTGATCTAATTAATGCAACATCACGTCGAGAGAATAATGCCTTATTTAGTTACCAACTTGTCTGCATCACTTTGCATGATTCCAGTGATCCACACATACCTAATATCTATCATTTCACTATTTTAAATGTATTATTTATGATTGTTTGATTATCCTAGATCAATGGCTTAAGTTTTATTTCGGCCCACAATTCTAAAAGAAACATAGTTCTCCAGAAATTATGCAGAATGTGGACATATATCTAGTCTTAAACCCGCACCTTAACCTTTATCGTCGATTACAACTGGTTAGTAGGTTGTGTGGACGTTTGATAATGTTGCGGAGTGTGACATTTGCAGTTAATAAAGAAATATCTTATCAGTGACATTAAATAATAAATAAATGTCTTATCACACTTATTCTCTAACTGCGATCCACTAGGCCCACACGACTTCCAAATTTTCAATTGGGTACTGTCACATTGTGACGCTATTTCCAATTTCACAATCACACACTCTACATTTAATATAAAAGATTGAGAAAATTTTGAAGGACAAAGGAATTAATAAGATTAGAAAATAATTGAGGGCTATCTATAAACTATCTACACTTCCTTGTTCTTCAATTCTCCTTTTTTTAGGTCTGCCTCTGCTAAGTGCTTGAAATTCTACCTCTAGAGTATGGTTTAGCTCTTTAGGTTGTAAAATTTTTCACATTCTAGTATCTGGTAGTGGTTTTCTGAATATGGACACTCCTATCTGTTTGATTAGCACATCTGAGGAGGATCAGAAGGCCTTTTTGGGCCTGGACTCAGACCCAACCCTGGAATCAGTTTGCAAGGAGGTTGGAGCCATTACAAATGAGGCTATGAGGATGTTGTTGGGTCATGACTTTCTAAAAAATATTGATAGGTACTGAGTTAACACGGACCGTAGGTCCCGATTTTTGGCATCCCTTCTGGACCTCGGCAGAGACAAGGTGGATATGCTCCTATTGTTAAGAAATGTATTCAAAAAAGAATTTTTGGGTGACAATGTTCAAGTTACCACTTTTGCACAAATAGGGGTGGGGATCCCTTGCGCAAGTGATTTATCCAAGTTTCTCCAGCTAGGCCAAAATGTGTCCATGCAACCTTTTCTTTTGAACCTGAATGTTGAGCAGTTGATGCACCATAGGAAATGGGCACAGATTGGTAGCAATTTTCTCTAGAAGTGGTTTCTCCAAGACGAAATGGCAGACTACAGATGGCTATATGAATTCTCAGAGCTTATCATCTTTGAAGAGTTCTACTTATACAGAGGGGAAAATCCCTAGTGTTATCCAAGGGCCAGGACCCTATGGCCTAGTCTTTTGAAATCAAAGAGTTAAAGGTTTCTATTTTTTGTTTTATTTTTTGGATGCCACTGTCAGTTCCCTAGTAGGTACTAGTTTTTTTTTGTCACTGCCTTGTAACCTCCCTCATTTTGGCTTATAAGTTTTGGAAGGAATCCAAATATTGTAAATTTGCGGAAAATATTAATGAAAATTGTGCAACTTCATTTTAGTTTTCTTCTTATGGATTTAATAAATGGTTTCAGTTTCATTATTTTGAGATTTGCGCTTAGCAGATTCTAGTTTGTGAATGAAATGGCCAAAATTGTGTAAAAACTAAAATAATTTATGGACAAAATTGAAATTACAATGTAGTAACGAGTTAAAAATTTGTGAATCTGAAAAATGAACCAAACAAAAGTATGTGTGTGAATTATTAATATTCTTTATAGCAATAACCTAACTTTTGTATGTGCATGACTACAGAATTGTAATTGTAAAAGTTTAAAGTATTCAGTTATTCTTTACAGTAAAACTAAAATCTAAAATTAGTATAACAATTACAAATTTTATTAACCTGGTACAGTGGTAGTACTAGTAGTCTAAAATTATGTAATAATTACATTATACAAGAAAAAATAAAAAACATTAATGAGCATTGGATCTGGATGAGCGCAGTCTGCAGATCGACGACATAAACTCTATTTTGGGGGGAAGTTGTGAAGTTTAAAAACTTTCACAAGCGTCCTCCAAAAAGTGACATGTTAGGACTATATAAAAATTAAAATTTAAAACAATAAATAATTAAAATAATTAATTACAAACTCAATGTAAAATTGTAAATTGTTCGGTGTTCACTGTTTTAGAAATTTACAATTTAGTGTAAATGAAAAATAATTTAATTTAAATTTAATAAATTCATGACGTGTGGTGTATTTCGAGTCAAAGGGGAAATAAAACCTAATATTTGAAAAACTCTTCCAAAATCATGACACGTGTCTACTCAGGTTAGCATCATTCGATGACGACGAGTAACTAATGACAAGGCAAAAGTAAATGGGACCCGTGACACCTGACAGTGACTACCAACGACCATTGGATGAGAAAATATCAACGATGTATGGTATATTTTGGGTCAAAAGGGAAATGAAACCCCATTTTTGTAAACCTACTCTTGAATCATGACACGTGTCTACTCACACAGTTGGTTTCATTTGATGATAATATGTGAGGTGACTAGGTAAATACTAGCACTAACAAGCCAAAAGTGAATGGGACCCACGACACCTGACAGTGACTACCAATGACCATTGGATGAGCATAGATCAATGGTCCAAGGTGTATTTCAGGCCAATTTGGGGAACGGTCACCTCTTTTTGCAAATGTCCCCCAACAACAAGGGACATGTCGTGATTTAACACTCAACTAAGAATAATTAAAATCTAAATTTGAGTAAAACTAAACATTTAATAAATGTAATAACTTTTAAGCTCAATTTCAGGTCTCTGAATGAGTTTGTAATTTCAAAAAATTAAGTGACACATGTCGTAGTGACATCAAATACCAGTCTTCATAAAGAAGCAATAAAAGTTAACGCGAGTCCTGATTGTACAAATTTTTCCCTTTAGGTTTTCAATCTAAGTTTTATAGTTCTAACTAGTATTGAAGATTTAGAAAGGGGTTAGGACTTCTAGGTTGAGGAATGCAGCAAAGTCTCTCAGCTCTTTTCCCACTCACAGTCTGTACAAATTGAAATTCTAGGTAAAATCTTGAACACCTACGTCCTGCCTTTTAAATTTTTCAAATCTCGTGGTTTACTGTTTAGATTGTAGAACTAGAATTAGGGTTTAATTTTGAATCACGCTTGTAAATTGTAGCTATGTAGAGTTATTTGAATTTTCCTATGAGTAAATACCATTATGGCCAAAAAAAAACCAAGATTACAAGTAAAAGGTAAAGATAGGAGACAAAGATAATAAACTTTCACAAACTAGTTAAAAAATCAGGTTTCACTGATGAATTCCATGATCTTTATGATCATGCTATCCATGGAAATAAGGGAATCATGGACATTATATTTTCACTTGAAAATAAGTGGAAAGATCCAATTAAGCAGACAAAATATTATCCATTTAACAACATGGTAAAGGCAAAGAAAAATAAAATTGCACCGTAGGTTGTTGGGTTGACATGCATGGTGTTACCTCAAGTATTCCCTTGTCTAAAAAATGTCATGGTTTGTGCCAAAAACTATGATGAAAATAGAAAAGAATTTGTCAATAAAAATACTTAGGAGGAAATTTTTTTGATAATCGAGAGTGAATTTGCTAGTCCGTTGGACCTAGGATTTGAAGCACAAAACTCAAACATGCACATTTACCTGGGAAAGTTGGAAGAGAATTATGAAAAATTATATGCAAGAAAAAAATATTTGTATATCAGAGGAATAACAAGCAGTTCTAATCTGGATCAAGATCATAAGCCTCCTTATGATTATGATATTTTATTGCAATGGTTTTAGGATAGTATTTCCTTTCTAGAATTTATTTTGGGATTGGAAAGTAACAAAGAAGTGGGTGCCATCATTCTTGAAATGATTTTTCATATTCATTATGAATCGTAACCTATAAGATATAATTTTATTGAGCACATTGTTCATTTCATGCAAGAACAATTACTAATGATTAAAATAGTTTCACAGAAGACATTTAGCTTCATAACGTTCTTATGTTATCTTCTTTTAGCAAAGCATCGTGCAATATTTTAGACAAACAAGCTTCAAAGTCAAGTACAGAATCCAACATATGAGTGGAAACTTGAGAAAAGGATGAGGGATAATAGAAGGAACTACAACCATTTTGTATACTTCTTTTTGGAACCAATGTATCATAAAATTATAGGCACTCCAATGCCTAGATTGCTTGTGTCTTTTAGAGATTGCATTTAACTCAGAAATGAAATACAATTGGCTAGCTGGTACTTCATGGAAGACTGCACTGTGTTAAGGTTTTATGGTTCAAATGTAGACCCCTATAAAATTCCAATACATCTGACAGAGATGGTGTTTGTATTGGAATATGTATGACAAATGGAGAGCACAGATGTACTCTTTAATGTTCAAAAAAAGAAAATGATATTTCCTTCCTTTCCTTTCTCATTTAGAGGGTTCACATTCGAGAGAAGAGGATTCAAAGTGGCACAGGTTTTTTAACAATTTTTCGCTTTGATGTTGACAATCACTGGAAGTATGATCCACTCAACATAATTGGAACAAATCTTAGAGAGTATGGGAACTCCACAAGAAAATTTCAACATGATAGTATGTCATTGATAGAAAATTTTAAAAATATGGAGTCCTGGGATGAGGTCAAAAAAGAGATGGAGAAATATGTCGCTGAAAATAATATTTCGATATAAGAATTGTCATCACAAATTATAGAATTGCACAAACAAAAAAGAAAAGTGCAGCCTAGGACATCCTACAATTTCTACCAGAAAGCTTCTCAACCATCTAGAAAATCTATTCCATCAGACCTAGTGGATCAATGTAAATATGATAATTGGACTCAAACCAAAATTTCTAATTTTTGGGAAATGAGGAAGAATCTCGGTGAGCCAAAGACCTCTATGGATCTTTATGAAGTGGAAGAGGATCAAATATTTAGTGATTTGTGGAATAAGGAGCATCCAGCGGAATTATATCACAATGATGATGATCGAGAAGATAATGAGTATGAGCGGGCTTCTGCGGATCCCACATCCACTGATTCCACTCCTAAAACTACTACAGTCTATTCAACATTTTAGTGGACTCGATGTGTCCATGAAAGACAAATATACCAAAGGGGCAGAGATTATATAAAAAATGGGTTTTCTAGGTTGGGGTGCTCTGGGTCCCATGGGACAAGGGCCTTGGTTTTAACCTGACACACCAATTCCACCAAAACATGGTGAGACTCCAGTCCTTGGATTTGAATCATCAGGTTTATCAAAAAAAGTTACTACTTAGTCTCATCCCCTTTCACCTTCATTTGTTCCATCTTCAAATCCAGTTCCACTTTTTCCAAGCACTTAGATTCAATCTGAATAATGTGCCACTACCACTGGTGGGGATGGAATGGGTAGTACTAGTGGTCAAAAAAGAACATTATGACTGGACATGAAAATAGTGTATATCAGAGATCAAGGAAGTGTAAAGAATCAAAAGGTTATGACAACAATGCCAATGGTGAGTCCAAAAATCACCACACCTTCAGAACAAAACCCTCAGAACAGTCTGAAAACTCCACTTGCTAGTGACAGTGGGACAGGATTAGGAATGTGTCAGGGTGTTACTAATCCTCATGATATAAATATTAGAACCACGGGCATAGGTGGACACACAAACCCTATTTCACCTTTCAAACATTCAATTGTGTCATCAAACCCATATTTGTGTTACAATGATTTTGTAACTAACTTTGAACAAACAAAAAATAGGAATAGACAAAATACTAAGACATTGAAGAGGGATGTAGTTGTTGCAGCTCATGATGCAGAACCTGCATCGAATAGGATATTTCCCACATATGACCCAAACAAATAAATTATGGATTTCATAGTTGTTATGCCCCCAGTTAGAGATAATAATCTACCAGAGAGTCAGTTATATCCATCTAAATTTCATGTTAACACCCTCCAAATGGATTTATCCAAAATTACAAATCTTGACAAGACAAATGTGTCAAAAATGACCAACCAAGTGGTCTATAGTTCATTGATGAATTTGGAGAGACAGAAAGGAAATCTTGTGGAAAAAATAGAAAAGTTACAGGTAGACCTGGAAAATGAAAAGGCAATGGAGAAAGCAGTAGATAATAGGTGCAAAGAATTAGAGAAAAGGATAAAAAATTCTTCGTCTAAAGAAGCAATTGCACAACAAGAACATATTGAGGCAGAATTGAAAATTCTGAGGGAAAAATTGGAAGAGAGAAATAAAAATATTGCATTTATACAAAAGCATGGAGACTACGGCACAGGAAAACAATAATTTAAATAAGAAATTGCAAAAAGAAAGGATAAAAGAAAAATGTAGGAAGAGAAAGAAGAGGAAATATGAAAACATAGTGAACACCAGTTGTTAGAATTGAGAGAAGAGCTACAGAAAGGCAAATAATAAAATTGAAAATTACAAAAATAGTTTGAATGAAAAATAAAAATATAGTCAAGCAAATAAAACAAGACATTTGGGGAAAAATAAATGTGAGTGGTGATAGGTTGTGTGATTGGTTTGACTTGAATGAAAGTCTTAGAGATGTTTTTGAGAAGCTCAAAGAGCAATTTGAGAAGAACAAAAATCTTCATCAGATAGAGAATATTGCAAAACAAATTTTGCAAAAAACCAACACAACCAGTGACAGACATTTGGAAAGCAAGGTAATTCATGACCATGTTCGTACAAAAATAAAGGCAACATGTAGTGCCTCTCCCATTTGCATTCTTCATTCCATCTTGATGAATATGAATTTGATGCTCATGCTTATTGTGTGATCATGTTGGACCCGTGAGTGATCTACACCTTTGGGGTGTTGACTTATGTTGTTGTATTAGTAGTTTTTTAGGCATTATATCTGGTTATGTGAACCATGGTGCGTTGACTCGTTGTGAACCTGATTTTGTATGCCTTTCTTTGGTTATGTATGTGCACTGGTTCTCCTATATAATTAGTTGAGATGACCTTATGATGCAGTGACTATCCTTGTTCTATGATTTTATGTGACATTGTGAGATGTGCCCTATATAGTTGATTCTTATGTCTATTCCAAGATAATTATTGTGGTTTTAATTGATATCTGACTTTTGAGATTTATGATGTGTTCTTATGGTTTTGCTGAGGTATATGCCAGTGTTTACCTAGTTTGGGATGGTATCACAAGGTTATTATGTGATTATCCATATGATTTGACCTGTTATTTGCACTATGTAATACATTTGATTACCACACTTTATTTCAGTTGGTGTAGTAGTGTTGATTTGCATGTTAGATGCACTACTATTAGTATTTCAATCATATCTACATGATGATTCTTTATTATTATATCTGGTGCATTTTCTTTGAGAAACAATGAATTATTATATTGATGAATATCATGGATTCCTATTATATTGTGCCTTATATGCTGTCAGATATTTCTATATCTACTTCCTTTGATATATGATCATGTTTTCATGATTGATTATTTAATGCTTATATTTAAAACAAATGTTTAATGTTAATGTAATGTTTATTTAAATGAATTAATGTTCACTATTCTCTCATGCTATTGATATATGTATCATGCTTCATGTGTTTGTAGGAAGTGAAAAAAAATCGTAGCTACCGCCTTTGTGAGGTCCACATGATGGTGTCATTCTCCTTCATTGTTTGATTATTATATGTTGTACTTCAGCTATTTTATTATGAGATGGTACACTTGAGGTTTGCATATTTACTAAATAGGTACCAGGTACATTCATCCTGAGTTTTAGGAGATGAGTGTGTACCTATATCCCCATAGTGGCACAAGAGATAGTATTACCGACCTTTCATTATTGAGCCAATATCATTCATGTATGGATGATGTACCCATGATTATATTATTCCCTCTGGTACATATTGGTAAATCCAAGTTTGCATATGCATTGTGAGGGATCAGTTATGTGCCTATGCATTTAGAGTTCCCGCAGTTATCACAGAGGATATTTAAACAAATGTTGATTTTATGTGGTTTGGGATTTAATATTTTATTGTCAGCTAATTTTTCATAATAAAATTCTATTTGATTGGAATAGATTTGATTTAATTTGGGAAAGTCAATAGTTTTTGGGAATTATTTAAGTGATTTGTTTTAATTTACCCTTTTGGGATTTTGGGCCAAAAGTGTTTTATATTTGGAAAAATAGTTATTTTAACTCACTTTTCACTTTTGATTTCGGAGAAGAATTGGATTTTTCTCCAAATTGATTTCGAGAAATTCAGTCTTCTGCTCACTGTGATTGACTAGGTTGTTGGTTTCTGGTGGGTAGAAGCTCATTAGAATCATGTTGCGAATGCTTCCATTTGTGTAGAGCTATTTTGGGATTCAACTTGACTTTATTTTATTTCTCATCTTTTTCAGGTTTCTCCTCCAGCTGTGAGGTAGGACCTTTAATATATTAATCATTTCTTGATCGTTTGATCTAGTTCTTGTTTTATTTTGTTTCATGGGCTGAGAGTTAGTAATCCCCCACTTTCTGGTAGCTTTCAAATGCCTGATTGACTCACTACAAGCAACTAGAATTTTTATCATTGGCTTTTATATTGTTATGCTATTCATTTTTCTGTGTTTATCTAAAACTGGAATTTTATTAGATTAGTGTGTTTTTGGGTGCCTTAAAAAAATTAGGTTTTCATTTTGTATCTTTTTGAGAAGTTTGATTTCTGGGAAAATTTTGGGTCACATCATTTTGTGTGCCACATATTTTTACTATTTATTTAGGTTTGGTTTAAATCTGAACATTGGAGTGTGTTGTTCTCCAGGTTTTCAACCATTCTATGGTTTTATATTGTTGATTTTAGTTTTATGAATGAATTTGTACTCCTGGTCAAATGTCCATTTGAGTGTGCTCTGAGCACTTGTGATCATCTTTTTCCTTTTTGTGGATGCGTCATGTTGGTGTTTGAGACCACATCGCAAGTTATTTGAGTGCGCTATGAGCACTTGTATTTATCTTCCTATTTTGGGAATTTGTTCTCAATGCTTGATTTGGATTGCATTGGAATGCGTGATGATGGTGTCTAAGACCACATCACAAGATCTTTGTGTGTCATGATGGGATTACCTTGAGACCAGTATTCTTTGTTTAAGGTTAATCAAGTCATGTGTTTTATTACTTTTACCTCCCTCTTTGATTGAGGTTTGGAGTCTTTTATGCATCATTATGTTTGATTGGTAGGTGTGGAGTAGTGAGATGGAGTGTCTCACCAAGGCAGGCTAGGACACAAAGTGGTCCTAGGGTATCCCTTGGTTGATATATTTGAATAAGTGATAACCTTAAACAATAAATGGGAAAACCAAACTTAATATAAGACTTAATGTGACTAAATTACCATCATTTGAGGATGTTGATATGGTATGTCTTTCCTTGTCATCTGAGGACATTGATATAGAATAATAGCTTTCCATCTGTGGATGTTGATATGGCTTAGTAGATCATCTTTGTTTGAGAAGGATTTCTTAATTCCACACGGGCCTGTACGAGCCATGTGATGAAACTCCATTCTTGAGTCAACATCATACCCTGACTAGCTTGAGTAGTGACTTGACCTAATTATATTGCATCCTTGCATTGGATCTTTGAAATTTTCCCTAATTTTATGTATCTGTTTGTTGTGAGTGTATCCCTTTTTTGTGTGAGTTCTTATCTTGTGTCTGGTCGGGATGTTATCTCCACGAGCATGATGGGTTGGGCCTGCGGGTACCACGTGGTAGGGTTGCATTGATAAACTTTACCACTATTGGGGAACAATGTACATATGGTGGAAAATTTCAGAGATGGAGTTCATGAGCATGATATTCTCTTTTTTATCCCTCCTTTTCATTTATATATTTGATGTTATACTTGATGTTCTAGTTTTAGCATTTCATGTTCAAGCTTTCCTTGTGATGTACATTGATGTAATCCAGTGTCCATAGCCTCTATATTCATGTATCTGGTACCCCCCAATGTGGAACTAGCTTATATTTCATGTTGTACATTGGTATCATCAAGCCTTTCCAGTTGTTAGACTAAGGTGATCGTTCGTTACAAGTTTTGGCAACAACGATCACCTGATTTTAGATTGTACTTGATTCAAATGAATGGAGAGAAAATTTTGGTTTCCTCAGATGGTTTTAGGTCCATATTTTTTTATATCTTTTCAATACCTTTCTGACACATTTTTAACGGAGTCAATCGGACACCGTATGCAAAATTTATTGCCTTGGGAAGGTCCTATTGTCTTTTTTCGGTAAAGCCTCATTTCTGGTATTTAAACTGTCATTTCGAGTTTCATAGAATGTCATTTCCAATAGTTAAAATGATGTTTCTGGGATAAAAAATCATTTCTATTAGTTTTAACATTGTTTCCAGGATAAAATGTCATTTTTGGGAGTTATAACGTTGTTTCTGGGAAAGATCATTTTCCGTTGGATTTCTGTCATTTTTAGGATAGTGGATACTTTCGTACATTTTATTGAAAACTTAAATGTAGTTCCAAGTACCCTTTTCATATTAGACACCATCCCATTCATAATATATTGGATTAGTATTTTTTGGTGAATTTTTTCCCTTTCTACTCAATGCCAGCTTCTTGCCTTGTTTTGTCACGAGGGTATTGTGGTCCTCTCGATGGGTGATTGTTGATGATGGTCCTATCATTATCTATGGATTTTGTTGAAGTGTTATGAACTCTCACAAGATGGGGTGAATGTTCTTATCTATTTACACTCAATTTTAGCTTTCTTGGGAACCTTTGGAAGAGTTGTAAGTCTTCTACTTGCATACAATCATGTTGTGATCATCATGTCATCTCTGGCATGTTATATCATGCTTATGTTGCGATTATCTGATGCACTTGATATATTATATATTCTCTTATATCAAAAAAATTTGTTCAGTGCATATTTAACCGTTGTTTCCAAGGATTCCTGATTGGGGCATTACATCTGGTATCAGAGCCCATGTTCATATGGTGGGATTTCTCACTATATGTTTCTTGCTTAGTTGATTTTGTTTGGTGTGTGTGGGTATGTTCTCTAACGTTCTTTAGATGATGAGTTCCTCAGTACTGTCTGGCGGTTACTCCCTTTTGTGAATAATTTTGGTTACAATGTTTTTGAATGTTCTTCTTTATTGGTGATTCATTTTTCTTCTTGGTGGATCTTTCCACATGTTGTGTGGGTGAGCATTGAATTTTTCGTATTATTGTTCTTACATTAGTCATCAATATATTGATCTATCTAATTGTGACATTTTTCACATTTGATTTATTGTTTAAATTGGCACATTTTTGGGATTTAGTTTTGGAATTGATGATTCCCATATTTGGGTTTTTCCTTTTCAATTTCTTGGTGACTACTTTGAATGTTTGGTATTGCTGCCCAGTCTTGTGTTTTGTGAATCTATCATGTTCGATGAGGACCTCAGATAGTATGTGCAAGGGATAACATCGCAAACAACATATTATAGTGTTTTTTTTGAGTAGTTGTAAAGATGTTAATGAGAATGTCTTTTTATTTTAAATTATGAGAAAATCTTGTGTGGTGCATGAAGAGAAAAGAAAGTTGGTAATGATGTATGTGCTTGTTAAGTAATAATTGATTTAAAATACATTGGTTTGTAAATATCCTTGGTATGGATGTCCATGACTGCATTGTGTAATGGA
This sequence comes from Thuja plicata, assembly GCA_018584345.1. Lineage (NCBI taxonomy): Eukaryota > Viridiplantae > Streptophyta > Pinopsida > Cupressales > Cupressaceae > Thuja > Thuja plicata. The sequence continues at coordinate 2,126,095 of MU227142.1, read as the reverse complement.
TGAGTAAATGTAAATCATGTTAAATGAGATTATAGTTCTTGAAGTATGTACATTGTTTAAAGAATGGATATTTACTTTCTGCAAACCACTTTTGTACATTAATTGGAATCTTTGTGTAAATGTTATTTATGGTTAATGTCCATGGATTTATTATATGGTTTTGGTTGAGCTTGAATGCTTGCATGGGTTAGTGTGTATTATTAGCAAGATTCTTGTTTTCCCCATGCCTATGTTTTGAGATGTTGAGTGTATTCTCTCTTATAATTGTTATTTTGGATGGTTGGGTGTGACTTAGTCCACCTAAGAGGTAATCTTGGTTGCAGGTCTTAAGACCATACCTTATCCTTGTGCTTGCATTTTTTAAAATGGATATGGAGGAGCTTGATACACGTTATTTTGTTGGTTGTTGTTGGTGAGTTTTCTTTGGGTACCTTAGGTTGTGGGTTTTCCTCAACTCTTCTTGGACTGGCATTGTGTGGGGATAGAGAGACTCCTTTCCCAGTCTTGAGACTCTCGTAGCAATATCTCCTTATGGTTATATATATGATATTATATTGGTTAAGTTATCCTCTCCTAGTGAGACTCCATATTGGAGATTGGGTTGCTAGAGGATTACTAGTAGAGTGGTATTCCTAAATTTAGGCTAGAAGGACACGATGTCTTTAGGTGTATCCTGCCATCCTGAGATCTGGTATGGAGTTGAGTGTAAGATGACATTCACCATTTGGATTTGTTTCCACCTTTCTGAAGGTGAAAATATGGTTTGATTTGGTTAAGTGACCCTGGTATCTAGCTATAGTTGATATCTTGGGATTAGAGAAACCATATTGCCCCTATGTTTGTTGTTTAGTTGTACTCTGAGTATTCCTTTAAGTAGAAGGAGTGCACTAATGAGCCCTTGTATTCTAAGTGCTCTTGGTTGTGAGAGGCAACCTTGTACATTTATATCTCATGGTACATCTGAGTTGGATGTAGTATCCCTTAGAAGAGTGCAATTGTGGCAATGCATATTCTCCTTTTTAGATTTTTGGGTGATTTAGTGAGATTCTGGTTGGACTTAAGGATGCTCTAGATGGGCATGATAGTGTTTTTCTATCATGTTGGGATGATTTTTCCCATATTCCTGAGTTGTTGACTTGGAAGTTATTGGTGCTTTAATCTTGGAGAGATCATGGAGGAAACTATTTTGTAGTTAGATGACTTGTGATGAGGAATATTTGATTGTGTTATGCCTCTTTTGGCAGAGATCATGACAAGATGTGTCTTTCCTTGCACGTATTGAGTTCTTGTTAAAAGGAATTTGAGAGAATGTTGATTCTCTTTAGCATGTGTGGATCCTTTTAGTAGTTGTGAGGCTAGATTGTAATAAACTAGTGTTATTTGGTCAGACTTGTGGATAAGTTGTATGGCTATTCTTGTGTTTAATCAATTTTGGTCCCACACTCGATGTGCTTCATTTTGTTTGACTTGCAGAATTCAAGGAGTAAGCCTAGTCTTTGGGGAGGATGATGTGGTACCTCTCCTATTTGCGTTCTTCATTCCATCTTAATGGATATGAATTTGATGTTCATGCTTATTGGGTGATCATGTTTGACCCATAAGTGGTCTACACCTTTGGGGTGTTGACTTATGTTGTTGCATCAGCAATCTGTTTAGGCATTATATCTAGTTGTGTGAACCATGGTGCATTGGCTGGTTGTGTACCTGATTTAATATGCCTTGCTTTGGTTATGTATGTGTACTGGTTCTCCTATGTGATTAGTTGAGCTGACCTTACAATGCAGTGACTATCTTTATGTTATGCTTTTATGTGACATTGTGAGATATGCTCGATATAGTTTATTCTATTCAAAGATGACTATTGTGGTTTTGATTAATATTTGACTTTTGAGATTTATTATGTGCTCTTATGGTTTCACTAAGGTATGTTCCAGTGGTTACCTATTTTGGGATGTTATCAGGAGGTTATTCCATGAGTATCCATACGAGTTGACCTAGTATTTGCACCATGTGATGCATTTGATTACCGTGCTTTATTTTAGTTGTTGCCGTTGTGTTAATTTACATGATAGATGTACTACTATTAGTATTTTGATCACATCTACATGATGATTATTTATGATTATATCTAGTGCATTTTTCTTTGAGAAACAATGAATTATCATATTGATGAATATTATGGATTCCTTTTCTATTGTGCCTTATATGTTGTCGGATATATCTATATCTACTTCCTTTGATATATTCTGATATTGTCACGATTGATTATTTAATGCTTATATTTAAAAAAAAAATTTAATGTTAATGCAATGTTTATTTAAACAAATTAATGTTCACTATTCGCTCATGCAATTGATATATGTATCATGCTTTGCGTGTTTGTACAAAGTGCAATGAAGTCGTAGTTACCCCCTTTGTGAGGTCCACATGATGGAGTCATTCTCCTTTGTTGTTTGATTACTATTGTAACATATGGTGGATGAATTTTAGAGATGGAGCTCATGAGCATGATGTTCTCTTTTCTATCCCTCCTTTTCATTTATATATTTGATGTTATACTTAATGTTCTATTTTTAGCATTTCATGTTCAAGCTTTCCTTGTGATGTACATTGATGTAATCGAGTGTCCATAGAATCTATATGCATGTATTTGGTACCCCCCAATGTGGAGCTAGCTTATACTTCATGTTATACATTGATATCATCAAGCCTTTCCAGTTGTTAGACTAAGGTGATCGTTCGTTGCAAGTTTTGGCAACAATGATCACCTGATTTTAGATTGCACTTGATTCAAGCAGATGGAGACAAAAATTTGATTTTCCTAGGATATTTTTAGGTCCATATTTGTTTAGATCTTGTCAATACCTTTCTGACGCATTTTGAACGGAGTCAATCGAACACCGTATGCAAAAGTTATATCCTTGGGAAGGTCTTATTGTCTTTTCTTGGTAAAGCCTCATTTCTGGTATTTAAAGTGTACTTTCCAGTTTCCTAGAATGTCATTTCCAGTACTTAAAATGACGTTTTTGGGATAAAAAAGTGGTTCTAGTATTTTTAACATCATTTCCAAGATAAAATGTCAATTCCAGGAGTTATAACGTCATTTCTGCGAAAGATCATTTTTCGTTGGATTTTCGTCATTTTTAGGATAGTGGATACTTCCGTACATTTTATTTAAAAATTAAATTCAATTCCAAGTACCCTTTTCTGAGTAGACACCATCCAATTCATAACAAATCAGATTAGTACTCGTTGGTGAAGTTTTTCCCTTTCTACTCGATGTCAGCTTCTTGCCTTATTTTGTAACGAGGGTGTTGTGGTCCTCTCGATGGGTGATCGTTGATGATGGTCCTATCATTATATGTGGATTTTTTTGAAGTGTTATGAACTCTCACAAGATGGGGTGAATGTTCTTATCCATTTACAATCAATTTTAGGTTTCTTGGGAACCTTTGTAAGATTTGTAAGTCTTCTTCTTCTTCAATACAATCATGTTATGATCATCATGTCATCTCTAGCATGTTATATCATGCTTATGTTGTGATTATCTGATGCACTTGATATATTATGTATTCTCTTATATCAAAAAAAATTGTTTAGTGCATATTTAACCCTTGTTTCCAAGGATTCCCTATTGGGGCATTACATCTGGTATCAGAGCCCATGTTCATATGGTGGGATCTCTCGGTCTATGTTGCTCGCTTAGCTGATGTTGTTTGATGTGTGTGGGTATGTTCTCTAACATTGTTGAGATGATGATTTCCTCAATACCATGTGGTGTTTACTCCCTTTTGTGACTGATTTTGGTCACAATGTTTGTGAATGTTCTTCTTTATTGGTGTTTCATTTTGGTTCTTGGTGGATCTTTCCATGTGTTGTGTGGGCGAGCATTGAATTTTTGGTATTCTTGTTCTTAGATTAGTCATCAATCTATTGATCTATCTAATTGTGACATTTGTCACATTTGATTTATTGTTTAAATTGGCACATTTTTAGGATTCAATGTTGAAATTAATGATTCACCCATTTGGGTTTTTCCTTTTCAATTTCTTGGTGTCTACTCTGAATGTTTGGTATGGCTGCCCAGTCTTGTGTTTTGTGAATCTATCATGTTCGGTGAGGACCTCAGATAGTATGTGAAAGGGAGAACATCGCAGAAAACATGTTATAGTGTGTTTTTCGAGTAGTTGTAAACATTTTAATGAGAATGTCTTTTTATTTTAAATTATGCAAAAATTGTGTGCGGTGCATGAAGAGAAAAGAAATTTGGTAATGATGTATGTGCTTGTTAAGTATTAAGTGATTTAAACTGCATTGGTTTGTAAATATCCTTGGTATGGATGTCCATGACTGCATTGTGTAATGGATGAGTAAATGTAAATCATGTTAAATGAGATTACAGTTCTTGAAGTATGTACATTTGTTAAAGAATGAATATTTACTTTATGTAAACCACTTTTGTGCATTAATTGGAATCTTTGTGTAAATGTTATTTATGGTTAATGTCCATGGATGTCTTATATGGTTTTGGTTGAGCTTGAATCCTTGCATTTCTTATTGTGTTACTTAGCAATATTCTTGTTTTCCCCATGCCTATGTTTTGATACCTTGAGTGTATTCTCTCTTAGAATTGTTATTTCAGATGGTTGGGTGTGACTTAGTCCACCTAAGAGGTAATCTTGGTTGCACGTCTTGAGACCATACCTTGTCCTTGTGCTTGCATTTTTTATAATGGATGTGGAGGAGCTTGATACACATTATTTTGTTGGTTGTTGTTGGTGAGTGTTCTTTGGTTACCTTGGGTTGTGGGTTTTCCCCAACTCTTCTTGGACTAGCATTGTGTGGGGATAGCGAGTCTCCTTTCCTAGTCTTGAGACTCTCATAGCTATATCTCCTTATGGTTATATATATGATATTATATTAGTTAAGTTATCCTCTCCTGGTGAGACTCCATATTGGAGATTGGGTTTCCAGAGGAATTCTAGTAGAGTGGTATTCCTAGTCCTAGGCTAGAAGGACAGTGTCTTTAGGCATATCTTGTCATCCTGAGATTTGGTATGGAGTTGAGTGTAAGATGACATTCACCATTTGGGATTTTTTCCACCTTTTTGAAGGTGAAACTATGGTATGATAGGGTTAAGTGACCCTGGTATCCAGCTATAGTTGAGCCCTTGGCATTAGAGAAACCATATTTCCCATATGCTTGTTGTTTAGTTGTACTCTGAGTATTCCTTTAAGTAGAAGGAGTGCACTAATGAGACCTTATATTCTGAGTGCTCTTGGTTGTGAGAGGCAACCTTGTACATTTATATCTAATGGTACATCTGATTTGGATGTAGTATCCCTTAGAAGAGTACAATTGTGGTAAGGAATCTTCTCCTTTTTAGATTTTTGGGTGATTTAGTGAGATTCTGGTTGGACTTAAGGATGCTCTAGATGGGCATGATGGTGTTTTCCTATCATGTTGGAATGATTTTTCCCATATTCCCGAGTTGTTGACTTGGAATTTATTGGTGCTTTAATCTTTGAGAGATCATGGAGGAAACTATTTTTTAGTTAGATGACTTGTGATGAGGAATATTGGATTGTGTTATGCCTCTTTTGGCATAGATCATGACAAGATCTATCTTTCCTTGCACGTATTGAGTCCTTGTTAAAAGGAATTTGAGGGAATGTTGATTCTCTTTTGCATGTGTGGATCCTTTAAGTAGTTTCAAGGATGACTTGTAATAAATTGGTTTAATTTTGTCATACTTGTGGATAAGTTGTATGGCTATTCTCTTGTTTGATCAGTTTTGGTCCCGGACTTGATGTGCTTCATTTTGTTTGACTTGCAGGCTTCCAGGAGTAAGCCTAGTCTTTGGGGGGATGATGTGGTGCCTCTCCCATTTGTGTTCTTCATTCCATCTTAATGGATATGACTTTGATGTTCATGCTTATTGTGTGATCATGTTTGACCCATAAGTGGTCTACACCTTTGGGGTGTTGACTTATGTTGTTGCATCAGCAGTCTGTTTAGGCATTATATCTAGTTGTGTGAAACATGGTGCATTGGCTATTTGTGTACCTGATTTTATATGCCTTTCTTTGGTTATGTATGTGTACCGCTACTCCTATGTGATTAGTTGAGCTGACCTTACAATACGGTGACTATCTTTGTACTATGCTTTTATGTGACATTGTGAGATATGCCCTATATAGTTGATTCTATTCCTAGATGACTATTGTGGTTTTGATTGATATCTGACTTTTGAGATTTATGATGTGTTCTTATGGTTTCACTAAGGTATGTGCCAATTGTTACCTATTTTGGGATGGTATCACAAGGTTATTCCATGAGTATCCATATGAGTTTACCTAGTATTTGCACTATGTGATGCATTTGATTACCGCACTTTATTTCAGTTGTTGTAGTTGTGTTAATTTACATGCTAGATGTACTACTATTAGTATTTTGATCATATCTACATGATGATGCTTTATGATTATATCTGGTGCATTTTTCTTTGAGAAACAATGAATTATTATATTGATGAATATCATGGATTCCTGTTATATTGTTCCTTATATGTTGTCGTATATTTCTATATCTACTTCCTTTGATATATTCTCATATTGTCATGATTGATTATTTAATGCTTATATTTAAAAGAAATGTTTAATGTTAATGCAATGTTTATTTAAATAAATTAATGTTCACTATTCACTCATAGAATTGATATATGTATCATGCTTTGCGTGTTTGTACAAAGTGCGATGAGGTCATAGTTACCCCCTTTGTGAGGTCCACATGATTGAGTCATTCTCCTTTGTTGTTTGATTACTATTGTAACACCCAAAAAAATTATCTAGAAAATACAACCATTTTTATTAGTCAATGGAACTATGTATAAATTACAAATTGCAAGCATGTAGAAATTACAAACTACAATCACGAATCTCATTTCCTATCACTTTGCAAAGAAGGATAATTAAAAAAAGTTAAATTCCTACTTCCTCCATGTAAGTAAATTCAAAGAATTTAAGAAGAAAATGTATCTTTAATGGAAGGCATGGTGATTTTAGGTTATTCAAAAGGTTCATAGACTTTCAAATGATCAATAAATGTATGCAAACTTTAAGTGAATGTTGTGCATTGGTAATGCCCCTCCAGAACTTAATTCTATGAGCTGTTTTGACAAAGAAATAGGAATGAAATTGTTCCAAGAATTATATGAATGCAATGCCAGTTATAAATATAAATTCCTTGTCATGGTTGTTAAGATGTTAAAGCATGATCCATGGTATCATCATTTATTAGAGTCTCAAGATAGAGACAAAATAGAACAAATTGCTTGAACAGTTCAGTGATGTTAGATAGTTAGAAGCAGGGTTCCTTGAGGCTACAACTATTGAGGGCCCCATTAGAGAATACTTAGTAGTGGAGAATGGTTTTAAAGTAGCACTATAATTTCTTAAGCAGATTGGAATTTACCTATAATCTTCATCCTTCACTTAAACAACAATTTTGCATGCAAAGTGGGACTAATTTACCTTTAGTAGATTTCATGAAAATTTTAACTTTTAAAGAGTTAATAGTGCGTGATACATCCTTGGCGTAATGAGTATATGGAAGATGTTATTAACAAACCAAGTTTATTTTATTAGTATAAATTATCTAAGTTCTATAAGGTCTATGATCATGGTTTCTTTCTATTATAAATGGCAAGCATGTAGAGCATCTTTGTTTGAGAAGGATTTCTTGATTCTGCACGAGCCTGTACGAGCCATGTGATGAAACTCCATTCTTGACTCAACATCGTACCATGTCTAGCTTGAGTAGTGACTTGACCTAATTTTATTGTATCCTTGCATTGGATCTTTGTAATGTTCCCTAATTTTATGCATATGCTTGTTTGGAGTGTATCCCTTTTTGGTGTGAGTTCTTATCTTGTGTTTTGTCGGGATGCTATCTCCATGAGCACGATGGGTTGGGCCTATGGGTACCATGTGGTATGGTTGCATTGCTAAAATTTACCACTATTTGGGTCCAGTGTACATATGGTGGACAAATTTTAGAGATGGAGTTCATGAGCATGATGTTCTCTTTTCCATCCCTCCTTTTCATTTATATATTTGATGTTATACTTGATGCTCTAGTTTTAGCATTTCATGTTCAAGATTTCCTTGTGGTGTACACTGATGTAATCCAGTGTTCATAGCCTCTATATTCATGTATTTGGTACCCCCTAATGTGGAGCTAGCTTATATTTCTTGTTATACATTGGTATCATCAAGTCTTTCCAATTGTTAGACTAAGGTGATCATTCGTAGCAAGTTTTGGCACCAATGATCATCGGATTTTAGATTGCACTTGATTCAAGCGGATGGAGACAAAAATTTTGATTATCTAGGATGGTTTTAGGTCCATATTTTTTTCATATCTTTTCAATACCTTTCCGATGCATTTTGAACGGAGTCAATCGGACACCGTATGAAAAAGTTATTGCCTTAGGAAGGTCCTATTGTCTTTTCTCAGTAAAGCCTCATTTCCAGTGTTTAAAGTGTCGGTACCAGTTTCCTAGAATGTCATTCCTAGTAGTTAAAATGATGTTTCTGGGATGAAAAACCATTTTTAGTAGTTTTAACATCCTTTCTAGGATAAAATGTCATTTCTGGGAGTTATAACGTCGTTTCCGGGAAAGATCATTTTCATTGGATTTCCATCATTTTTAGGATAGTGGATACTTTCGTACATTTTATTGAAACCTTAAATGTAGTTCTAGGTACCCTTTTATGAGTAGACACCATCCCATTCAAAACAGATCAGATTAGTATTCGTTGGTGAAGTTTTTCCCTTTCTACTCAATGTCAGCTTCTTGCCTTGTTATGTCATGAGGTTGTTGTGGTCCTCTCGATGGGTGATCATTGATTATGGTCCTATCATTATCTATGGATTTTTTGAAGTGTTATGAAATCTCACAAGATGGGGTGAATGTGCTTATCTGTTTACACTCGATTTTAGGTTTCTTGGGAACCTTTGGAAGAGTTGTAAGTTGTAATGCCCAAAGTTTACACCCAAAAATGCAACAACTTTGTTTTTTAAAAGAAATATAACATACCATTTTAACTACATCAGCAATTCATAATTCTATAAATTTATAATATTTACCAATACAACAAGGAGTAAATGGAGAAACTTTAAACAATATCCTTTCATAGTATTCAAATGAAAATCATAAGAAGATGTTGCATACCTGAGTTTTCTCTTTCTTGTAGGTGTATCATATTCTCCTTGCCTCTCTATTTCCTACATCTTTATATATTTCTACACAACTAGATCCATGATGTTAAAATTCCTTTATGATAACATACATGATCGTAAGATAAGCTACAACAATATCATAGTGAAATCAATCATGAGCTATTTCAAACTAGTTTCATAAAGAGATGCAAACTATACAAAAATATTGGTAAGGGGTGTCGATTAAGGAAGAAATCAAAAGCACAAGACCTAAGGGCCAAACCTAATGCCCTGGGGCCTCATCATAGATGGCCTTGCCTATGTAACTCACAGAGACATCGTAGTTTAGGTTAAAATTTAAAACCAAACTTTTAAGGAATGGTAGAAGTGGGTATACAACCCTCTCTAGGGACAAGTTACCAAGGTCTTTTCAAATTAAACATTAGATAGCTCTCTAAAAACAAAAGTTACATTCCCATTGAAACAATTTTTCTCTTTAATTACTTAATGAACTTCTTAACCACATACCATAAAGTGGTAGTCAAAAATTAATTTCCTCAAAAAAAGATGTATGATTATCATTAGATGTATTCCATTGGAAAAATAATATTATGACATATAACATTGATTATAATACACTATGCAAATTTTACATGAGATCTCTAATGTTCAATGGTTAAAATCTATACTTGAGAAAGTGATTTACTCATGGAATTTCTAAAATTTGAGCTAGACATAAATGTCACATCAAAATTTTCAAATACAAGTATTTATAATCTAAAATACAATACAGTCTGCAACCCCTCCCTTTCTAATTTAATGAAAAATTATATTTCATTGTAGTATTGAAAATCTATGATTAAAATTAATATAAACATCAAATAGTAATTATAATCTAGCTTAGATAAATTGCTAATAAGAGAAAATGAATATGTCTCTAATACCTTCAACTACCCAATTCAAACTATTAATTCTATAAATGTTAAACCATTTGATTATTTACGCACACTACGAGATCCAAAAGTTTTAAATAAAATACTACACTAATCATTATAACATAATATTAACAAAGTGACGATGAAAAGCATACTGGATGTGTAGGTAGTATTAATAAAAAGATTTTCTAGAACATAGTTAATGAAAATCCATAAGATTATAATAATTACTCATTTGAAACTCAATTCAATTGTCTAATAGTCTCATTCACCCAAACAATAAAATAATTTAGAAGGAAACAATACCCATTCTGGACTACCTCTCCAAATAAGAAAGTATTCCCATTTGTGAGGTTAATCAACTATTCATCGAGACATCCCTATGGAGGCTTTTTCATTGGGGTTAAATTTCCTTATTTATTAAGGATTAAAGAATTTTATTTCCTAGAGCTACCTCAAGGCCTCTATTTGTATAATTGACATAGGACAATACTTGGAACCGCGTTAAGACATAGGAAAGAAATTATTATTCCTCTCTTAGCAAGATAAGTACTAAAAATGAATATACCACATAGTATCAGGGGAACTAACATAAACTGGAGTTCAAATCAAGTGTAAATTGTAGGGTCTTTAGATGGATACGATGAGTCCTTTGACAGTTCATAAACTATACAATAGAACGCATAAACAAGGAAAAAAATGCATTAAATTCATCGACCACCATATTAGACTATAATGAACCAAAAGAAGGGTTACCAATGAGTGGGGAGACTGTGCACTAAAGAGATAAAGAGAATGATAGTTGATGTAGAAAGGTTTTGCGAGGAGGACCAAAAATTCAAGGAAAAGCATATTGCGAGAAAAATGAGCTCAAAAGTAATGTTTGAAACATGAGAACGAGGGCGATGAAGGAAAAAAAAGAAGGCTCTATGAGTGCGGCTCTCTCAAATCAACTCATATCGACCTTCACTGATGTTGAGAAATGGGTGGGTGAAAGCGACTCTCTCAATGTAGATCTTAACAAGGAAATGTGAGAGTGTTAAATTATACTAAGTGAGAGCTTAATTAGTCTGTGAAAAATACTTGGATTTGGGATATTTTAACAGGGTTTATCTCGTGAGAAGCATCTTGTATGAAGTGAATCAGAATCAGTGATAAAGACCCAAGGAGATGTGTCAAACAGTGAAATGTATAATGCTTTGGCAAGGACGGGAAGATGCTTAAGAATAGATATCATATTATGTAGTTTATGCCAACGAATAGCTATGAAGAAAACTATAACATATATTTCACCATACCTAAGTGTTTGACTGAATGCCTCCCAGAGATATATTTTAGGTATGATTGCATGATCTCATGCTCTGAACAACATTGTAGAAGTCTGGAACTCTTGGAAATCATCCTCTACAACCTGGAGCCACACATAGCTTGGAAAGCTCAAAGACATCATTATTATCTCAACCTTTCCCCTTAGGCACCTCCATCAAGGACATATCAAGGATGGCACTATACAACCACAGTCCAGGAAGGGAGAGCACCCAAAAAAAACAAAGGGCCAGTGCATAACAATAGTGTATACCTATGGCACCAACAACCCCCCCAATGTGTACCCTACTCTCACCATTTTTTTCTTTCCCTGTTCTCCCAAACTAAGGGATACGCACCACGCGCACCCTTACTTCGGATGGGAAAAAGCTCTCCTCACAAAACCATCACTCCCTCCTCCGTTTTGAGATCCCAACCACCCAATACATTTGTGCTGAAGTCTCCAATCGCTTCTCGAGTTTGTTGCAAGAAGTTGCCAAAAAACACGTACTTTCCTTCCTTCCAACTCATTAATATCATCCCTTGGATATTAGTATCATCTCTGGGATAAAGAAGTGTTTCTGGTCATGTAGAGTGCGCTCCCATAATCTAAGTCAAAAATGTTAGTTGGTACTTCTATGACTCAATATTTTTACCATTATTCTACCTTATATACATTAAATGCATTTAGGGATGACCATGCCTTCACATGGTCTCCATACCTCAATAATGTATTACTTTTCCTCCCCTACTAGGCAACCCGTCAACATAGAATGCATTACCTCCCATATTTTTATACAATGTCTTGTGTATTAAAAAAAATGCTATATTAATACCCACATTATTATCTTATCTTTTTAATTTACTCTTTAAATTATATTTCATGATTACTTTGTTTATAAGTAATGGGGTCACTCTTATAACCGACTTAAGATGCTCCTAACACCACTAATGAATGCACCTACGTGTAAGTCATGTCACAACTCAATGGAGATCCCTCAATATTATGAGGAAATTAAACTTAATAAAATACATGTAAATTACATACTTAGAGGGTCCATAGTTATAGTCATCCCACCATATTTTCCAATATAAGGTTCATAGTTAGCCCAATCATAGTTATCCCACCAAATTTTCCAATATAAGGTTCATTAATATATATATATATATATATCCTTCCAACTCTCTCTCTGTACTCTCTTTCACAAACTATATACAAAAAAAATTGTGCATAATTAAAATTATGTTCTTACTAATATATGAATAAATATATATTACATATTTAACATCAACATAATAATGATATAGTCAGAACTTAGCTATATGCCATAGTAGGGGCTTGACATAGATAGATCATTAGACAGTGAGATTCATACAAGAGTTTATGTAGTATGAAACGAAAGGCCAAATTAGCAATAGAAGGATAGACGTAAGATATCACTATCAATTAATTCCTCTCCTCACACCTTCATTTGTAATAAAGAAATGAAGAAAAGCAGATAAATTACTAATCTATTTCCCCTTGGAGCTTGCTCACAACCTGCCTTTAAGAACATCAAAGATTGTTGCGTTGAATTTCTCCTATATACTCACTCACGACCAATCAAAATCATCAATACAATATAGAATCCTATATAAATGAACATGAAGTATAATCATCATATAATACAAAATGTTTCTATTTGTTTTGTCCTTCATAAATAAAACAACTATACTTTACTCTTTTTGGACATTTGTTTATTCCAAGATAATACTCCATAATAGCTAAACCATAATATATTTTCAATTTCACCATACATATACAACTCAAGATCATAATTAGACTATTCCATGTGAGTCACTTAACCTTAATAAAGATCTAATAATAAACCAAATTTCTGTATTATCAAACTCAAGTAACATACCCCAAGGTAACCTCAAAATATAAGGAATATGTGTTGGTGTATAGGTGGGGCATCACATCCTCACCCCCTAAGATGATACTTCCTCCTGGAAGTTGGTTATAGAGGTAAACTGCCCACCCTAGAGTACATCTATATGAATGAGTCAACTCCTTCCTAAGTGTACAGTTTGTAAATTAAAATGTCACTATTAGCATGTAGTTATAAAATAAGTCTTTGTAAGGGAATTTTCTACAATCAAGAGAGACAAAACATTCTTATAAGGTTATTATATACCCAACATATACAATTAAAATCACCATGAATAATATAGCTTACATTTACTTACAACATAAGATAATGGTTGTCTCAAACATGGTTTCATCCACAATTATTATACTATTATTATTATTATTATTATTATTATTTTTCTTTAGTAGCACAAATATGGTTCAAAATGAATAGTAGTTTACACTAATCTCTTATTAATCTGCTAATATAGGGTACATCAACTCTCATAATAGCACTAAATTTCCATGCACATATATTTTTGAAATCATAACTATTTAAATAGCTTCGTCATCCCAAGCACCATCTTTCATAATATAACCTTCAATTTTTTTATTTTTATTTTTTTTCCTACTTAATCATCACAAATAACATCAAAACTCATAAAACATTGTACATATAAGCTAACAAGCATATGAATATTTTATTTTTATCTCTATGGTGAAATAGTAAACATGAGTACATATGAATTTACACAATCACACAGTAAACCACATCATTGTGAGTACACATCACAACACAAGGCTCAAGAGTGGCTCATGCCATCATGCTCTAGGGTATAATAATATATTGATCTTATTTAAATCTAGAACCCAATATTCATAATCCATGATACATACCTCACTGAGTGGTTTGATGGTGTCGGGGTCCCACACATATAGCACTCGCACACTTATGGTGAGGCCCCCGATACAAGTTAATGCAATCTACCCCTTGTTTATGTAAGGTGTTTAGCATCCAAGGAATAGTCACCACTCTAAGTCGGGTAGTGAATACTAGCTTCATAACAACCTCACATACCCCCATACTCTAGGGTTCCCTGTGTCTGCTTCCTCATATACACTCACCAAGTCTACCTCCTATATCCTTCGTGAGGAATCACATTACTACACATGACCAACATTCAAATTACACCAATGAAAACTAGTTTAGCCACCAAAATAAAAAAATAAAAGGAAATAATTTGTCACTTTCAACAATAAATAACATAATTCAAGGTACCAAAACATTAAGCCAATATAAAATAAGTTTTCCAAAAAAAGTTTTGGCTAAACTATCACAAGCAAAGGTAAACAAGTTGCTGACCCACACAAACAAACAAACAAAAAAAAATATCATGAAATTACACAACACATCACTGTGTGACTATATATAGTCATCTCACAAGGAAGGAGGGAACAGCGTCTGACTATCACAATAGCCCATCATGTGACGACCTAGTGGCCTACTATCGCATGCCATGGGGTATTCACCTTGGAAACACCCTACATCAAGTGGCATGGAATAAGCATGCCAAAACACTTGGCATGACAATACACCAAGCGAAGAGGGCACACATTGGTCATATGTCGCATGCCAGTGTTCCTCATGGAGAAGGTACGTGCAGGTCACACTCCACATAGCAATATCTCTCATAGATCATCACCGTAGCTATAGGTATACATGGCTAGGGTCCACCCATATGCCTACCATGTCTAAATAACTGAGCATCCATGGGTACCCCTCTACAAGCATGCAAGCGTCTCCGAATCACTCTACATAAAACATAACATATGTATCTATATTGCACCTTCACGTGACTCTGTACGTGGCATCGTATCCTCGAGCTTGGCTCGCTGCCATCAGCAACATGGCATCACTATCCACACTATGTTGGAACACTAGTGGGTGTGGAATCATACCCATTTGCATCATGTCGGAGCATGTGTGAATACGACATCCATCACAACATGGAAAAAATCTCCCTCCACATGCTAGACCATCAAGAAATGTGTATATCCATAAGTCATATCTCTATCCATAAAATCTCATATCAGGTACTGGTATCATACTCAAGAGTTGTGGGGATTGGGGCTATGCACTTATGAACCATGTTTTTGGGTCCATCCTAAGGGGAAGCATTGATTACCTTTTTCCTCAATAAGTGGAAGCTAAGGTCACTTCGCACCGCCATTACATATACGCCATACAACTACCCAAGGAAAAGGTGATGCTACTACCCCTACACATACTGACTTATCAACAACCCATGGGTTGGCACTCAGTAGGGTGAAAACATGCAAATGAAATGATGGTATGGTTCTCACATACCCCTATGAAAACATAACCTCCATGGTTGGGCGCATATCCTCACCACCCCATAGGAACATAATGTAAGTACTGGTTATACACAACACTCAACATAGCCCTAGTATTGAATATTCACATTCATAGGAAGTACTTTCCAAATAAGAATATATTATTATAACATAAATTACATCATTGTCCAAAACTATGCATCATAAGCATCACATAATAATTATAAGTGCTCCTTAACATCCATAATAATTTTCTTACTGGGCAACATTACCCATCATTAATATTTCCGCTAACATCATTAGAAAATCTATCAACTTAAAAGCATTCAAATTTTTCACTCACAAGAACATGAAAGAATTATACTAACTTTATATATCCAATAAACATGAAATAGAAATTCTCTTAAACATAGTCAATGTTATATCTTCGAACATGTTATTATAACATAATTGCATATAACCACAAAAGGAAAAGTATACACAAGGTAAATTTAGTGAGTACTACCAATTAGTTAACGTTTCACACTAAAAACATAAGAAACAAAGTTACCAAGAGACCCCAGTGTTGCAAACATGCTCTGATACCAAATGTAATGCCCAAAATTTACACCCAAAAATGCAACAACTTTTTTTTAAAAAATAAATATAACATACCATTTTAACTACATCAGCAATTCATGATTCTACAAATTTATAATATTTACCAATTACACAAGGAGGAAATGGAGCAACTTTAAACAATATCCTTTCATAGTATTCAAATGAAAATCATAAGAAGATGTTGCATACCTGAGTTTTCTCTCTCTTGCATGTGTATCATATTCTCCTTGCCTCTCTATTTCCTGCATCTTTATATATTGATACACAACTAGATGCATGATGTTAAAATTCCTTTCTGATAACATACATGATCGTAAGAAAAGCTACAACAATATCATAGAGAAATCAATCATAAGCTATTTTAAACTAGTTTCGTAAAGAGATGCAAACTATACAAAACATTGGTAAGGGGTGTCAATATTAAGGAAGAACTCAAAAGCACAAGACCTAAGGACCAGACCTAATGCCTCAGGGGCTCATCGGAGATGGCCTTGCCTACGTAACTCGCAGAGACATCGTAGTTCAGGTTAAAATTTAAAACCAAAATTTTAAGGAATGGTAGAAGTGGGTATACAACCCTCTCTAGGGACAAATTACCAAGGTCTTTTCAAATTAAACATTAGATAGATATATAAAAACAAAAGTTACATTCCCATTAAAACAAGTTTTCTCTTTAATTACTTAATGAACTTCTTAACCACATACCATAAAGTGGTAGTCAAAAATAAATTTACTCAAAAAAATATGTATGATTATCATTAGATGTATTTCATTGGAAAAATAATATTATGACATATAACGTTGACTATAATACACTATGCAAATTTTACATGAGATCTCTAATGTTCAATGGTTAAAATCTATACTTGAGAAAGTGATTTACTCATGGAGCTTCTAAAAGTTGAGCTAGACATAAATGTCACATAAAAATTTTCAAATACAAGTATTTATAATCTAAAATACAATACAGTCTGCAACCCCTCCCTTTCTAATTTAATGAAAAATTATATTTCATTGTAGTATTGAAAATCTATGATTAAAATTAATATAAACATCAAATGGTAATTATAAATATTACAGTCTAATATGTCTCCAATACCTTCAACTACCCAAGTCAAACTATTAATTCTATAAATGTTAAACCATTTGATTATTTACGCGCACTACGAGATCCAAAAGTTTTAAATAAAATACCACACTAATCATTATAACCTAATATTAACAAAGTGATGATGAAAAGCATACTGGATGTGTAGGTAGTATTAATAAAAAGAAATTCTACAACATAGTTAATGAAAAGCCATAAGATTATAATAATTACTCATTTGAAACTCAATTCAATTGCCTAATAGTTTCATTCACCCAAACAATAAAATACTTTAGAAGGAAACAATACCCATTCTGGACTACCTCTCCAATTAAGGAACTATTCCCATTTGCGACGTTAATCAACTATTCATCAAGACATCCCTATGGAGTATTTTTCATTGGGGTTAAATTTCCTTATTTATTAAGGATTAAAGAATTTTATTTCCTAGAGCTACCTCAAGGCCTCTATTTGTATAATTGACATAGGACAATACTTGGAAACGCATTAAGACATAGGAAAGAAATTATTATTCCTCTCTTAGCAAGATAAGTACTAAAAATGAATATCCCACATAGTATTAGGGGAACTAACATAAACGGGATTTCAAATCAAGCATAAATTGTAGGGTCTTTAGATGGATACGATGAGTCCTTTGACAGTTCATAAACTATACAATAGCACACATAAACAAGGAAAAACATGCATTAAATTCATTGACCACCATATTAGAATGTAATGACCCAAAAGAAGGGTTACTAATGAAGTGGGGATATTGTGCACTAAAGAGATAAAGAGAATGATAGCTGACGTAGAAAGGTTTCATGAGGAGGACAAAAAATTCAAGGAAAAGCATATTGCAAAAAAAATGAGCTCAAAAGTAATGTTTGGAAGATGAGAATGAGGGCGATGAAGGGAAGAAAGAAGGCTCTATGAGTGTCGCTCTCTCAAATCAACTCATATCGACCTTCACTGATGTTGAGAAATGGGTGGGTGAAAGTGACTCTCTTGACGTAGATCTTAACGAGGAAATGTGAGAGTGTGAAATTATACTAAGTGAGAGCTTAATTAGTTTGTGAACAATACTTGTATTTGGGATATTTTAATAGGGTTTATCTCGTGAGAAACATCTTGTATGAAGTCAATCAAAATCAGTGATAAAGACCCAAGGAGATATGTCAAACAGTGAAATATATAATGCTTTGGCAAGGATAGGAAGATGCTTAAGAATAGATATCATATTATGTAGTTTATGCCAACGAATAGTTATGAAGAAAACTGTGACATATATTTCAGCATACCTAAGTGTTTGATTGAATGCCTCCGAGAGATATATTTTTGAGCATAATGATTGCATGATCTCGTGCTCTGAATAACGTTGTAGAAGTCTGGAACTCTTGGAAATAATCCTATGCGAACTAGAGTCGTGCATAGCTTGGAAAGATCGAAGACATCATTGTTATCACAACCTTTCCCCTTAGGCACCTACATCAAGGACATATCAAGGATGGCACTATACAACCACAGTCCAGGAAGGGAGAGAGCCCAAACAAAACAAAGGGCCAGTGCATAACAATAGAGTATACACATGGCGCCAACAACCCCCCCAGCGTGTACCCTTCTCTCACCATTTTTTTTTCTTTCCCTGCTCTCCTGAACTAAGGGATATGCACCACACACACCCCTACTTGGGATGGGAAAAATTTCTCCCCACAAAACCACCACTCCCTCCTCCATTTTGAGATCCCAACCACCCAATACATCTATCCTAAAGTCTCCAATTGCTTCTCAAGTTTGTTGCAAGAAGTCACCCAAAAACACATACTTTCCTTCCTTCCAACTCATTAATATAATCCCCTAGATATTAGTATCATCTCTGGGATAAATAAGTGTTTCTGGTCATGTAGAGTGCGTTCCCATAATCTAAGTCAAAAATGTCAGTTAGTACTTCTATGACTCAATAACTTTTACCATTATTCTACCTTATATACATTAAATGCATTTAGGGATGACCATGTCTTCACATGGTCTCCATACCTCAATAATGTATTACTTTGACTCCCCTACTAGGCAACCCGTCAACATAGAATGCATTACCTCCCATATTTTTATACAATGTCTTGTGTATTAAAAAAAATGCTATATTAATACCCACATTATTATCTTATCTTTTTAATTTACTCTTTAAATTATATTTCATGGTTACTTTGTTTATAAGTAATGGGGTCATTCTTATAACCGACTTAAGATGCTCCTAACACCACTAATGAATACACCTATGTGTAAGTCATGCCACAACTCAATGGAGATCCCCCAATATTATGAGGAAATTAAACTTAATAAAATACAACATGTAAATTACATACTTAGAGGGTCCATAGTTATACTCATCCCACCATATTTTCAAATATAAGGTTCATATTTATCCCAATCATAGTTATCCCACCAAATTTTCCAATATAAGGTTCATTAATATATATATATATATATATATA